>OY748305.1:3247128-3590707 GCA_963556515.1 Nudaria mundana | reverse complement strand
TCTTTGCCTTAGCTGTCAGCTAGCTCTGAGGTGATTAACATCTCCTTCTCCATTTCGTTTTGATTTAGTTTTTCTTCTATAATATACAAATTGTCTGATTCGTAACCAGCCAGTACAAGTTTACAATATACTTAATGAGGTCGTATGCCAAGCTTGCAAGCACCTTCACAGTACCGAGAACGTGGTCGAGTTCAATGCCCGCAAAACAACATCGAAAACTACATCGAAAGATGTACAGGGCTAGCTTCGCGGAAACTAGGAATACTGAATAAGGTACAGCGATTCTTTATACTGCATCAGAGGTGTCTGCTGTACAAGACGCAGATTAGACCCTGCGTCGAATACTGCTCTCACCTCGGGGACGGCTCCGCGAAGTATTTGCTGGACGCTCTCGACGCTATGCAGCGTCGAGCTATCCGTATTATAGATTGTCCGGAGGTAACGGGAAGCCTTGAGCCGCTAGCAATAGCTTCCTTGCCGCATTCTACCGTATTTACCACGGCGAGCATTCTGAAGAGCTCTTCAATCTGATCCCACCATCTTCCTTCCGATCCCGAACAACGCGTGCCGGGCAGAGATGCCACTCCCACACAGTAGGTACGTGTTCGCGAGAACCGAACGTTTTAAAACGTTCGTTTCTGTGCCGAACGATACTGGCCTGGAACGCCCCTGCCTGTGCACGTGTTTCCTCCCACATATAATCCTGGATTATTTAAGCGGAGCGTGAAGAGGCACATCAGTAGGTCGTCAAGTTGAGGGCCACTCTCTATAGTATAGTGTGCTGTGAGAGTGGCCCACAATCGCTAGACGTCGTCACGACTTACTACCAGGCGGGTGGCGTTAAATTGGCGAACCCAACCCATTCAAAAAAATAAAATAAAATAAAATTATTACTCAGTTTGACTCTACTCGGGAGCCCCCCCTGGGGTGACTGGAGGGCAAATCTCAAAAACTCGGAATTTTCCCTAGGTCCCCGAACCCCCTTTACATTTCTGCAAAAAAAACATAGGTACCTTCCCTCCATCATCAAGGAGAACAATAAAATTGTGTCAGTGAGTGAGTGAGTAATCCAGCTTTATATAATATAATAACAGCTTTTTTTAACAAAAACAATGATAAATACATTCTACATAATCACTTGTTGTATTTAAAAAGAAGGCTAATCATCACAAAATAATAACTTATATTACCAAAGTATCAAAATCTCACGCCACGCTATATTCATCTGTAGACGGCGCGGACTGCCCACTTGAGGCATGCGTCGAGTGTTATAAAGCGAAATTTAGGTGTTTTTAAAAGATTTTTTACAGCCTATTATTTATTATTTAGCTTTTTTTTTTTTTTGGAAATGGATTGATTTTGAACCAAGGTTTATTTATGTTGTTTTAATTTTATGAACGAGAGTTTTATGTAGCCGAAATAAGAACCAATTCATTGCCCATTTTCTCTAAAATTTGACTAATTTAAATACTTTTTTACTTAATTTCTTTTTATGACAGTGATAAAAAGTAGTCCATACATTTGATAGATGACTTTTACAAGAATACACTGTATTTTTGTAATACTTTTTAGACGTCAAAACGATTAGTGAATTTGTGATATTCTAGACCTCTTCCAGCAAAAGATACGAAAAACTGCCGATTGTTTTAGGTCCATTAATCAAAATTTAATGATAAAAATAAGAAAGTAGCTCACCTATTAGATCATTATTGAAATTATATTTCATGTTGTGCATTAAAACTTATAAAAATACAGTATTTTCAGTGTAAAAACACGTCTGTAAAATCAGCGAAAACGGTAAAATTTACTTAGCCAAATAAATAGTCCATCATTTCTGGTGTTTTGAAACATATTATGGCGGCTGTACACACTCGTCGAGACACCCCGAGACAGGCCGAGTGTGAGTGTGTACAGGGCGCACTCGTCTCGTCTCGATCTTGTCTCGCTCTCTCGTTCTCATCTCGTACGCTCTCGGTGGCGTGTCGGTTTTTTGCGACTGAGTCAGAGTCTCGTTGGCGAGGTAAATGAGAGCGAACATGTATACACTCGTTCTACGAATTTTCTTTGTATGGTAAATTAAAAGATTATAATAATAGGTCACGGCACAAAGACAAACAGCAGCAGCAATTTCTACGTCCATTGTCTCGGGAGTCCTACGAGACTCTGTGCTTACGAGTGTGTGCAGGCTTGCTCTCGACGAGTGTGTACAGCCGCCATTAAAACTTGTGCGAACATAAAAATGATCTGATTTCCGTTTCCGGGAGCCTCGTCCGTCTGTCACCAGGTGCACCACGTATAACTATGAAAGACCCGGGCTTGTTTAGCCGGGATCTCACGGGCCGGTTATTAAAAACCGGCCGGATAACGCCATGCCTGTGAATCTCGCGCCGAACCATTCCAACAGCCTGTGTCAGCCTGTGCCCACCTGTCAATACCGCCAGTGACTCACTGGGAGTAACTCCCGATGGATAGAACGAGCGACGACAGGCCTCATAGCATGCGACCTCCTGTCGGAGCGCGATCTGAACTGTGAAACAATAGGCCGCGGGATTTAAGACACTCTTAAAATATCTATCTAATATAAACATACCTGGTTGGCAGCAATAAAGTCCGGATCATAAATGGCCGGTCTTGGTTTCATAGTAGCCATTTCTTTCCTCAACTTCTGTTGTAGATCGTAGTCGATTACTTGCGCTCGCACCATGGACTCGGCCAGATTCAATGGGCTTATGTCCCAGCCGTCGAGGTCTGATATAGAAAAACTTTGATTATACTAGTTAATCTATTTTGACATACCAGATCAAACTCCAGAATATTGTGTTTTATTGAACGAAGGTATCATTAAGTATAAGCCGTAAAGTAATTCTATGAGAAAGCTATCATGAACCCAAATACTATTATAATCGATATTCAAGGGTTTAAAGATTCATATCTTTCACTAACACACCAAATAATACTCCCTTCAAACTTGGTAGATAAATAATTCGTATTGTAAATGTTACGCAGTGCAAGGAACAGAACTGCTCATTTTTATAACCACATAATGTGTCACACTAGAAACTTATTGGTGAGGCCTATGTTCAGCTATGGACAGCGATAGGCTGATGATGATGATTTAGTTAAGACCATGCATTATATATTAATACAGACTTTCTATTAATAAGTAGCTGTCACGGCGAAATTAGTGTCACCTCTCAGTGATTAAACCTTTCCTGAACTTCTCAATCAATCAAGAATTATACGTAAATACAGAAGCGGTAATTACTTACATAAATCATCAGGGTTAATCATCGGCAGAAGATTACACATTGGTATGTAGACATCGTTGCCCTTCTCATCCATACCCAGCCGGACCGTAGACGCTTGTGTCAGGGAACCCACCCTGTAAATTGTTTATGATATAACCTAAGATACTCCAAGGCTCGCAACTTATTACGTGAGATCTACGTTGTTAACGATAAGTAGGTTTATGACATGACTCTGCCTACCCCTAGCCTGTCTAGCCAGTGGTCCAGTCCTTTCGTATAGCTATTAACTGTGTTAGCAGTCACAACATCATCAGGCAGCTGATTCCAGTTACTGACCTCTCGGTTACTGAGGAAGTGGTGGACGTATGTATTTACTCCAAAAAGGGATCCCAAAATGCAGAGATTATATGTATCTGTGCTGGCCATTAAAAGTTTTAAAGTCGTCAGTCTTATGGCCTACATGTCTCGGAAAGATAACCCCGGGGCTCTGGCGGTGGCTGTTCAACAGCAGGTTTGGTTTATAAACTGTAAACATAATGCAGTCTAAAATATAAAGGATAATAATAGACCAAACTCACCAGTTAGGATTCATTTGCCCATGCTTAGTGTTCCAAGAAAGTTGGTGTCGGTTAGCCAAAACCGCAGCTGTGAAGGTGGAACCGTTGTTACCACCCCATCCAACCAGCATCACACCAACTTTACCCACTTTCCTTCCCGTCCTGATGCTCAGGGACTTGCGGATTGGCTTAGCCTATGTGGCAATGGAAAAAATACAAGATGTAATATGAGACAATGCCGGACACATGTCCTTAGTAACATATTTATGCTTGTGACCACTAAGTGCCCATCAGAGTATCAAAAATGGAGCAGTAAATTATCGTGTATGCCAAATAAGTACACCATATTAAGTACCCCGATGTACACAAACAGGGTTAATGTCAAAATCGTTTCTACTCTACATCTATTGAGAATTTTAACAATAGCTCTAATAAGTTTACATAAGAAAAGCCCCATGTTTCTATGTACCTATACTGTTCTGTAAATTAACTCAATAACTCTCGGTGATGCGGTCAGGTAAAAACTACAGAACCAATTTGAACAATCTTTCACCATTAAAATGCTACTTTATGATGTCTGACGAGCTTGACAAATTATATAGGTACTAATAAACTTCCTCAAGAACCACTCTATCCATTGGTAAAAACGTTTTTAACGGAGTTTTAAAGATCTACACATACATATACAAAACGGGCAAATTTGTTTTATAATTAACTGAGCGAGTGTAGCGAGTGAAGAGAACATTTCGAGATTGAACAATTTTGCTTTCATCCGTCTGTCTGTATGTGTGTAAGGCTAGCAGCCACAGTTTTTACCTGATCTTCACGAAACTTGGCACAAGTGTTCCTTGATTTAATACAATTTTTTCGTCATGAGCTTGTGATAGTGATAAAGATGTGGCAACTGAAATATAGTAGTTTTCTTTTATCGGTGCCACTACACACATTATTCACAATTCTGTGTAATTTATGTACAGAGAGGTACAGAATAAGTAGAACATTTTGATACAATTATACTAATCTTATTGATTCAGATTTTAGTATTCTAAACTTTTATTAATTATCAAGAATTAAGAGAATTTTATTCAATGCTCAATACAAGTTACAAATTAATGCCTTCGTGGTTAAATTTATATTAGGTAATAATTTCTTAACCATTCCAATTTAATAATAATATCAAGATCCCATTTAAAGTTAAAACAACCAAAATACACATCCACCCTACTAATTAATTAACAAATATTATCGTACTGGCACAAAATGTAAGAAAAATAAACTAGGCTCTTCTAGAACATGTTTCTATGACTCACTCAATGTAATTGGTAAATTGAGAAATTTACTCACCACTAAATCATCACCATTTCTAGTTACCAATGTCTCTTCATATTGGTAGTCTGAATAAATATATTCATCGGTATATTTCACATTAGGGCTAGTTATTACTAAAGACGGAGTTTTTTCCATTTTTGAGTTAATAGTTTTCTTTTAAATTAACGTCGTTTTAGTAGTTGAATCGAATACATAAAATACGACACGGATATTATGTTCTTCTACGATCAATAAAAAGCCGGCACCAAACCAACTGACTAGCTCTACCCAATACCAAACAAGAAATATTTTACTTTTACAATTCCAATCCAAATCCGCGACGCCGCGACGAGATAGCAGAATTAATTGAAAATTAAAGATGACACTGACACAATGCTTGACATTGACGTAAAGCATAGAGTAAATGAGGCATAGACAACGGGTAGAGGTGGTCTGTTGGATCCAGTTGGATCGGAATTGGATCCACGAGTGACGGCCATAGACTTTTTTTTCAACCGTACTTTCATGTTTACGCGATATAGCCAAGGTTGTAGTGGCTATTCCACAAGAGACTATTATTATAGAGCTACTCCACTTATTACAAAAATAATGGTTTTCACAAAAAAATAAAACTCACAAACCGCATCTTAAATTATTACGTTCGCTAACCCTCCATTCAACACGTTGTACGAAAGTTACTGAAAAGACCTCTAAGTCTTAGCACCCCTGGGGAGGGAGTTAAATTGTCAATTGTACGTTATTCAAGCCACACCAATGATATCGAGAAAATGACAGAAATGTGTTATCGTTGTTTCTTTTCTTTTACAATCGAATAGGCTTCGGAACTATTGAACCGATTTTGAATTTATTGTCCCTGAGGAGTGCTAAATGCTAAATTATTTTTTTTACAATTTCGGCAATTTTAGAGGTTCTTAGTTTCGAGGATAAATATTTGATGGAGTCGGTACCATTGACTTTTTATTTTTAGAAATTTGTAGGCAGTGGCGGCCTTAGGGGGGGGCGAACGGGGCAATCGCCCGGGGCCTCGCGCCTGCAGGGGCCTCGCGCAACGACCCAAGCAAAAATAAACTATTTTTAAAATAATGTTTTTTTTTAATTTTTGGTATTATCCTTAATTATTTATTAAAATTATAACATAACGGAAAATTAAACTAAAGTTAGTAAACTATTTCATTTTTCAAAACATACTGATGAACTCTTGCCACCTTGGAATTATTTTGCTTGCAATGAGTTCAAAGTCTTTACTGTACCGTGTACCGTACAATAACCAGACCTACCTATTTTGGTATCTCTTAATTTTCTAAAAAGAGAAAGGGCCTCGCCATGTCTCCGGGTACGGGGTAAGGAGTCGGATTATGGCCTCATACGCCCCCGTATGGGCGGATTGACAACCAACATGACTTTTGCAGTGGGTGCAGATGAGTCTGCGGCGCCCTCGCCGCTGACTAAAGAACTCGGCAGGGAGGGTACGCGCTTTCTCCCTCTCTGCCGCCTCCTTCGCGAGCATGACTTGCTCGCACAAGGACACGGCCGCGTTCCAACTACTCCCGCTAGAGACCATGGCTTGAAGCATGGTCTCCAGTGAGAGGGTATCCACGCTCAGACCCACTACGAGATCCCGGCGCTGACTCGACAACGCTGAGCACTCCACCAACGTGTGGAGTACGGTATCGTCGTTGGAAACCTTGCTGTGTTGACACCGGGGTGTGACCTCACGATGGATGCGAAACAGATAGCTAGCTACTGAAGCATCCATGCCCGGTAACGATCTGCGTCGCACGATACGTGAGGTCACCATGCTGCCTCTGCAGCCAGTCGTCCATGATCGGTCTCACCGCCGCGATGATGGTCCGCCCCACTTGGGTTGCTCAAGATTTAAACAGATCGTTGAAAGGTCTTCAGCGGTCTGGCAAGATATTAAGAGGGTAACGCACGATCTCCTTAGATGCATGTCTAGCCGGAACCCCTCCATGGGACCTGGAAGTAAGAGCCTTTGCGTCATTGTTTCAATGGCTCAAGGGGGTTCTCCCGCACTATACACGCTGGGATCTCGTCGTGGCGTCAAGGCGTGAATACCTCTCAGTGGAAACCATGCTTTGAGCCATGGTCTTCAGCGGGAGTAGGTGGAACGTGGCCATTTCCTTCTCCGAGCACGTCATGCTCGAGAAGGTGGCGGCCGAGAGGGAGAAGGTGCGTACCTTCCCTGCTGAATTCCGAAGTCTGTGGCCAGGGCATCGCTGACTCATTTACGATCAGCTACAGTGCTGAAACCCCGCAGAACGCACATTTACTCACCGACGCTGGATAAAACCCGACCCCAATAATGCGGGATAAAACCCCACCCAACCCCAGACAGAGGGCATCTAGTTGGCCAAAGTCCACCGGCGCCACAGGGAATACTTCCGAGTGCGTACCTGGAGCACCCAGCAATGGACAAAGGGGCGGCCGAGGCATTGGGCCGCGGTATAAAAAAAAGGGGCCTCGCAAAGACCTGTTGCCCTGAGCCTCGCAATGGGTAAGGCCGCCACTGTATGGTAGGTGAGGAGTCTTGACACCAATTGACAATGGCTTCAATCGCCATCAAGAAATTACTGACAATAACGCACAATTAACAATCAATTACTTAATCTTCCCCGGCGGCGGGCTTACTTAAAGGGATAAAAGCACATTGCAAACGTGGTTTTAAACGTGGTGTTAAAAGGAGCGCTTAGATGGCTACATGGTTTAAAACCAACAGTGTTCAATAGAACATGGTTTTAAACCGTGTTCTATTAAACTCGTCTGTATCCGTGTACCCTTTAGTATCGAAGTCAAGGATCAATATGTGCCGTCAATAACGTAGACTTGTCAATAAAGCTTGATCGTCCACGGGATCTATTTACTCCCATTATACCAGAACTCCCCGAATTAAAGGTATTCTGTGTGACAAAGATATACAACCACTGTCCATTACTAGATGATTTACTTGATTACTTAAATTATAAAAAATTGCTTCGCCCGTGACAAATTATTATATACTAAAACCTTCCTCGAGAACCACTATCCGTTAGTGAAAGCAGCATGAAAATCGGTGCAGTGGTTTTTGAGTTTATCGCGCACAGACAAGCACTTTGTTTTACAATAATAATATGTGGTTATGATTTTATTAGCTGTCCCGGAAAATTTCGTACCGTATAAATTTTTTTAATGTTCCGTTAAACTTTTTTTTCCTTCATAAGAACCTTCTCCCTGGTAGTAGGTAACGATCACAACAAAAAAAGAATTAGCGAAATAGGTTCAGCTGCTCTCGAGATTTGCGCATTCAGCACATTCAGCGATTCATTTTTATATTATAGAAATGAAGATATATAATCCATTGAAATTGAAACAAAAGTAGGTATTGCAAAATTGCAACCTTTTCTCTACATCTGTGTCTTTTTTTAGGAAGGTAGCGGGGATCGAAACTGCGCTTGTGTGAAGAAAGAAAAATACGTAGTACAGTACCTACACTTGTATACTTTCTGCACGCACACTCTAACATTATTTACATTTTATTTTAACAATGCATGCATGGTTCTCTACATATAGGATGTTTCATGTTGGGATAGTTAACAGGAAAGAAGGGGTAGGTTATTTGAAACTTATGTCTTGTTTATAGCACGATATAACTTAAAAGTAATATCAAAAAAAGCAAGATAATACTGAAACTATGTACCACTATATTATTTAAATAAAATCGATCGCACCTACAGACAAACGTATCAATGTGTTTGTCAATAAAACATCACGGTACGTGCATTTGTATTTCCGATTTTAACTTAATTTAATGCGATAGCGACAAATAGAAACGCACAGTAAATAATATTTAAATTGCACATGGAAAATTAAACACATTCTTCGTACAAGATAATATATATGCTGCTAGCCTATAATACAATTTATAAAGTTGTATAATAATTACGGTATAATAAAGTATGCGGGGGGCGAGGGGGCGCGCCGCGCTCTCATATTCCGTATATTGATTGTGTGCGAGGGGGCCGGGGTAAGGAGGGGGCCACGGCGTGCCCCACTCTGTTTTTTACGACACGGCTTTCTGTGTAACATAATTATTGTATTAATTTTGTGAAATGTTTCGGTGTTATTTGTGAAAAATCGAGAAGTCGGTAAAGCGATTTACGAGGTAAGGAATTTTCACCGGCATGATTTCTGACAAAAAATCCGCTTGGTGAATAAAATATAAATAAAATTTTATAGTTCTAAATAAATTCCGTCGGCGGCGCGTACCTACGGTATATTACACTGTCATACCGCGTACGTATAGTGTTTTTTACGGGCATCGTTCTAAAAATAAGTTGTAATAATTATAATTTTATGTAGCGGTCGCAGCAGAGTCGGTTTTCTGTCGATGTTCCATCAGTGGTGAAGTTGTGTGATTTGTGATCTAAAAGTGTATGTGGTGGTGCAGATGCAGGGGCTGGTGAGCGATAAGACGTTCCACTTGAAGTGGAACAACCACCTGCAGAACTTGAGCCAGCTGTTCACTACTATCTACTCGTCGTCAGCGCTCGCGGACGTGACGCTCTCCTGCCGCGACGGGACCCTCAAGGCACACAAGCTCGTGCTCTCAGCATGCAGTCCCTATTTCGAACAAATATTCAAGTGAGTACCTTTGTTTTAAATGTACACATGCAGTTTTTAAAGGTTCCATTTTACAAATTTCTGATTTATTACACATCAGTCTTAATTTCGTCCCATTTGGTCATTATGACATCATTATTTTTTCTAGTGAAGTTATTTATAATACGCCGTAATGTGTACAGACATGATCATGGTACCTATATTTTAGATTGTGAATAATCTCCTAATGTGCAATGAAAAATTATTCAAAGTGTTGTTACATAAATGTCATAGAAGATAGCTTTAACCATACTTACAACAAAATTATCTTGTGTTGACACAAAAATACCTTTTTGTTAAATAATAGTGTTGGTATAAGTTTTGTTTTCTATTTTGCCAGGGACAACCCCTGTCAACATCCAATAGTGATATTGAAGGGGATACCATTCTCAGAGATCAATCTCCTCGTAGAGTTTATGTACAAGGGGTCTGTGGATGTCCAAGAGCTGGATCTACAGTCTCTGATGCACACAGCATCAGAATTAGAAATCCGAGGGCTTGCATATGAAGCTCGGGACAATGCAGCACAATTACTCAACGTTAACTTGGAGTACCCATCATATCCTTCTACAACGGCTACCCCACAACCTACAGCAGCTTATACACAGGCTAGAACTGATGTTGAACGATTGAAACAGGTGAGTCATTCATTTAAATTATTTAGAACAATTTATAAGTATTAATTCTACATCCTGGTACTGAAACTGAGAGTTCTGTCATCCCGAGTCCGGTTAATTTGCTAAATTAAATTTAATTAGGCAAAAAAACTGTACAAAGCCATATAGCAAGAGTAACATTTTCTCAAGCACTTAAAATATCTACATTATTGTAATGAACATCTTCAGTTATGTTATTTATATTCAAATGACGCAATTAAAACTTTTAGACTGAATTTTATGGCATAAGTAAAACAAAACAACAATTAGTTATCATTTACATGACGTTATCTCAACATTATTTTTGCTTGGTTATATATTAAATACTGCAAAATGTTATATAATAAATAAAAGTAAAAAAAAAGTTAATCGGAGCTTTGAGCCTATTCTCTAATCTCGCTTCTTGTTTTACCACTTAAAAGTCTCTAAATAAGACTTAAAGAATAGTATCAGATAAAATTATGAAAAAATATGACATAGTTACTCATTTTCTCATGTTGCCATTATTTCTTTTTGGTGCTAATTGACTGCAAAAAAAAACTTAATTCTTTATGAAACACAGGTTTGGTTTCCGCTCTGCACATTACTGACTATTTGTGAAATAATTTTATATACACATAATGTGTGTTCATGTTGTGACCATTTACATATATACATTTTTATTGTCAGTTATGTTGATTAAACATTTCATGTGAGCACTCACTGTCTATTAGCATACTATTTCAGACAATTGAAGTACTTATTTCATGTAATTCGAGACAGGAAATTCTTGCAATTTAAACATTTTATTATGTATGTATTTTTATTACATATTAAAAATCTTAATATAATTATTATCACCCTCATCATGAATAAAAGTATTTTTATTGATTGATCCAATGTAATAAAATATATCATATATAAATATATAAAATATATATCTTCTGAAACTTAATAATTTACTCTATAGATTATAAGATTTATTAAGTTAAAGTGTAAAGAGTTATAACTTGACATACAAGAGTATTGTGAAGCAGTGCCTTGAGCCTGTCACAGACATATTGTATTATGTATAACTGCATAAGGTTTAATGTAGTCTTCTTTTGCAAGAAGTTTCAAGTAATAGTAGATTATACAACAAGTGAAAAAAAATAAAATTTAATTCGAGTTACGAAGTTATATCCCGAGAGTAGAGAAGGATTCTAAAGTAGAATCTTGAGCGGAGTGAGGGATACAAGGAACGAGATAATTTTTGTTTTTCACGAGTAGTCTACTCTGCTTTATACCATTGACTGCGAGAAAATAAGGTAAAGGTTTCCAACACCTACATTGTCTGATGGGGAAGGGGGGGAGGTAACCTCAGCCTGCCAGTAGTTACGTTCAGCTTTCTTTTTTTTTGTAGTATACTTAATTCGTCTATCGAAGCTCCTTCCAAATTCAAATGTCATTATTTACTGGTGAGTAAATGAGCGTTTTATTCACTGTTATCCATGAATAAAGTTCACTTTTTCGAGGGGCAATGGTATAAAATAATGTTTAAACATTTTATACATAAAACAATAGACTTAAAGTAGGGCTCATACAATGAGAATTAGCTATTGTGCTGTTAGCATGTTAGTTAGTACCAATTTTTTTTTGCACAATACAGCCGTCATCACCGTCTCATACCACTTACAACTAGTTCTCTCTCATCACCACCTTGGTCTCTGGTAGACATAGAGGATCACGCAAGCAGTGTAAAATCTTATCCTTGTAAACTAAAGTAATTAACGTTTGTACCATAATTGTGCACAAATAACTATATATGCCTGATATAAATATTTTAACGTTTTAATATAAAATCATTGTAGATATACATACTATTCCCTATTGTATGCTAACTCAAAAGTGTTAGGATAGGGTTTCAACACCACTTGAAGACAGACTCCTGGTTATCTATCAGCTGTTAGGTACTGTCCTAGGCCCAGTGTCTAGGTCCTAGACACTCTAGGAGGACAATTCAAATGTTTGCCACTACACATAAATAAATAACTTAGTCAATTAAAATACCAGACAGACACATCACGCCTATATTCCCGAAGGGGTAGGCAGAGGTGCATTGCACACCCACGATAGGGGGCAAGCCTATTGCCGTCACCGGGCACTCTAGAACACTTTCTACCCACTGGTTATGTCCAAAAACGCCGAATGAATTTAATAAAAAGTAGCAGCTATATTGTTATTTAGAAAAAAAATTGAAACCCATTGCCTTGCGATGAACTGTTGATGAAAGGCAACAAAATCTTATGTGCCAACCGCTGTGGCACAGCCAATTAAAGTCCTGGGCGTCGCGGACTCGAATTAAAAAACCAAACCGAAATCTATACTACTACTCGTATTATAAACAGGAAAGATTTGTATGTTTGTAATGAATAAACTCAAAAACTACTGTGCCGATTTCAAAAATTCTTTCACCGTTGGAAAGCTAAATTCACCCTGAGTAACATGGGCTACTTTTTATCCCGGTAATGTATTCCGACGGGAACCGGGAACGAGTAAATTAAATCACGCCGGCGGAGCTGCGGCGATCAGCTAGTAATTTATAAAATGCATAGGTACATAGAATTAAATTCTTTTATCAGATACTTTTTATTAAATGTACACAGGTAATACAAAGTATTTGAATTTAATTTGTGGTAAACTATTAGGTATAATAAAGTATTTTTGTATTTCAAAGCAATGAGTTTGCCTAAACTATTCTTAAAATATTAAGAAAGAAATTATAAATAGATCACAAAAACTGATGACATCAGTTTTTGTGATCTATTTATAATTTCTTTCTTAATATAATAAATTATTTGATATTTTGAACTTTTGAATATAGGTATTAAATAATACACTATAGGTATACATTTTAATATTCTATACACATGAAGAACGCAATTCTTTTGTTTATCTTGTGATTTATCATTAAATAAACGTGAATGACGTCATCCAATTTTTCGTATAATACTGAGTCATGATAAACAACATATTTTATTTACATAAGTTCTAACTACCTGCCTGGTATTTCCTTTTGACTTTTTTTTAAATTACATTTTTTACTGCCAGTTAAAAAAAAGGAAAAGAAACCTTGAACTTCTATCAATATGTGCTAACAATCGTATTTAGATTTTGTATTGAGTTTTACCTATAGGATGTTTGATGGTTGCCCGGTTGCATATTAGTAGTTTATGAAACTGTTGCATAAAAAGGGGTATTAGAACATGAGTAGGTATTTATTTGTATGAAAGAAACGAGGCTTGGCGAGTTTCTTTGACCCAGTAGAGTGTACTATACTGATTAAAACTTTACTTTATGATACAGATTTGCAGACAATCTCGTTGAAAATCTGTCTCATAATATAACTTTTTAATTTGTTAATAGTACTGGTGACAATCATAGGCTTTAATATGTCAACTTTTGAAATCATAATTCGAATTTTTGGACATGAAAGTAGATAATAGTAGATTATGACAAGGGAGTAAAATTATATGTGTATTGTTGGCGAAGGCGCTATTTTGAATCCAGAACGAAGCGAAGGATTCTAGAGTAGAATCCCGAGCGTAGCTAGGGTTTCTAAAGTAGAATCCTGAGAAAAGGCGACGTACTTTGAATCCCTCGCTACGCTTCGGTAACAATGTATCATTTTACTCAGTTGTCATAAAATCTACTACTTCTCCTCATCTATGATTATGAGACCATTATTTGTGCCCGCGGCTACGCTTCCGGGTTTAGTTTTCTCGTACCTCACGAGAATAGAATAGAATCTGCTTTATTCTTTATGATTTGAACCTAAACAAGATAAAAACTTGTTTAAAATCTGCCCATGGTCTTAATCTATCTCCATACTGAAAGTCACGAAATTCGGTAAATACAGCAGTTTTTATGTGACGCCCGAACAAACTTTACAGTGTATTAAGGTTTTTTTTATTTAAAAATTTGCTTGCCAAGTCACATTCACTGTCGCTATTATTATTAAACGAAAATATTTATATTTATAAGTTACTAAACGACCAGACTTTATTTTCTTTTACCTGTAAAAATTGTACTACCTGCGGTCTCGCAATATGCAAAAAAAATAAGATAACGTCCTTGCATTTTTGTTCGGTGGTATTTAAATTAAATTGTCTGTTAAAACAGGATAAAATATTAACAAATTCACGTTCGTTCTCTAGCTAGAGTATAGGCACGGCCTTACCACCCACACACACAGACACACACACACACAAACACACACACACACACTCCATCAACCAATTGTTAGGTTCCTTGTAATAAATTCCGAACGTATTCTGTTCTCTTAAAAGTGTGTAGTGGTTCTAAATTTTTTTTTTAAAAGGAAAGCTGTTTTTTTACAGCACGAATGAGCCGGCTTGAGTCACATAGCTCATGCTGTATTTCGTGCGGTATGTGACACTGTGAGAGCCTTGGAAGCCCTTTCCTTTCCACTCTGTTTTCTTTCGGCTCCTCCACATTGACAACGCTCAAATAAGCGTGTATAGCTGCTATGGTAAATTGTTACCGTAATTAACAATTTACCATCAGGAAACCATGTGTTTGTTGAATTATCATATAGTATAGGTTTAAAAACTAATACCTATATTATTTTATATTAGACGCAAAAAAAAGTACGCTTATGTCTATGACGCGTCCCTACAAATAAAAACAGTGACATGAGAACTAATGACATTTTAAAAGCTGGCCGTAGTCTGAAGCTTAAAAAACGCTTTGTATTAAAAAATGTATATTAAAAAAAGAAAACAATTCGCCCGGGGCCCACCATAGACAATAAGAACCGGTTCTAGTTATGTTGAGATTAATTTGTAACGTTAAAATTTACGTGGTTTCTTTTTAGTGTTTCGCGCCAATTATATCTATGTTCTTACACGTACAGATGACGAAGTACAATTTAAAAAAAGAATTAGCATGCAATTGTAGTGTAATGTGAATTGTTAGTCATTTATTATTTTGCCGGGGAGATGAACGTAAAATGGCGGTACATCCAAGAACAGTTATATATTCTACAATTTCACATTGTTATTATGTACATTATAATAAGTGTAGAGATGTTTGCCTCGATAGGAATTGACTTTTTTTTATTGTGTCGAAGTCATTTTTCACACATCTCGCTTAAACACAACATATGCCGAGATAGAATTAGATTAATTAGACTGGTTTTTTAGATATAGTGTTATATGAAGTTATATCATATATTATTATGAAAAATTGTTAGTAGATTTATATATTTTTCATATTAAGTTCGCCAAATGGACGCCGCCGCCCGCCTGATGGTAAGCCGTGGCGAGACGTCTGGCGATTGTGGACGACTACACTACACTCGCAGTACACAATACTATAAAGAGTTGCCCTCAACTTGACAACTTATGTATGTGCCTCTTCATGAATGTTCTCGAGGGATAGCCTATTAGGTATTGACATGCAGAAGAAAGAGAGGTGGTGACAGTACGGACACCTGCGGTAACCCAGCTTTTACTTTCAAGAAGCGAGAAGCCTGGCCATCGCAGAGGACCCGCATTCGGCACTCGTTTAGAAAGCTGGCCAACCAGCTGCACAGTTGAGGAGTTAGACCATATTTATGCCGGAAGCTTGGAAAGGAGCGAAGCATGCCAGACTTTATCGAAGGCAGGCTTTGACGTTGTCCAGTCTAATAGGCGAGGACTCGTCGTACCTTTCCATAGCCTCACCACAGATATGCGTTACGAAAGCAATGAGGTCACCCGTCGAATCTGACTGAACTGAATCGGGCCTATACCGTTTCTTGGGGATTGGTTGTACTTTCGCCTCTTTCCCGACCTCCGGCACCAGCCCTGAAGAGTATGACAGGCTATACAGACGCGCTGCCCATTCCCGTAGTACCACCGCCGGAAAGCCGTCAGGGCCACTGGCTTTCCGCGTGTCGATTGAGCACAGCACTGCTCGTACGTCACCGGCATAGAGTAGCCACAGTTAGCGATGGCGGGGGGATGCAAACTATCCCTCAATAAACGTATACCCTTTCAAACAAAAAAAGAATTTTTGAAGTCGGTTCTATCTTCGGTAGGTACGTATCTAATCGGTCGGTTTGGGTATCTTCGAGTGATTTTTTCAACAAACAAAACCTGAACCTCCACAAATGTTTCAAGACCAAAATCAGCCAAATCGGTCCTGCCGTTCCCGTTTTAGCGAGTCAAACGAACGACGATTCATTTTTAGGGTTCCGTAGTAATTAGATAGGTAAAACATTGTTAGGTTGTTAAGACATTTTTTTTATTTAGGTGTCTGTTTGCGAGATATTCAACTTTAAACCGCATTTTTTTCTTAAAGCATAGTCAAACCTCTAAAATCTAAACGGCTAGCTTGAAGAATCAGAAAAAAATCATGATGGTAGTCCATATAATGAACCTTGAAGGAAAACTATAACGGACCAGTTAACTTAGTTAGTTTAGGAGTTACAGCCTATAATTGGTAACTACGGAACCCTATATTATGCGTGGCCCGACATGTACTTGGCCGGTTTTTTTATTTAAATAAGATTGAAGTAATCTATTCTTGAAAAATGCCTTGTATAGTATACTCGCAGTCTGCATCCTATTCTATCATTCTGCTAGCTGGTTTTTTGCTACCATAGGTTGGTTCGAATCCGGCCCAAGACAATCGTTGTTGCGATTCATACTTGTTGTAGAAGAAAATACCGGTTGCCATACGAACTTAATTATGTAGGTATATATGTACTTACGGGTTACGAGTAGTAGGAGCCCTTAACGAAATCCGACTGGTCTAACTGCTGAACTTCGATATCGCCCATGGGTTGTGAAGGTCAGATGGCAGTCGCTTCACGGAAAATATCGAAGTTCAGTCGCATCGCAGTTAGACTGGAAAGCCTACCCCAACTGGGTTGGAAAAAGGTTAGGTGGATGACTTAACGAATCCCCAACTCTCACGAATTTCCCCAAAGGGGTAGTAGGTACTCAGATATTTCTAAATGCCTAATATTGTCCAGTAATTTTGGTTTAATATGAAGGCTTATTGTCAATCTTTGGATGGCTTAGTAACATTTCGCCAGATTCTTAATTTACCGGCTTTGTAAGGTAGACATTAAATAATAAATATTCATGTCTTTACGCAATTTTGTATTAAATTACATTTTTTAAGTTAATTTAAATCTAATGATAATGACAGTACCTACTCATTATATTTAAAACACAAAAATATGTGTAAATACTTCACCTTGTCGTTACATCAACTCTGTATTATCTACATTGTACGTTAAACAATAATGTATTAAATTAATGATAATAATTATGTTTTTTTAGATAACTATGTGCTATGGAAATAAATAAATAAAATAATTATGCGATAAAAGTCACATTAAATGTGATATCTTTTTATATCTAAAATGACAAATATTTCATCGAATTATATTTATAATTAAACTAGTTTTTGCACGCAGCTCCGTAACACTCCGATTTTTATAAAAAAAAACAGTTTGTATGTTGCCCTGAGCTGAGCTTCGTATATCTGACACTGGGGTGTCTCAACCCCAAACGGCTCAAATATGTAATCACCAGCAAAACCACCGATCGAAATTCATTCCCCTTTCCTCTAATCCGAATATTTTTCCTATTTTCCTTCACCACCACACTTAGGCGCTGTCTTCACGAGCGAGAGAATCGCGACGGGTCTGTGCTTCTATCGCCGCGATAACATCGCCGTGTGCGCATTCATAGAGAGTGTATAGATATACGTGGCACGACGACAATATCGTGGAGACAGCGCCTTAGCAACGCGGTTAATACTTACCTACCCATTAATAGTCATGATAAACATTTATCATCCGTGCCGTAGAAAGAACTTAAAGACATGAACACGTAACTAGACTAGACATACTACAGATTTAAACTAGGTATAACATAATTCATCATCTTAGCCCATTTCACGCCTACTGCTGGGCGTTTTCACATTGCACGATATTATTCCACAATATCGTCACGATATTATGGACGATATTGTCACGATATCGTGTGTCGTTGTCGTGCAATTTGAAAACGCCTAAAGACGGGAGAATTTAGCCTACATATACCACCCTGGCCAGACAGGTTGGTTAAGTAATAACATCCTTAAATAGGCTTACACATTTATTCTTAGTCAAGATAAAGCGGCAGATATTGCGTCCTTTGTCCACATATCTAGCCTATCAGAGATTTTTTTTGTAGATTTTATCTCATAACCCGGATGTCTTGAACCATATTGAAACATCCTGCCACGCCTAGTGTAAACATGAAAGTACCTACTTCTAACAAGGTGCTATGCTTCATACGTAAATAAATAAAGGTATTTTTTGGGGTTCCGTACTCAAAGGGTAAAAGAGGACCCTATTACTAAGGCTCCGTTGTCCGTCCGTCCGTCTGTCACCAAGCTGTGTCTCATGAACCGTAATAGTTCAGTTGAAATTTTCACAGATTATGTATTTCTGTTACCGCTAGAAAACACTAAAATAAATATTTAATGGGGGCTACCATACATCAAACGTGATTATTTTATATATAACTAGCGGACGCCCGCGGCTTCGCCCACTTGACAAATTATATACTCAAAAACCTTCCTCGAGAACCACTCTATTCATTGGTAAAAAGTGTAGTTTTAAAGATCTAAGCATTACATATAGAACGGGCGAATTTGTTTTATATTATGTTATGATTATGATGGTGCACCCTTCGTGAGCGTGTCCAACGAGCACTTCGTCCGATCTTTTAATTTCACCCAGGTTAGATCTTCAATTCTCATTGCAGTAATTTAAAAACAATAAACTACAATATGTGGTAATAGAATTTAATTATTGATACACATACCGCTTGAATACCATCATAATATCTTAATAATTCAACTTTATTTATTATTTATGAATATCTGTATGACAGATCCATTCTATAAAGTTCTCAGGAATGCAAGTAGTAAAACACTGTGTTTTCTCTTCATACCTACTCGTAGCGTTATTGTAGTTTGTTCTGTATCGGGTACTAAGGGAGCCTATCAACATCTCCAGGGTCCAAGACATCCTGGCCTGCACGCCTGCTGACAACCGAGGCTCTGGCATGAGACTCAACTTGCCCGGAAACATCAACTCCTAGCACGTGGGACCTACAGTGACTGGTGCAATGTGGGCTTATTGAACACAGCTAGCTATAAAAGACAAGAAGCTCATCCTGATGAACGAGTTTAATGATATTGAATCATAGAAAAAAAAAATTGCGTCAGTATACAACTACAAAAATCTCTCGTTCTATGGAATCCTTTAAAATTTATATTATTGTGGGATAAGCTATACAATTAAAATAATAAACACGCTTCATTGAAATAACAAGTCCAAATGCCGAGAATAGCTTTCTATTTATGATTGACATAGCACTTTCTTTTCACATTTACATTTTACTTTTCTAAAAACATTTCGTAAACCGTTGTTAGTAGGTTTTTGATTATATGTATTTATTTCCAACTTTTGTTTTCGCATGACTGTTATGTGACCCGTACTTAATGGTGGACAAATTATTAGCTGAGATAAGATGTTATTCGAAGAAGATGGCTCTCATTCATCCAAAAACGCAAGAGATGGATCGCATATTCGATGTCATCTGCTGTGGTCTGTGGTTGGTCAGAACATTCCTCTAACTGACGCTGGTTCAAGCTTAGCCTTAGCCTCTAGATAGACGAACGCCATTTCAATGGTCTTCCAGCTGCTGCACTTAAAAAAAGGCTGCAAGCTAACTATGCAGTCCGTTTTCAGTCGGAATGCTTCTCAACATTTTAAGCATCTCAAAAATTATAAATATTGGTCCTACAGTTCCGTGTCCTGGGACTTTTTTTTTCGAAAATTTTCTCGTTTTTTAATCTTATAATAAAATATACAGTTTTTGAGATATTTAGGAAAAACCTAACCCACTTTCGAGCAATCCTTGAATTTTCCTCAAAAATATCATTCCGAATCAAATGACACCTCTCATTCATAATTTTCGGAGAATTAGAAAAAGTTTTGACCTAAAAAGCACTTGCGAACCAGATTATATACCGTGCGTATAACGACTTCGGTCTCAAGGGTGGTAATGACTGTTGATTCGGCCCATTTGTGTTGGGAAATACATGATTCTAGGTATTAAACACCGCGATTTCTGATTTAGCGTGCAACATTAGCAACGAACAATGTACAATACTTAAACATTACTAAACCATAATAATGTTAATATACAATTTGTCGCCATGTTTTCCCCTTTTCAAACGATAACAATATACATCTTTGATTGTTTTAATGTAAACTGTTATACAGTGTTACCATTTTTTTTTCATAAATCTCGATTGGAAAAGTATGACGTCAGACCACTAGTGCGTCATACAATATTTATGAATGAAACCTGATTATAATTAGATGCCGAGTACTGTAGTCTAAATGAATATTAATAAACTTTGTTAAGAATTATGGGACACCTTTCAAAGATTCATATAGAATCAAATCTCCATTTTATTTCGTCTTACAGCTCACGAGCTGTTTAGGCCTTGCGACCTAAGCATCAATCTTAAAATATAATACGTATTATTATTATTTGCTTTTATAACCCCCAGGGCTTCGGCTGTTAAAGGAACACCCGGTATTATCAATACAATGTTTTGGCGTATCATGGTGTGGTAAACAATACTGAATCAAATCGGCTATCGATTTTAGGTCAAAAGTATCAGACATGAGAACAATACTTTATTATCTGGGGCCATTCGTTTAAAACGAAGCCAGCTACGACTTTAGTTAAATACTACTTAATTCCATAACGCTACAAAAATATATTTCAAGATACTGTCTTGGTTTTAACTGATTAATTTACCCTTGGGTTGTGTGACCGGATATCCGATTCTCCCAAGAGAGAAAATCTCCATGATTTAAGTTCAATCCTTAATAAGTTTAATATCTGTGCAAAAATGCTATCTCTATATTTAACGCCAAACCTCTTACTAAGAGGGTAGGCCTTTTACAATACAAAGTAGTACGAGTAAGTATAATGGACGGCTAACGCAATTTCTGTTAGACAACCTATGAATTTAAGTATAAATAGTTCGAAAGGAGCGGGCTATTCTTGGCGTGGATGATCGATTATCCGTAAACTCTCAGGGACTTTTTAAGATCAACAACAGGTTTACCGTCTCCTTTTGAACTGGAATTATATAACCATTAATGATAGCGTTTGGAAGGAAAACCTTATTGTTTTTACCCGACTGCTTATTTTTAAAAGTAGAGTAAATCTTTTAATACAACCTTTCGCCGCTTGCTACGTCCACTTCTGAGTATTGGATAGTCTAAGACTGACATCTGTCTGCTATTTTTATAATGATTATCGAGGTAAAACAAATATTTCTGAAAGCTTCACAAACACACATATAATCATATTTTTCCGGATATTATGGTAGACAGACATATACAGGGGTATTTTAAAAGTAAATAAAATAAATCTAACTACTTTGCAATATTCCGCCACATGCAAATTACCCAACTCTCGTATTTATTCTTGTGCATGAATAAATACGAGAGTTGGGTAATTTGCATGTGGCGGAATATTGCAAAGTAGTTAGATTTATTTTATTTAACTATGGACTTCCGAAAAGTAACGCCTGATAGTATTAACTTTATTAATTTTAAAAGTAAGTATTACTTTCCGTGGGCAAATGGAAATCCAGAGCCTCGGCGGTTCGTCAGCAAGTCAACCGTGTTGAGAACAGTAGGTGCCAAAGCCCCATTGGACCTTACTTTCGACAAGAAGCTATTTCTTAGTGTCATCTGATTCTGGTACTCGAGCGTAAAAATATCTTTAGCGGATCTCGCATCTTTCTGTCGTCAAATAG
Organism: Nudaria mundana; assembly: GCA_963556515.1. Taxonomy (NCBI): domain Eukaryota; kingdom Metazoa; phylum Arthropoda; class Insecta; order Lepidoptera; family Erebidae; genus Nudaria; species Nudaria mundana. The sequence continues at coordinate 3,568,384 of OY748305.1, read as the reverse complement.
CAGTCACTCCTAACACTGGTCCAACATAAAGCAACTCACCTGTGGCCGAACCATAAATACTTCTTCAACTAGCTGCGGGGCAAGCATGGCGGTAGGAAGACTTTGTCGTAAACTGATGATGTGGCAAGAAATTTCAAAAAATGTGTCGATTAGGTCACGTCATCGAAATTTTCTGCGATATCATTGGTTTTCGACAAACTCTTCGATGCCATGTTCATGCTGCTGATGTGCAAGTAGTCTTAGAAACAATGATACGTCATAGGTCATTGTCATTTCGTAGCAAAGAAAAAAAATAGTGGTATTGAACCCTTAAACCGTGTTCCATTTATTATTTGAACATTTTGGAGGAATACAGTACCACAGACGTTTTTTGCAACTTTTTAATAATGTAGGTATTGTTAAGGTGTTCACTAGGAGTCAAGAGTTAATTAGTTAATATAGATTGAGAAACAACTTGTTTCTATGTAATTTGGTATGTAGATTACGAATTTTTTTACTACTTTTTTTTTGGATGGTGAAACTAAAAAAATATACGTAATTATTAACTTCTTTTGTCGGTATTTCGTTGTTAATAGATATTTAAAAAATAATGATCTACTATGAATTGACAATTTGTTCCATAAACTTATAAAGAGTTCCGGGATCCTCAAGGATTCAAAGTGAAGACTGAAGACTCGTTAATTAATTGTTCTGATTTAAAAAAATAATTCGCTACAGAATTCACGCTCTTCGTTTATGAATTCAGAATGTTATTCTTGACGATTACGGCCTTTACATGATAAGAAACAAAAAACAGACAAGTGCCAGGACAGATTTTTACATACCACTAAATAGAATATCTGCAGTCTGTAATGCATTGTAATAATGGGTATGCACTTTTGAACCTTGACATCCTTTGTCCTAGATCCATATGTACCAACAATCTATGATGCGTGCAGAAGAGATCCGTAGGCGGCGTCGTGAAGACACACCTGGCACACACACTGCCGTCAACAATATCCTGGCTGCTGCAGCCAGGGAGATGGAAGAGGCTATGCATGCGTCACGCACCGGGAACGTCGTAGCCAGCATACAAACTGAACATGAACAAGGTTTGTTCTTAAAATATCTACTAGGTACTTGCACTACACTACCTGGGAGAACCTACATACCTATCTCAGCCTCACGGGCTGTTGTTGTTAAATTATGGTATTTCTAGGAATAGATCCTATTTCTACGCCCAAGACCATCGACCTCCATGATCGGGGCCTGAGGGTGGCGGGGTAGTCACCCGCCGTCCTTACAGAAGCAGGCTAGAAAGAAGGGTGGCAACTGTCATAGCTGAAACTAAAAAATGTGTTGTAGTGGCGGCAGCAGTTGCCGCAGCAGCAGCGGCAGCGTCCGTCGCGGCCACTTCCACGTCAGACTCGAAGCGCGAGAGTGAAGACGAACGTCCCAAGAAGCGAGCTTCGATCCTGTCACCCGAAGACGATAGGCTCAGGGCTAAGAAGAAGCCGATGACAGTCCGATTCCAGGACGACAACAAGATTGACGAGCGCAATAAGGTCACATCACCAGGTCAGGTTTAGTTGTATAAGCGTATGTAGTGATTTGTTTCAGAGCGTCGTTTTCTCGTTCCAGATTCCCGTGGGAACACATTACCGGGATAAAAGGTAGCCTATATTACTCACGAATAATGTAGCTATATATCAGTGAAAGATATTTCAAAATCGGTTCTTTAGATACGGAGCCTAATAAACAATTGAAACAAACAATCAAATTCTTCTTCCTTATAATTTGATAGACTAGCCTATATACGCCTCCGTACGACTTCGACCCCATGGTTGCAATTCTTTTTCTCACAGGAATTTCATCATCATTCACCGAGCCTTTTCCCAACTCAGCTTGTGTCGGCTTTCCAGTCTAACTACGATTCGGCTGAACTTCGATATTTTCCGTGAAACGACTGCCATCTGACCTTCACAACCCATGGGCGATATCGAAGTTCTGTAGTTAGACCGGTTGAATTTTTGATTTAGGGCTCCAACGTTAGGAGGTCCTAACGACTGCCATAGATGTTTGTATGACAACCGGGACCGACGGCTTAACAGGATTTTATTACCGGAATTAAAATCATTTTTCTCCTTTTAGGTCTAAGTATTAAATTTCAACCATATAAGAGTACATTTTCGTAGATAAAGATATATATAGATATATATAAGTATTCGTGTAAATAAGAGTACCTAAATAATTTATTTAATTACATTATCCTTGTATACATTATATTGGCCTGGAACGCCCTGCCCGCACACGTAAATACGTGTGCGGGCAGTAAGTAGGAGGAAATCCTCCTACTTACAACCCTGGGTTCTTCAAGCGGAGCGTGAAGAGGCACATCACTAGGTCGCCAAGTTGAGGGCCACTGAAATGAAATGAAATGATTTATTTATTTGTATAGGTCACTAAATGGCTCTTACAAACGTCAGTAGCTACTTAAAATAAAAAAAATGTCATTGCTTCTATATTTACATGTACTGCCAGATTCGCAAAGCAAGAAGTAGAACCGAGAGAAAGAACCTGGCAATAAAACTCTCGGTCACTCTTTTTCAATAATTAACTCATTTATACATTTTCTTAAGACTAAATGTGGACGAATGTACATTGGTGCCGTGTCAAAATCAAAAAGGGCGTGTATAATGCACCAAAAAAATAAATAAGTATAAAGTCACCAAAGTACAAAATATGCTACAATTGCGGCATTTTAGGAGGCGCCTGCACCATGCTCAAGCCAGACACTTTTATCGTTAAGATCAGAGTCGCCCACTCCTATGAGAGTCGCCATAATGGCCAGACGTGGCCACGGCTTTCCATTGGCGGGCGGCGTCAATTTGGCAATCTGATATAAAAAAAAATGCAGAAAAAGAACTTATTAATATTTATTTTGTAGTTCACGGATAATTTTTTTGTGGTAATTTTTAAAAATCCGTTAATGGAAATTGTACGCAGTCTAGAAATTCTGGCTTTTCATAGCTATGTTTATTCAAGGTTGCTCATTGAGTATACTCTACCAACTATTTGTAATTATTAGTAACAATTTCTTTTTAATCTGCGGCCTTGGCCTTGGCCGCACCTTCGTCCATTGCCGTCCAGCAAGAGGGAATTGTTAGTACCCTGGCAGCTAACATCTCTGGATAATTATATGGTTCGGATGGAGTCTTCACAGAACATTAAGTCCATACAGGCAGATCCGCGGGTATTACCTAGTATGATATATGTCGACAATGTAGTGTAACCATAGATATAGTATGTAGAAAGATACACAAAGACATTTCAGAGGCGATCCCAAAAACAAAATGCAAATGTGTGGGTGTAATAGTGTTGTGTACACTATGGAATACGCAAAATATCGATAAAAAATTGAGTGTTATTTCTAAGTAATACAATAGAATCTCACTAATCCGTTATACTTTTCGCTTACCTCGCACTGGCATTAGTTAAAAAAAACCGACCAAGTGCGTGGGTCACGCAAAGAATAGGGTTCCGTAGTCTTGTTATTAGCCTATAACTCCTGAAATAACAAAGTTATCTGATCTGTTATAGTTTTTCTTGAAGGTTTAAATTACGAGTACATAGAATCATGATTTTTTAAGACTGAGCCAGCCGTTTAGCTTTTAGATTAAACTTTGCTTAAGGAAGCTTTGTTTTAACGAAAATATGGGCTTTAAAGTTGAATGTCTCGAAAACGGATTCTTAAACCAAAAATTTGTCATCTCAACTTCTAAATATTTTTAAAAGACCTATCTATTTATGCACGATGGGGTTGACGGTAGAAAAATTATCATTTTCAATTTGTGTAGGTGTGTAATTAAACAGACGGACGAACAAACGGTCATGACAAAACTATGTTTCTTAAAGTTAGTTCAGCATTTAAGATATTATATGATATTCATAATCATGAAACAGTTCAGCTTATATAGCAGATTTCCAAATAACGTAATTATTTTTAATTAAACGTATATTTTTGTCAATCATTTTTTTTTCTAACGGTGAAACAATTGCACTTGAAGCTTGTGGTGAGTTCGTACCATCAGGTGTGCCTTTGTTGGGCGGAGAAATAATATGCCTATGTACATACGAAGACACAGATCTTGTTTGAGGCAGTATCTGTAGGTAAATTGATATTAAAATTAGTCTTTTTTCTTAAAATGCGACGGCATTTCCGCTGTATAAAATATTTATTTTCAAAATGTTTACTGCAAACAGAGCAGTTTATGTTAGGAGTCCAGTTTTGTCTAGCTGCAATTTGTGTCCATTTATCACGCATTTGGGAATTGAGAGGAAACCTTAAAAATATTAAAATATGTCATCACTATTTACTCTACAGTGTAGAGTATCGTAATTTTCTTGATTCGTATTTTATCAATAAACTTAAAATGCTTTTTATCGTATTTGCCAGTAACAGTTATTTTATATCCAATATTTGAGTTATTTTATGTTTAAGAATCATTACCTTTACAAAAATTTGTTTAACAGCAAACGCCCGCGGCTTCGCCTGCTTGACAAATTATATATCTTCCTCAGAACCACTCTATGCATTGGTGAAAACCGCATCAAAATCCGTTGCGTAGTTTTAAAGATCTATGCTTACATAGGGAGGGGCGGACAGACTTTGTTTTATACTATGTTATGATTTTATGAAATGCCAAATAAAAATTTGTCTAATCTAATCTAAAATAATCATTCCGAAAAACGGACGGGAACGTATAACATTATACTTCTATTTGACATGGTTTATCGATATATCGATAATCATGACGTCATCAGGTGTTCAAGCACTATCCTAAAAAGACTTTCTTCTATTTTACGTTATTTAAGATAAATTCTTCATTGTGAATAGAAAATATTACTGCACAATGCAAGGGTAGTCAATGTACTATGATTAGAACTTTTTACTTATTTCATAAATACAAGACATAAACAAATATCTGTTATTTAAGAATTGCTGGAAAATTTTGTATTTACCTGTGAAACGTGTAATTATTTTGATTGTCGGCTTTGGTCACATTAAAATTACTTATACAACAAGACACCATGGCTCTTAAATACACTTTTATTGTAAACAACACAAGGATTCGCTTATATTTTATAAATCAAATTTTCGCCAGTTTAGAAGATAGATGATCTTCTTGTTATTTTGAAAACTACGGAAAATTGTTGGCACTGACACTGACACACATAGATAAAAGTACGTCATCGCCTATCCTCATAATAGGCAATGTTCGAATGATGATGACTTCTCCGGACTTCTCTTTCCCACGCTCTGTAGGTCTATTAAGGGAGCGAAGCCAGCGCCATCCCAAGTCTCTTAGTGTATATATATATACTATACTTAATTAATTTCCACTAATCCTACAATAAAGTATGCCACTAATTTTTTTTAATTAATTTAAAATATTTATCTCGTAGCATTAAACTCGAAATTTTTGTTTCCACAAAATAATTTTTTGGGTAAAAAAAGTTAATTTAAGTCCACCTTTTATATTAATATACGCCGCAAAAACACTGGCGGCCATTTTATTTTAGCAATTACGTCATGATGATTTAAGTAAAGATGGATGCCAGCTAATAAGGAATTTTGAACAAAGATAATACATAAGTTATTAAAAAAATTTTGTTTAAATTATGACATTTTTGTATTCAACCTTTTTCGAAATGATTTTGTTGTAAGTTCACCGGCAAATTGGCGGGAATTAAAAATGTACATAAAAAAAATCAAACCCGCCAACTCTAATTTAGGACGCACATTTTTTATTTTATTATTTTAACCTCTATTAACTTTTTATAGTCATGCTATCGTTAAACGTGATAATATAACCGCGGTTTGCTATTTAATTTTTTTTTATATGTAGATACGTAAATTTCTGACCTCTATAATACTTAATTACTTCTTTTTTCTTTATATGTATGCTTTATCGATTAGAAAAAAAAATTCGTGACGTCAGCTTAAATACTCGAATAAAGTTTGTCGTGTTTTTGTTAAAAAATATTTTTCAATGTCGTGTTAATTCACCGCTGAAGGTCAAAGCGGCCGGGCTGCCAAAGAAGGATATAAAGTTCGTTTAAAAAAGAAGTAAAATAAATTCCTGGTTTATGAGAGCCAGCATTTTTCGACGCTGAACGAGAAGGTTCATATAAAAAGACTAATAAAATTAAAAAAAATATGTCTTATTATAATCACGTCTGAAGGGGATATAAGCGTATTAGAAGCCCCACACATTAATTACCTACTCTATTGATGAATTGAAATGATATGAAATGAAAAATAAACAACTAAAGGTGGAGGAGTTCTTTGACGCCTGTATATATTGTAGATTTATATGTATAGTATAGTTTTTAGTAAGTGTAAATAGTATTTTCATCTACTTTTAATTTTCTTAATTGTCCCTATTGTAAATAAATAAAATTGATGAATTACTATTATACTTTGTATGAATTATTACGAATTTGTAGGTGGATAGTAATAGGACAAGATATTTAATTTTGATTAGTCATTCATTATTTCCATATTGCCAAAAAAATAAAACATGTCGGCGGTAAACAAGTAGGTTTTTTATTTAAATATATGTGGTGTTAAGATTGATATAAGACTGTTAAAAATGATAATGATAAAATCTAAAAAAGTGATACGTAAAATTATTAATTAAATTATGATGTGTTTCCGTTTCTGCAGCTTATGACGATCATAAATATTCATAAACAATTCCCAAGTTCCAAAAGTGTTTTAATTTGAATTTAGTATCAAAGTTTTATTTTTAATATTAATAATATTATTGTTACCTACCTACTTAAAAGTTTATTCCTCTATTTTCTTTTTATATTTTTAATTAATTAAGACAACAATTTTAAAAGTTTATGTAACTCTACAAAATAATAAAAAATATGCGCACTAAAAATATATCGTTAACCGTGGAAAATAAATTTTTAATATTTTTTTTTTGTATGCATAATCTACGTTCAGTATATATAATTTTAAAATAATTATAATTCTTTTTCGGTTTAAATACATACTGAATGTGTGTAGACATGCGGTTGGCTGTTTAATTCTTATTTATTTCTAGGTATCAAGAAAACAATTTAATGTTTTTATCGAAGTATAAATCAAGTATTTCCAATAACAATAGCATCTATAATATTAAACAATGTTTGTTATTCATTCGGCGGCTACATAACGAAAACAATAAAATGTATACTTTATGCACCTGACATATTTAAAATTAAATACAAGTTTTTATAAACAAGTCACGTTTTTAATCACGTTATTATATTTTATATAATTAAGTATAATATAAGTATGTATAAATATTATGTTTCAAGTCGATTTTCTCGTTGTCTATTTAGGGGCAGGACTTTAATTGGCTGTGCCATAGTGGCTGGCACGTAAGATTTTGTTGCCTTTCATCAACATTTCATCGCAAGGCGACGGGTTTCAATATTTTTTTCAAAATTACAATATCACTGCTACTTTTTATTTCATTCGTTCATTTTGGACATAACCCATTATAAATGTGCCCGGTGACGGCAATAGGCTTGCCCCCTATTACGTGGGGCTACAAATACTGGCAAATTGTAGGTGTGTTATGCACCTCTGCCTACCCCTTCGGGGATATAGGCGTGATGTGTGTGTGTCTCAGGGGTAATGCAGCTCCATATTAATGAAAGAATTCTGAATCCGTGCAGTGGTTTCAAAGACAACTACTTACGTCCAAAAAGAAACTCCCTTACATACCAACATATTTCTTGTAACTCGATTGTGTAATTATTTGAGTGTTGTATTTTATATTACTCAAAAAAACTCGTTATCAAAATTTTTATAAAGCTGAATTATTATGGCCCTTAGTCATCCGCTTTCTTTTTTATACATCATATTATTATAGTTTTTTAAATGAATTTACGTAGGTATTGTTGTAAACATATGCAGTGTGACACCGGCAATCTAAAACTTTGGCATTCTTTTATTCTTTTAACGGTTATAAAATAACTCTGGCAAGAGTAGATAAGATAGACTAAATTTAAAAAACTAACAGTCATGTAATGACGTGAAACTGACTATATTATTATCTTGAGATTAGGGGGGCTCTACCCCCCGTGGCGGGCTCTAGAGATCGTCCCTTTACCGGACCTCCGTAGCTTAATAATAATTGATTCTGCCTATCCGGTGGAACGGCTAAGGCGAAAGAGACACCGTGGAGTTGTAGTGGGTATATAGTCCAGCCCGTTTTCCATCGAGGAGAGGCGAAGTGCCTAAATAAAAATACACAACCACCAATTAAAAATAAAATCTTGAGCAAGTCGTCATCGTCATCAGTACCATAGTACATTGAAATAGTTTTTTTTTACAATGTAATAATTAATACCTTGGGCTGGACTCGAAGCAGCGGCAGTTCCCTTTCAGCAGGAACGCACTGCTGACTGAGAGACAACTATGTATTAACTGTAAAACTATGATTAAATTCAATCACACAAATGTTTGAATTTTTTTTTAATAATAATCAAGTCATTATTTTTAAAGAAACATTTTTATGTAAAATAAATCTAGTCTTTGATTTATTTATTAATTGAGTGTTGATTGATCTGGTTTATCAATAGTTTTCTTTAGTGAACCGGTACCTATACGCATAGTATTCAATAATTTAGTGAGCAATTTATGACCTTTTCATAATATTCATGTTCCAATCAACAATTCTCAGTTATTTTTTTTTTTCTTAAATCCGGTTAATTATTGGCTTTTTTTACGATGGAACCAGATATTGACAGCATCGTTTATTTTCTTCGAAATTTCGCCTTTAAATTCCAAAATCTTACTAAAAAATACAATATACATATTAATTTTATTAAACAATATTACATTAATAAAAAATAATATGTTATGTTTATGATGAAATTTGCAGGTATGCGAATTCATTAATTTTGGCAAACGATAGGTGAAAATTGTTTTATGGGGACGTCAAACACATTATATTAAGTAAAAGTCATGCAATAAAATCAATGCTATAAATTGTTAATATAATTTTACCATTTCCTCCCACCTTATCATTTATCAGCTTTCCACTCTCTCACTCTCCCCCTCAATGAATAGAAGAGGCAGTTAAAGTTTGAGAATATCGGAAACAACAACCGAAAACATAGTTTGTATCAAAACGAGCCATCGGTCGATATTGTGGCAAGAAACAGTATGTACAATAGATGGGGCCGGCGAGACAATAAATAACTATGTATAATTTCCTTTCCAACAATTTTGCACAATCATGAACCCACACAGTTATAGAGCATTGTTATTTGTGCCATATGTTTTAAGACTACCTACCATTGTTCAAATTTACACACCTAGGTACTGTTATTTAAAAGATTAAAATATAGGTACATGTTTCGCATCCGGTCTCAATTTTTTATACTAATGTGCCTACATTTTTTAAACATTGACATATTGATATTTTTTTAATAATTATACCAGTACAGTTGGAATATGGTTTATAATGTTAATTAATCATAAATAGCAAGCACAAGGTAATAAAACTCAACGTTCCAAATGTATTATTAAGTATAATATTTTGTAAGTTTAAAATGGTATATAAAAAACGTGCGCGCCGTGTGAACAGAGCGAGACAAACAATGAAGTATTTTTTATCTTAGAATAATTATGATGACTACAGAGTTCTGTTTGATTAATTTCATACGAAAATTACTTTGTACGGTCTACTTAACACAGCCAAGTTTGTTACCGCAATATTTCTTGATATTTATTATTATTTATTTATTAGAAAAAAATACTCGTTTAACTAAATGGTACTATTGTATGGCTATGGTTACTGTAATTACGAGTTAGAAACCGAGAAAAATGACAGTAGGTTGTTTTTTTTTTCACACAAAGCAAGCGAGTACAAATTGTATTTCCGGGTATTGAATTTAATCTATGCTACAATATTTTCTTCTTCTTTTTTTAAAAACGTGACTCCATCGATGATCAGCGATGATTTCGCCAATGTCAAGGTAATGCTTGATTTTTCCTGCACAGAAGAAAGAACTCTGAACTAATTCGCGGTGCGCGACAGGGAAACGTTGTTCGGTATTGTAATTGAGCGTTTGGGCTTGGATTTTTGCCCAGCACCAGAGGTAACCTAAAAGGCAACCAGCCACGCGCTCCGCAAAAACTCAAGTTTCCACCATAATATTTCCTTAGTTTTGTCTTGGGATTGAGGTATCGTATCGTTTTCAGTCTAACCCTGACTTAACGTCAGAATCGTGATGTCACGCAATATTATAATAATACAAGTAATACAACAAGAGTACCAGTAATAACATAGTAGTTGACAATATAAATATGTAAAGAACATTATACGGTGTCAAAACTACCAAGTGGCTAAATAAACGACAATGAGACAAGAGTTATATTAGGATATTGCTCACACACGTCATTTGAAGTTTGTAATTTTTTTCTATACGCGCAACGGCACCGTTTTTTTTCCAATACCTTTATACAAAAGCTCGGCGAGCTCAAAAGCTTTACCATGAAACATTTTATTTTTTATTTCAAATAAAACGCAGACGTGAAAAAATATCCATTGTCTTTTTTTATATTTCGTCTCGGAGCGTCGAATTTTACGAATTCTTTTTACAATTATATATAAAGTTTAAAACCGTCGTGGCTTGTTTTATTATTATTATTAAAAGTTTTTATTTGTATTTTTTATTTAATTCTTAATATTCCTTGTTGTTTATCGTGTAAATACATAAAATTTTTGAACGAAAGTCGTTATTTTCTTGTGGGATTTATTGGCTTGCACTGTAATCTCGGCTCATGGTCAGTCGGTTGAATGCCGGTTACTGGTTGAAGGCACTCTCGAGACAGCACGCGCCGATCGTCGGCCTAACATCGTTCAACGAACCCAAGGCGTGTGTGTAGAATCCCTTTACACTTTATATTCTTATACAGTTTGCCTCACTGGAATTGAAACTTTATGTTATGAGCCTTTAGTCCTCATTTTAATTTTAATGTTGCAATTTAATTTATGCGTTGCTCTATTGTCTGGCAATTCAAGGATAGCTATACTGTCTCTCTCTATGCATACAGTTTGTTCGTTTTTTATAAGTAAATAAAAAAAATATTTTATTTATATTATAAATGCAAGGTAGACTAGATCGCGCTCGTTAGCGTCATAGGCTCAGCTCAAATTTATGCGAGTCGTGAGATCTACGGTTCGTTACCCAGATAAAATAGGGGATTGCTGTTAGGAAATTCAGAAATGGAGCGTTAACACCTTGTAGGTATATTTCATTTATTCTTATAAAAAAATTATTAAAAAATTAAAGAATTTTTTTAGATCGACTAAAAAATAATGTATTTTTTTTGTATTTCAAAGCAATGATTTTGCTTAAACAATTCTTAAATATTGAGATATAAATTATAAATAAGTCGTCATAGCTCAGTGGTCACAACATTTCCCCTTTAAAGAAAGTCCTGCCGACGACATTTCAGTTTTTGTGATTTAATTAAAATTTCTATCTTAATGTTTAATAAACAATATTTTTAATTTAAAAATTATCAATGTGTTTCCAATTAAAAATCAACACAATTTTTGTTAGCAGTTTTAAAAGTATATACGTAATAAATACGTTAGTAAATAAAGTGTTCACAAGCTCAGTTTAGTGAGCCCGAGAATTCATACTTTAAATTTTTCCGGTTTTTTTTTTTTAAACCCGAGCCGCGGCCGCTCCCATGTCCAATGCTAAGGGCGTCGCTGGTGACCCCAGAAGGTATTTCCAGTGGCGCCCGGCGGACTTTGGCCACGTGGCCTCTTCGGGGGTTTGGTCGGAATGAACATCCCGCGTCGTTTGGGGAATTTTCTTTTTTTTCCGGCTACGTTAATGTGCTTTATTTACAATTCATATTGTAAAAATAAATACCTACAGCTGTTTAATAATTTAATTAAAACACCAGAAACATTATTAATGCACTTTTTTTCTATACAAAATAATATGCCACACGTTTTAAAATTAACACGCTTTCAAATTACTTTTTGGAAAGACAGTAATATAACCTACCTGTTCTTCTTAATCGGTAAACCGTATCATAATTAATTTCAGAAAGAAATAATACATACGAGTACTATTAATTATAGCGTTACGATAATTATACGTATATGAAAGTTTTGGATGCAGTATGACGTATGTATGTATGTGTATGATGCAGTATAAACATGGATGACGTTGAAAAACAAAAATTGCAGAGAATTTAATTGGTTAAATTTAATTGGTTTTAATATACGTGGACACCCTTGTAGGATGTCCAAAAATAAGGTTATTTCAAATGTACAGCCTAGATTTAAAAAAAAACACCGAAATTTTCGCTAATTTGACTGGATCTGGTATGTATACCGTCATCTTGAATGACGGACACTAAGCAATAAATTTTCCGTTTTGATCTTAATATAAAAATGTTAAAACACAATTGGGTTAATTACACCATTTACCAAGAATGGCTGGACCGATTGTAATTATCTCTTATATTTTTGTATTTTTACCGCCCGAGCTTAGCATTATGACTAAAAAAACCGCGCGGTTATGTAGACAATTAAGGTTTATTTATATTGTTACTACGCGGTTTGTATGTTATGGTATCGCGCGGTCATTCACCGATAGATAGATCGGTCTTGAAGAAAAATTGTACGGAGACAGTTAAGGAACCCGGTCAAATGCTACACTACTTTTTATCCGGATAATTACCCATGGGAAACGCAATCTTAAATCACGGGCGTCCCCGCTAATTATTCAAACGTCTACATACAAAGTATACAACCAACGATACAGAAGAAAGAGAACAGCTGTTCTCTTTGAGACAGTCTAGAGAATGCCTCGTGAGGAGGTGAAACATATGTCGACGTTTATAATGTCTTCTATAATTCAATTTAGCGAAATTAGTGCAATTATATAAAAAATCAACATCTTACCCCATTGGTATATTATTATTGAGCTGAGTTTACGCAGCTTTTTCTTAGGCGACTCGTGTATTTCGTTCGTGATCAAACTCCTCCTAAACGACTGGACCGATCTTTTTGAAATTTGACACGGTCATAGTGACCATCACCGTGAGTGCATATATCTGAATTCATAAAGATCGGTCCAGTCGTTTAGGAGTTCGACCCGGATCGACAAACTCAGCTCAATTATTGCAACAGCAGAATGAATTGCATACCTAGTTTATTATTAACCAATGGTATCGCAGAAAAATTCTATCACGTGACCACGCGTAAAAATAATTTTCTAGGATTTCATTGATAGAGTAAGTCCGTAGGTTAAAGTCGACTCTGGTTTTGCTGTTGGCCTTAACAATATGTTGTCTTGTTACACAGGCGCTGCATCTAACGATTCTCACAGACATGAAGACGGTAAGCCTGGTGGCATTAAGGTTGTGCAACTGGCTGTCCTACAGAAACCGTCGAACCACCAAGACCCTGACGACTCGGACTGTGAAGGCAATTTATACATTGAAGAAAGAGGTAAGATTGTATTATATCTGTGCTTCTTTTTATAAAACTGCCGCCGAAACTTCATTGCCGTGTGTTCAGGGTACGACCTATATAGGATCACATTACCCAAGGGTGCCGGCGGACTTAGGCCACAAATGCGACGTCTGCAAATGGGAGAGTGGTGGTATAAGGTGCTCTATTTTTTCGGGTTTGAAAAAATAAGAATATCCTACATCTCCCTTTTTGTAAGTGCTTATAAAATAAATATTGGTTGTCTGGCTCGTTTCAGAAGGTTGTAGTTAATACAGGATTATTGGATAAGGAGTCTACTATAGCCCTTTTACATGAAGCCAAATAAATTGCTAGTGAAATTTGTATTAAAAACGCCTTTATTTACTTCCTAACCATGACAAAACTTCACAATACCTATAACATTTTGGTTCTCATAAAATGTACATGTTACCTAATTGCCTAGGCCCCCTTCTCCTCAATGCTTACGTCATAAGACGCAGGTGTGAGGACGCCGAAATGAGGTATTGGGCACGTGCGCAGTATAAGCACAGACTGCAAAATAATCTTATATATTCCTTCCTACAGATGCCCCATCCCTTACTAAGAAATAGGCTCGTTCTATATTACAGCTATTTCCGTAGCGACTGTTATTTATGGAAATAGTGTAGGCTTTTCCCCTTCGTCCACGTTCATAACCAAGATTTCATAACTGGTTATGAATATGGATTTTTTTTTCATTTATGTGATACATATATTGGTATAACTAAGTAATAGGGTGTAATTATATGATAGATATATAATGTCGGATGACTCCTAGTAGGATAGCCTACCTAGCAAAATATCGAATTTTATGATGTAAAAAAAATATAAATATTTACAATGACTGAATGAATTGATCGTTAACTTACGTAACAAGAATAATTATTTATTTACAATAAAAATTACAATATACATAATTATGTACTAAAATATTTACAATACCTGTATATTTTTTGGATTAACTTACAATTCGTTAACTTATTAAATGGTCCATACTTTTGATCGTATTTAATAAAATTGAAACAAGTACTTTAATAAGGCAACTACCTCTTCCTAAATGTGAGTATTGGATCTAATGACTGTACCTAAAAAGTTTAATACATAAATATTTTTTTTAATGCTATTGTCTATTTTAAAATGACAAGATGTCATTATTAAATTATAAAAAATTGACAAATAATAAAACATTTATTTATATAGTAAAACAATTCGATCTCGAACTATTAAATTATGCATTCTCTCAACGCGGTAACGGGCACACGGTACGTACAGACCGACTTGATAGGCATGCGCGTCTTTTAATAGATGTCATAAAACGCCACCACCCTGTCATAACAGGCGAGTAGGAAACATCCCTTATCGTTCCTGCGCAGTACGGAACTACGTCATGTGACAAGTGGTTGTATTGATCCGCTAAACATCGCAGCATTACCTGACGTGAGGGTTAAAATTATCAGTTTCATGTGTTCTAGAATAATTTATGTGGATTTTTAAAATTTCTTTCTAAAAATTTGTGTCTTTATTCATAAAATATTATATTGAACTGTGATTTAGACGTGCATTTTAATAGAACTATTTCGACTTGCAGGTTCTATATTGAAATTTTCATTACCCTCCTAAATATTGAGCTGGCCTGAAGTTAATTACATTGTAATCTAGTCAAAACTGTTGTTGAATATATAATGTGTACCTACGACTGTTTTCCTCGTGGATGATTCTAGGAAGTTCTTACCTATCATCATCGACTCATCGCTTACCTGTGTCTTAACCCACTTATAATAAAGGTAAAAAGATAGCTATGATGTTCTAAATATGACTATGACATCCATTCACACTTACTCTTGAAAATGGCGGGTTAATATAGATTGGGGTTGCCAGATTCAACTGTATGAAATTACAGATTTATAGTTTGACAATCGTCTAAACTCAAGGATCAGTTTGATTTGAATTTAACTTTGGAACGTTTATATTCTATTTAAAGGACTACGGCTTTTATTATATTGTAACAATCTTTTCGAGAGAGTTTCACGAGTCCTTACATGAATTTTTGATAATTATTTTCAACTTTCGAAAACAATTGAAATAATATACTTGCCGTTATCATGTCGCAGCGCTACGCCAAATAATTTTTAACGTATTATTTCAAACGCAGTTCCCAACAATTAACACTAATTATATATTAAAACATAATGTACAAAGAAAATATTTCTATGAGAAAATATAATTTTAATCTCCAATTAAGACTAGACGAGTAATTTGTATTCATACAATGGTAGGATATTACATAATATAATTTTCTATCATGTGGAATCCTTATGAGGTTGACCCCGCACCGCGAGCTATTGGTGATGACGGGCATGATAGTCTCGCTCGTACCTACTAAACCATATTATGTCACGGACAAGCTTCATGAATTCCTTTAACAGATGTCGCGAGGACTTGATGCCATGGTCGCTGGTACCTATTGCAATCGACGCGGTCTTAATTCTTATGATAAGTCTTAATTATAATGCATGTAGGTATGTAACTACATTAATATAATATATGTCTAACAATTAGTACAACTATTTATAATAAACTTATAAATAATTATACAGTTAAACGGTGTTGCCCGTTGAATTAAAGTCATAAATCTTGGGAGTCATGTTAAAAAAATTGAGACAATTGACAATTAAGCAAAGAGATGTGTTGCTATGATACAAAACGGTGTTAGAATTATTTCAGTTACACTATTAGAGACCATTGTTTGATGTTATCATTATCAAACTAACATGTAAGTGGTACAAATTTTTGAAACACGAAGTTAGAATCGCAATTAGTTTGGTTTTAGAATGAGATTTATTCGGAATAATTTCCTCCGAAGCGGTAGGCAGAGGTATACTAATATTATATTTTGGTGATATTTGTTAGTCCCATGTGTTAAATAGGGGGTGAGTCTATTACCGGGAACATTGTGTTCGTCATATTCTCGACTTTTGCAGTTGAGGTTGGCTTCGGCCTCGTAAGATCCTATTTTTGAGTAGGTAGGTACATTCTTCATAAAACAATGCACATAACACAATAATCACGTCTCTTGTATTTTACTGACAAGAAATACAGCGGAAATAAACTTTGAAGTGCTTTGTATTCCGAACGCGAGAGCCACGGTCGTCTGTCAGAGTGTAAAGCGTGCAAGTGAGGATAAATTGAGCACTGGAAATGTTGATACAGGTCGCGTCACATAAAAATAACTCTGACCTTCAAGCTCCGCAGTAGAAGATTTATCGATCTATATGGCAGTAACAGCGAGTAATAGCGAGAGTACCGATTCGCAAACACACACCCTCCAATATCACCCAGCGTTCTTATAACGTGAATTGGACTGTACCTACTAGTATGTTACTATATAAATTGAAGGTATTGTTGTATGTTGATTCCAGAGAAGAGTAACAAACACGGTTTGGATGACGACGAGGAGACAGACTCGAGTGGCTCCGTGTCCGACTCGGCCACTAACGACGCGCAGGAGGGGCGGCCACACGTCTGCGATGTCTGCGACCTACGGTAAACACTTCATCTATATATTTAAAAATAACTGATTACGCGGCTTCTTTCTCCAACTGCCCGACCACACGACTCGACGAATGGTGAGGTTGATAGCAAGGGAAATGGCAAGGAACAACGTGTGGCCACTTATCGCCTCATCCCTCGCCTCGCCAGTGTGCGTCAGAATGGCTGGTTGTCTGTGGCGTTGGTCTATGAGAGTTGATTCGAAAATTGCTACATAATTGCTTCTATTTGCTACATATAATAAATAATTGCTACATTGGATATATACTTAGAAATTAAATATTTTTTTTGACCAGCCATCCTGACGTTTGGTTGGCTGGTCACCCCCTAGTTTAGAGTCAAGCATGCAGAGTTTCCCGCAATTTATTGCGTCAATAATTGCTTCATAATTACTTCATTTATCCAATTTAGTTGTAACTTCAAACATATGCTCGTATGTTAAATAAAGGATGTAGCCATTATTTAAATTATCTCAAGAACAAGTGCCTGATGAAATAATAAAGGCAAATACTTAGTTATGTAGGCGTCGGTTTTATTCGTTAAGGCTCTGGTACCCGTGTAAGTGAAGTACAATTAAATAAGTCTAGACTGTGATAATGGTACTTATTGGATTATTGAGGGTAGGTACATAAGATACATATTTTCTTCAACGCTAGAATTACTACGTACCTATTTACTTAGCTAACTAAATTAAAAAACTAAAGGAAGGCTGGTCAAAAAAAAAAATTAATTTCTAAGTATATATCCAATGTAGCAATTATTTATTATATGAAGCAAATAGAAGCAATTATGTAGCAATTTTCGAATCAACTCTCATAGACCAACGCCACAGACAACCAGCCATTCTGACGCACACCCTCGCCACCTGTCGCGTCCGGCTACGGCGAGTGAAGTACTTACGTACGTGATAAGATAAGACTTGCGCTCAAACAACTTTTAGTCATAACATAAAGTTGAGCTGTTCCCGACAATAATAAAAGCTACAATTAAAAATAAGGCATGTAAAGTCTCGAACGGAAGTATATTAGGTTATTTTTGGATCTGTACAAATACACACCGTTGGGATCACAGCCCACAGCGCTCAGATCTCAACTTATCATCACACACGAGTTATACTAGTACAGCGAGTAGGGGCGCGGGTGGCCAGAGCAGCGCGAGCGGACATGTTGGTGTATAAGCCGCGCAAGATGACAATGGCGGCCATGTCGGTGACGTCATAGTGGCGTAGATTAACGTACAATACTGTTTGTGACAAGGTCATTATATGCTCTATCTATACTGTCGGCAGGTTCCAGCGCTCGTCGCACCTGACGCGCCACAAGCTGACGCACACGGGCGAGCGCCCCTTCACGTGCGGCGGCTGCGGGCGCTCCTTCGCGCGCTCCGACAAGCTGCGCGTGCACACCAAGATCTGCGAGCGGGTGAGTCTTACAAGCATAGGGGTCTGTAATGATTAGTCGCCTGCTTCAACCTACAAGTCTAACCTAACCTAGCATGGGTCTCCTTGGGACGGGGGGAGGAGTTATTTTTTGTGGGGGGAAATGTTCGACACGCACACGTTCTCAGACACCCAATCGAATGCCACTACAATTACTGTTTCTGGGCACTTTTGGGTATATTTGCCAGAGCCTGACACCAGGTACATCGCATGAAGGAGAGGTTTTCACGGGGGGGTTTTACAGTAACTAGCATAAAAAATTTATAGACACCTATTTATTTATTATATTATCGGCTAGAAGACGCCTGTGCACTTGAAGAAATAACTGTCTGTCCGACTTAGAGATGAATTAAAAAGGTTGTTGCACAGCACCCTGGCCTGGATACAGCCCGGTGTAACATGATGTATGCTTCCCGCTCCAGGAGGACCCTACAGTGGACATGGCCAACGACATGCCGTCGAACAAACGCGAGAACAATTCGGAAGTGATGTCGGGGATGGTGCGCAGCACTCACCGGGAGTCGGGGCACCTGGTGTTCACTCCCAGCGGTGACGTCATGTTGCCGCCTAGGTCCGGCGGCTCGTCCGTACCCGTCGTACTTAACTCTACCTTGGAGCCTGTACGGAATGAAATTAACTCGGATAATCTACTAGACCCGCCTAGAAGAGGGCGTGGTAGACCTAGGAAGACCCCTCTGCCGCTCACTCCTAAGATTAAGAAGAGGAGGGGACGACCGCCTAAGACTTCACTTGGTAAGTTTTAAGTAGCCTGTTGTGTGATTTCAGGGTTGTCTGCGCTTCGTCCACGTTATTATAGCAAATATGTACTCGATTTCTCTCTATGACATTAGTTTCTGTGATTTATAAGGATGTAATTTGGTTTAAAACAGTTGATAAGGTACACAATTTTAAATCTCTCCATTTTAAACTGTGCATTCGAAGCTTGGACTGCAGGGATCCTATTTAGTTGTGTGTAACATCGGTCATGACTGTTGGATTTTTCGTTTAAATTACCAAGTGGATATGGATTTTCGATAGTGGCCGGTAACGGCAAGCCTTTGCCCCCTATTACGTAGGTGGGACCAACTTTACTGGCAATGTCTGGGTGTTTAATGCACTTCGGCCTACCCTTTCGGATATATCATGTCGATGCTTTGGGAACCAAAACTGTATGATAAACAGAGCAATCATAATGGTATGATGTGTGTGTCAGACATGGAAGGCTGCGTGCTGACGGGCGGCGCGGTGGTGGGCGGCGCGGCGGCGGGCGGCGCCCCCTCCGCGCTGGCGGGTCACATGACGCCCTCGGGACAGCAGCTGCTGCTCAAGAGGAAGCGGGGCCGGCCGCCCAAGAACTACCTCCTACCTAGACAAGGTATGTGCCACTTGAAACTGTCCGGCGACGTCACGCACACGATGTCACTGGGATAGAACCTTGTCATAATAGCTGCTCCGTGACGTCATCCATCGCTGAAAAGTACGGATAACGAAACAGTATTGTAGGTTAATCTACGTCACTATGACGTCACCAATATGGCCGCCAATTCGATTGTCATCTTGCGCGGCTTATACTGTGGGATAAACAATGACTCTCAAAATGTGGTCGGTTCGACCCCTTTCGAGTATAAAACGTGATTTATCGATCAACATTATCATATTCTAGTAGTTTGTTGTTTGTGTGTGTGTTTGCAATATGGACATTTCTAGAGGATTTATTCATACCAAATGTATGAGTTCACATGTGCGGTTTCTATCTGCAAGGATAATGTCACATACCACAAAAAAAAATAGTTTTTGCGATATCACTTTTATTTTACTTTTGTTATATTTATGTAAACTATTTAATGCCCTATAATTTTTGTAAAGAAATTTTAACGTGTGATACATATTCAATTAATTACATTATTTAGTTTTTAATATCAGATATAGCATATCCAATCAATGTTTTTTGAGCAGATAAAGTTTTGTTCGCCTATTAGATGACACATTTAGTATTATCCTGTGTTGTGACACTATACTTGCCGATGGGCGATATGTTCCAACTAAATACCTTTGTTAAAACTAATTGAATATCAGTAAAAACTAGTTATTACTAGACAAAACGCGTTTTAGGTTATGGGTTTTTTTTTAATTCGTACCATGGCAATGGATACCAATCTTGTTGTCCAGCATGACATATAGAACTGTCCATATAACATTATGCCTTCATGCATTATGCTTGTTATTTGCGTTGTGTGGAAACCCATCTCACTTTACGCTTGTTTCATCAAATGGTGCATCATTATACATTCATACTTTTATTTTTTTATAAATCAAATAAGCTTTTTATATAAATTATGGGTACTTATGGTTTTAGTAAATAAAAATTGTGGTCACCCTATCCGAATATTAAAACATTTTCACTCAATTAATGAACATTTCAAGTTTCGTTGATATGCGATACAAAGTATGGCCGCTAGTAAAGAACAAATACAGGCAGACAGACAGACTCAAGTAAAATGGTCCAGTATAGTCTCAAAATCTACCTCGAGCTGCATTAATTCACACGGATCTAGAAGTTTTATATTTTTTTAAAGAAATTTTCATAATCAATTAAATTTTACGTTAAAGTTTCAATTAGGAATAATCGAGAATAATAAAAATCATAAACTCGATTGCAATTTCCAAACAAAAAATTGACTTTCCTGAGTAATTTAGGTGCTTGGGACCGCCAGCACCAGCATTGGTAGACTCGTCCACGCTATGCCAGCCCCTAGCATGACTGTGTCGACTTTATGCGATAACCAATAATATCGCAGAATGTCGGACACGTTTCTTGAAATTTCCTGGGATGTCATTGGGTATCGACAAACTCTATGGAGCGCTAAGGGTGCTATGGTTTGTTCAACGGGCTGTGAGATAGGGATGGGATTCAACACAATAGCCGCTACATCGCCAATCTTTCCATAGGTATGGATATCGATATGTCAATACCGATGCACTACGGACTTGCCGCAGAGTTGAACAAGATTTGTTAGTATATATTTATACGAATTTTATTAAGTATGTCATAGCATGATACTAAAAACTATTCTAAAACATATACATATATCATTAATATTGGGGATTATTGGTCGGTACTAATCGGTATTACTATACATAATATATTTTAATATTTATAAACTTCACGACTTTCACTTATAAACATACTAACAGATCACCTGTAGACTCAGATCGTTCAGATGTCCTTTTTTAGGGTTCCGTACCCAAATGGGAAAACGGGAACCCTATTACTAAGACTTCCCTGTCCGTCCGTCTGTCTCAAAGTTGAAATTTCACAGCTGACCTGTTTCTCAGTAACAAAAAATACTAAAAACCAGAAAATAATAGGTGTATATATTTTTTTGCTGTTTTGGGACGGAACCCTTCATGTGCGAGTCCGGCTCGCACTTGGCCAGTTTTTTGTTTGTATTCTGTAGCCAATTTCACTTATGAACCAACTGATAGGCTGATGGTGTCGGGTAATATTTATTGGCTATGATTTTCATATTATTTTCACTGGACTCGAACCAGCGACCGATCACCTAATAAATGCATTTTCAATTACCTAATAAATATTTTTTCCTAAAATAGTAGATGTCACCTATTTTGAATAACGAAATAATGTTAAATATCACCAAAATATTAATTAAAAATTACTTCGAAATGATATAAGTCACCATATTATATTGGTCAAATTAATAGAAGTATAGAATAGAATTGAATAGAATAAAACTTTATTTGTACACCAATACAACATATTTATATAACAAAATATTCAAGTTAAACATGCACAAATTGCGGCCAAAAAGTATCACTAAACTAATTCACCAAAAAAAATAACTTATGTCTATCCAAGTCGGTTTGGTCTGAAAATTTTTCTAGGTGCTGATTAGATTTATTAGCACAGATCGCCTATATCCCGCAGGGGTAGGCAGAGGTGCACCTCTGCCTACCCCTGCGGTGTAATGCATTACACACCCACAATTTGCCAGTAGTCCCATGTAATAGGGCGCAAGAATATTGCTGTCACCGGGCACACATATAATGGGTTATGTCCAAAATGGCCAAATGATTTTAGGATACATGTTTACATTATTCCGATGATTTATATTTAGAGACAGTATTGATTATTTTGGTAACTCATAAATTTCTTGGGGACTGATATAATAACTAGTGTAATGCAGTTTGGTGACAGATTTAAAGTTAGGTGACAGAAAATAATTATTGTTTCCATATTTTTAATGCATCAGTGTCAAGATGCATTTTACTAACAATATGCATGTGCATGAGAGCCTTTTAAATATAGTCGGTAGATAAATAATATTTGTGCACTGTACATAACGTATACTTAACTAGTTCACGCACAGGCAATTTATACTGCTCGTATTATAGACCAAGAGCTAGTAATAATCTGACTTCTCCAAACTTCAGGATCTGAAATCCTTGGAAAATACGCTGACAAACAGAACTTTCTGCTTAAATCTAATGATACTCTCTGATAATGGGGTCCATATTGGCTCACCGTCACCGTCTCCTCAACCACATAATTCTTTACCCGAATTTGTTCTTCCTAATGATTTGTAATCCGAATAATCACTCTTCCTAAAATTTTTCAACCTAAAGTTTTCATTCATACTATTTGTAGTGCTACCGGCGATGTTCATAGCACTCATGTTTCCGAAAATTTTAATTAATAATATAATTAATGTAAATATATTTAAACTCCTACTGTTTTTATTATAACGCTTTTATCCCTAAACATAATTAGGATCGATTCGGTTCTGGCACTTCGCCGGCCGCTGCCGCGGCACGCTCGTTTCGCTCGCTCGTCTCGTGCGTTGTGGTCACAGTTTTAACCTAACCTAAACCAAAGAAATCTAAACAAAAAAGATATGACTGAATAATAGTGTAAAAGATGGTTATATTGAAAAAATATAGGGAAACAAATAAATATATGTTTATTGCTACTGACATTATGACGTTGAATGCTTCGAAATTATGAAGAATTATAGAGACAGAGTAGTTAGGAATTGTGATTGTTAGGATGAAAAATGTTAGGAAGAACATTTTCGAATTTCCAGTTATCGGAGTTGAAAATTTAGGTGAACTTTGACGCACCCCTGATAATGACATCTGCCTCTTGCTCTAAGATGCAAAGTTGTAATTTAATTTAGTTCGACTTGCAACACTAATGCTGCCATTTTGTAATGTTATGTAAATAACTAGGTTTTTTTAATTATACATTTTTTTATTATCGTAATTATTTTTCTCAACATCAACAGACGGACGACCCAACGAAAACTACAACGCAACAAACCTACCGTTCGGCGATTTCTCCTACCTGACAGAAATGATATACAACCCGCTAGCGTACAGCAATGCGTACGGTGTGACCAGTGTGGACCCCGACCGTAACGTGGACACCGACCAGAGCATCAACACTGAGACCTCCCACGACAGAACCATCGACGTATCAGACTCGTCTACAGACGACGATGAATCACATGTCGAACCCGAAGAGAACGTACCGCCCGTTGCCATGGAAACGCAAATAATGACAGTCGGCGACTGCCAAATTGTCAAACTACCCCCAAATAATGAGGACAAGGAAGATAAACTTGAACAAGCGGTGGACACGAACACCGTCTCGTCATCGACACCCAGTTCCGTCACCATCACGCCCATCACCACTGTCGGTGATTGTACTATACGGCCCGTTGAGAACACATAAAAGTTAATGGCTGTACTGATCTACCCCGTATATTATGGTAAATAAGGTTGACTGTCCTTCGAAAGGGAAGTAACTGTGAGTACTTTCTAATATTGTTTTATATCATAAAAGTACAGTCAGTGAAAAAGTAGCTTCACATTTTAGGTTATACAATAATGCAAAAAATTATAGTAGTCTGTACGTGAGTGTAACTACTTTTTTTGACCGTATTTTGTAAATCGGTATTTGAAATCGATATTTTTTTTCGACACAATGTGTTATAGTTTATTACTATATTTTATTTTATTTTTTACATTACTAAAATTTACAGATTTATTCTAGTTCATTCGAAAAGATTGTCGAATCAATGTGGGGTAGGTTTAGAAATGTTATTGTGGGAGCATAACCTCAGAATTTGGTGCGTATATAACAAGTACATGAAGATTAGTTAGTGTTGAAATAACTGAAATGTTGCATTCTATATTAAAGCCCTTCGGAGGCTCCGCCAAATACCATGTTGGTATACCAATTCATAGCCGAGTAACTATTAAAAATTCGGTTAGGTTAGGTTTTTAATCAAGGAGAGCCACGTGACGATTACAAATAAAAAATACCGAAAAAGTTGTTGTTGATATCGATATGCCGATATCGATATCGATATGCCGATATCGATATCGATCCGTCGAGATTAGATTAGACAGCAATTTTTTTAATTCTTCATCAGGAAAATGAAACGTAACCGAAAAAGTTGCATTTGATATCAATATGCCGATATCGATCAGATTTATAATCGAGTAGCATTAAAAAAATAGCGTGTCTTTTTTCAGCCTTTCGGAGGCTCTTCACGATAGAGCACGACTTGATGACTTCAGTTTCAATGTAAATGATCATCATGTACGTAAAAATATACTTTGGGACGTGGTCTCTGTTAGTCTTCCTACGAACGGTGTTGCTACTACAATGACTCGCGTCATCCAATAAAAAATAATAAGTAAAAAAGAAAAAATGTGACTGTCAAAAATGCATTTAGAAATTGGTGGTGATGATAAAATATTTATTTTATTGGTGAAGTAAAATGTACCATAAATGCCATAAGCTTTACATATTTTAAATCGTGATACTCAATTAGAGGACTTGTGTATACTTATCAGAACAAAATAATAATTGTCACAATAATAATAATTAATTTTGTACTCAAGTGTACTGTGTGACATACACGTACTGTCTCACACCAATATTTAATGTGTTCAAATTTATTGCAACGAGTCAATTGAATTTGCGACTCTTTGTCAATGATAAGGCTAACTTTACAATAAAATCTATCCGAATAAATCACAGAACGTTATGTTTCAGAATGATATTTCATTGGAGAAAAATATTCTATTATTGGATAAATATTAAATCTGTTTAATATTTTAAGCTTTATTGAGTAACAAACATGTAGAATTGTAGATTTTCATTAACTAATATTATAATGAATATAACTCACACAGTACATTAGAGAACAAAAGTTTTACGTATAGATGTGTATTTTGCTAATATCTACATAGAGGCAGCATATTTACTGAGTAACGTGTAACAGTGAATACTTTAGGTATTGCGATGTTTATGATCATAATGTGCACATAACATTGCCTTCACTGTTCTTAATTTAGGTACTAGATTACACATCACCGTTTGGTCATCGTACCCAAAGAGTTAACAGGACCCTATGACTAAGTCTCTGAAACTTTCACACATAATGTATTTCCGTGGCGGCTAACAACAAATACTAAAAACAAATTAAAATAAATATTTAAGAAGGCTCCCATGCAATAAACGTGATTATTTACTCGTTTTATAGAAAATGATACAAAGCTCTGTTCCTACGATGCTCAGCTAGATGTCAAATGATATGCAGTGGACTGTATCAACTGGTATATTTGTTGACCGCGTACAAAATGGAGTTAATATTGAAAGTATGTAACAAACCAGCGTGTGCCTTGAGTCGTGATCGAATGAGTTGTGTCACTCGTATGCGCAAGCGCCGCGGTGAGCCGAACGGTCTCCGACGACGGCCGATGTCTAGCGGAGACGTCCGAACAGCTCTATGTGCGCGAATTCAACTCGCACCGGTTTTTTTATTACCATAACGGTGATGTGTAAATTAACTTTTATAATTGACACCGTTCAAAAATATTTCAAAATTATCGATCTACCGTCAAAATCTTAAACAAATTGATCTGATATATGTGTTAGTTAGAGATTGAAACTTGGAAGACTTCCATTATATGTGATGTTGAGATATTTTTGTACGATGAATGTCGTTCGTAGCATCTGATTGGGCTGTCTATTATAATCCTATATTTTATATTATAATGTTTAGTTGTTTAGTAGCATAGCACGCGCTGATTCGCCTTTTCCATATTATAATAACTGTATCAATCTCTGTGAATATTAGATTGTAGATTGTAGTGTCTTAGAATGAATATAAAAAAATAAAATATTCTAAATATTAACTAACTTGGCAACACCACTCGAACAAGTGATACGATTAAGCGACCTATTTTTAACATATATTGGATGTATCGAACAATATATTTATTAAGTTTTTTTTTGCAACCCTATAACTATGACTCGAGCTGGCAATATTACAATTTTTGCAGAATTTTATGAATTTTCTATGGAGTATTACAAAATGAGTAATACCTTCAATTAAATATCTTAAAAAGAATTCAACAAACTGTATAACACTACAATATTCACGTAAACAGTTGTAATAGTGAACCCGGGTGGTCAAAATCAGTGTATACCGCTTAGTTTCTAGCTATTTGGAGGGTTCGTCCTCAAGAAATGCGTCGTGAGGCCAGGAATACTCATATGTAATATATTTATATAAGATATTATTTTCTATAAGATTAAGGCGACACTTTTAATCAAATCACAGCTGAGTTTCTCTGTAATAAAGATTTACTGTGTTAAATTATTACAAATAACCTTCACATAACATAAATAAAATGTATAATTTATGCTTTTGATTGTCAGCACTTATTGGTAAACCGTCGGCGTTTCGCCTTATGGCACCATCAGAGGTGTTAACTCATACCCATTCTCTTTTGAAATATAATTTACTTTTAGAACACATTTCGCTAATATTATGACAAAGAAACACATCTTCACGCTAACATTGAACTGAGTCAATTGCCAGCTCGAACCATGGCATATAAGGCATATACTAGTATACCCCTATTTCACGCAGCTAACTTCGGTCCCTGTAAAACAGTACACCGAAGTTTTAATAATATTCAAACAAACAATTATTTTACGAGTGGCAACCCCAATCATATGTTTATATTATTATTGATAGTAAGTTATTTTCTTTATAATCACTGTACAGTAGTAGATATAGTTCCTAACTTGTAATCGATATGATATAACCCTTAAATAAAGTAGAATGACGTAATATTTCTTTATTCGTGTAGCATTTAAGTTTATATTACGATCAAATATAATTTTTTTTAGTATTCATTGATAAGTAGTCGTTGCGTTAAGTAACAATTATATTTTTACGTATTTTATGGAAGACTGCCCTATTTAGTTTTCTGTTTATGTGAAAATCTTTAGGTTGAAATCGATATGGCGCGAAATTACATGCAAAAAAAGACAATCGTTTGAGTAATAATATACAAATATACAAATAATAATATGAATAAACAATTTTGATTTTATCAAAAGTATAAGCCGCGCAAGATGACAATGGGATTGGCGGCCATGTTGGTGACGTCATAGTGACGTAGATTAACCTACAATACTGTTTTGTTATCTGTACTTTTCAGCGATTGATGACGTCACGGAGCGGTTATTGTGACAAGGTTCTATCCCACTCACAACGTCCGCGGCTTATACAATACCTCATGGTTTCCGACGATTCGATTAGATTACGCCGACCGTGAAAAAAAAAACATTTCAAAAATATGAACAAATGGAAATTCCTGATTTAAATTTCGCGCCATTGTGTCGTATCAAAATTTTTAATATAGTTTGATCAATTTGACAAAAAAATTGTAGCCCCGAAGAGGCATTTGAATCGCGAGTCTCACACGGCAAGCTAAGCTTATTGAGAATTAATTTTAAATATATAGGAATCTGTATTTTTATAACGAAACTTAAGATAAGTTACAGAATAATTGTATCAGTTTTACTGTACGTCACATGTAGTCTTAGGTATTGGTTGATGTTTTGCTAATGAGCCTTTTGGCCTTGTGTTTTTTTTTGTTACGTTTATATTTCCACTATTTTAACAGTCGGTATCTACATATACTATTATAGGTATAAGCTAGTATAAGTGACGTGCACTAATTGATATGCATCTTGAAAAAAAAGGTTAATTTTAACGGGTTTCCGTCATTAAATAAAAGTTAGCATATGCAACAAAATATGCTGTTGGTTCCGATATGATTTGATTTGAAACGAACAAAGCACATTGCATCCGGCTCGAAAGACCAATCCGGTGGTAACGGTTTGTACAATATTGTATGAACAAGTAATTTACAAATTATGTTTATGTAGATACCGATTGTATTGAACAATTCAATATTAGACAATATTGGATAAAATCATGAACATTGGTTGCATTTATATTTAATTTTACATTTGAGCGACATGTTGTTAACAATTCATAATTCAATACCGATCAATAAGATAACTAGCGAATTTTGGGCGTGTAGCAATCTGCCTACCCCCTGTTTATTGTATGTTTGTGTTACTCGAGATGTATGTTTAGTTGTTAACAAATGCAAGTTTTCACAATATCTTAAGTCTACGTTGAAACTATACTCTTAAGGGACCCACACACTGACAGATTGCCTGCTCAGATGGCCTTTTTTGATGGTTTTTCAACCTTATCGACTTAAAGTCCGTAGGCAACTTCTTCATCCTGGCTGGAGCGATCTGAGCTTTTAGGCGGATTGTAAAGTGTATGGGGCTCTTTATGGAGGATACAGACATTGCGAGGCAAGCGTAACATTGTGTGGTCACATGATCATGTCATGTGATGTGGTCATGTGATCATGTCCATATATAAATTTTCATCGTGAAACGTTTGTCGATATACGCTTGGCATGCGTTGCACATGCCTCCACACAGGAGTATGCCATGCGTATATCGGCAAACGTTTCATGATGAAAATTTATGTATGGACATGATCAATCCCTCATTAGACATGTGACCCCATGTCTCGCAATGTATGTATCCGCTTTTTATATTATAAACAATAATGCAATTCAACTATTTAAACAAACCTAATGCAACATATTATTGTGTGAAGCAATCCATTGTAAAACGAAATGCCTATAACAGCAGGATACTTGTAATTTACACTTGTCATAAGATTAAATTTCCGAAGTTTAGAAAGAAACTTTAGAAAACAATGGTAAGTAAAATGTTTTAAGAAAAAACTTTTTAAAATTATATAATAGCATTAATTTTTCGCAGAATTAAAAGGACAACAAAACGTCGACAATTGTTTCGCCTCTAAACGAGGCATTATCAAGATTTATGCTATTATATAATTTTAAAAAGTTTTTTCTTAAAACATTTTACTTACCATTGTTTTGTCATGGATTTTCGCCAAGTAACGCCTGTTTCTATCCAATATTTAGAAACTTTAGACATTTATATCTTGAAACGTTTTTGAATACAATACAAAACATCCTACGCTATTATTTATATTGTATGTTGTTCCGTCTATATATTATTTTTTATCACAATATTTCGGATTTTAACCGACTGACTCAAAAGGAAGGTTATGATTTTTTTAGTTGAGTAAATTACGTAATTTAAATTGATTATTTTTTATCCACGTATTACGTAATGCTATATCGATGTGCGCTTTAAAGGATATAAGTAGACTAGGTATGCAATACATTCTGCTGTTGCAATAATGGAGCTGAGTTTGTCGATCCGGGTCGAACTCCTAAACGACTGGACCGATCTTTATGAATTCAGATATATGCACTCACGGTGATGGTCACTATGACCGTGCCAAATTTAAAAAAGATCGGTCCAGTCGTTTAGGAGGAGTTCGATCCCAAACGAAATACACGAGTCGCCTAAGAAAGAGCTGAGCGAAGCGAAGCTCAATGATGGATCAATCGTGTTGCAAAAATGCTATTTTCTTTTTATTGAGTGAGAATTATAATTTTGAATAACCACAGGCCTAATATGTTTATGTGACCGAAAAGGTTATTATAATATTTTTTAAATTTGTACAGCCAGTTACGCCATTTATGACATTAGAATTTAATTATTCTTCGTACCGGCGAACTTCATACCGTCTCATAACATTTGCTTGAGATATTGCATATCTCTCACCTTTTAAACCTTCCCTAAACTTCCACAAATATTTCAAGATAATAATTAGCCAAATCGGTCTAGCTACTCTCGAGTTTTAGCGAGAGTTGTCGTTTTATTTTTTAAACTATTCTTTTTTATAACATAAAATATTAGATACAAAAAAGAGGGTAGTCTTTAAGCTCAGATAATTTGAAAATAATTAAGACGGGTCAAGACAGACCTATTTGTTTAAAGAACGTGGAGCCCTTTGTCTAGAAAAAATATAACTGTATTCCTTTTTTAAATGTTTGTCGTCTCATTCGCGGGAAACGACATTTTATTTTTTTTGTAAATTTGCCCATTTAAGGGTACAAGGGTAGGTACAATGTTTACATAAAGTTCAAAAGTCTTTCTTTTGCTTGATGACCTTAAGACCTACCTATAAATTTCTTTGGCACTAAATGGCTGCAAAGAAATGCGATGCAAAACTTTTCCCTTTAATTTAAAAAAAAGTAACAAGAAATTTTGAAATTGGAATCTAATCAATGGTGGAACTGGCTTGACTATCAAAAAGGAATAAGTTGTTGGTTTTTTCTCATCTCATATGGATATTGTCTCCCATTACGTATATATATTTAGTTGGTAATGAGCTTGTGACCGGATAGTTGATAGAAAGTGCTTAGTTGGTATAATCTTAGTTTGTATTGGAAGTGTTTTATATTCCTGTATTTGTGAAATGTGTATCATTTTACGTTGTGATCTTGTGAGTGCAAAATTTATTATACGTTTAACCAGTTACATTGACTTTATAATGTCAATTAAGGGCAGCGGATATATACACAGTTGATTTATTTTCTGCGTAGTCCAAGAACAGTATTTTTTAGATGTAATCTTTATTATTAAAAACTTTTTTTTTATTTTAACATTATGAAATTCGATCGTTAGTTAATTTCTAACATGAAATATTTAATAAAGAAATCACAAAATTATTTATGGTTTTTATTTTTCTCAGTCCTTTACTATCTACACGTGTTTCCTCGTTTGCACAATATGCCAAGTTTGAATTGACGTACTTTGCATTTCCAGATTCCGGCTTGATCAAAGGCCAGTGGGTAGTTGCAAAGTTTTACTACTATACAGTGCGTTAGGAGTTAAGTACAAAATTTCGTCCGTGTCGTGTTGGTTTAGGCCGAACGCTAAAACACGGGCGGATGCGGACGCGGGTGCACGCGTAACAAGTCCGCCGCGGGGCTCGAATCCGCGAGCGGGCACCCGTCGCGTCTGCCCGTCTCATTTAGCGCTGCTAGTATAATTTTGATCTCGAGCGTGTACGTACGTCTCGTACGTGTCGAGTAGATTAGCATGCATTATTTGCTAATTTATTATTTGGCAAAAGGACGTCTACGAAAACAACGTCGACTGCCTAACCTGTTCGTGACAAGCAGGCTACTCAGCGGATAATTCGTAACCAAATTGGCCGAAATTGCACCTCAATTATTACACGCTCTGTATCGGTGTTCATGGTTGTACCTAGCCTCTGCCGTGACCGTAGCATCTAG
This sequence comes from Nudaria mundana, assembly GCA_963556515.1. Taxonomy (NCBI): domain Eukaryota; kingdom Metazoa; phylum Arthropoda; class Insecta; order Lepidoptera; family Erebidae; genus Nudaria; species Nudaria mundana. The sequence goes on along the minus strand of OY748305.1, from coordinate 3,536,242 downwards.
CGGCGCTCGACTGATTTGTAGAAACAAACCCTCGGGCGGACGCCCGTCGCGTGCGCCCGCGCCGTTGCCCACCGGCCGCCCGCCACGCGTGTTACAATCCGTCGCCCGCGTCCGCGCTCCGTCGCACGCGCCTGCGCTGCTCAAACTATTTTTCATTGAGCGTGCGCCCGCGCGAGTAGAGTTCGTCCTAAAGGCAGAGGTTGCAACAAAAAGGTCAAAAGTCTGGCAATGTATAACGTGATTTCTAATATTATTCCCAAGAGATTATCCTACACCTTTACTACCTGATATCGCCGCATGTAACCACTACAACATGACGTAAGTCTGGCCGCAGGCTCTTGGTATATAAAAATCCCTCAATCCTAATAAAACAATAAATTACTGAATAATCGTTTATTCGATATAAATATAAATTTATTTTTGGATAACCACACTAGTATCGTTAGACATTTTACTGCTAACTATAGACTAATTATTATGAGATAGATCTTATATTACATTAGTATCGATGTAGGTTCGTTTAGGTTCCAGGCGGGGGGGGAGGTGCGTTGTTCGCCCACTGCGGACCCGACACGCAGAAGTTGGACCCGAAGATAGGCAGACTGTGTCTGAACGGGGGAGGGACGCCTACAGGCATAGGGGCTCCCTGCATGCGAGGGTTACCGCCGAATTGAAACATGTTACTCAAAAATGGGGGTGGAGTGCGAGGATTAAATGCTGCGAACATCGGAGGGCCTGTGAAACTAGGAGGTGCCGTAAACGGTGGTTGTCCTCCAGGGTCACCGTGGGGATGGTGTGGCGGGGTTCTAAGGCCGATGTTGTTGGGCCAAGGTTTTGGGGTTCTTGGGAATGTGTTTGGGTTGTTCCTTCTCGATCCTGCAGAGAAGGGGTTCCTTCCCCGGCTGGGTCCGCTACCGAACCTGCTGCTGGACTCTGAGGGTCTTTGGTTGCGTCGTTCTGGAACTTTCCGCGCGTTCTTGGACGTCTCTCCGTCTTCGGAGTCGTCTGGTTTGTTTTGTTTTTGCTCTTTCCTCGCTCTGTTCGCTCGACGCTCTTCCTCATCGTCGGAGTATTCAACTTGACTTGGTGGTGGCTCTATGTCGTTGAGCCATGATGCGTCAGAGCCTTTTATTCTAAAAAAAACAAGGTATTCTTAGTACATATAAAAGATCGGCTACATTGTAACCTAATATGATGGTCAAAGATCTACATTCAAGAAACCTCTCTTTTTGTCCTCTATATTTCTAAGGTTTGCTGGATCAACGATACTTTTCTCCATTTTGTAAAAAAACAATAAGTAAGAGATTAAATGGAAAGCCAGGGAAGCTTACATACGTATTTATCGTTTATATTATATATTATTATTTGATATTATTTGATTATTATTTGATTGATATATATATTATTTGATATCTAATAACTATTATTAGATATCAAAACATTACCGGGATGTTCGGATATTTAATAGTTTCCCATCTATATTTTAATTGCCATAGGTATTTTTGTAAAGTGGGCTATTCGCACACCGGCCGCAGAGGCTATGCAGGGGCGTAATGGTCATGGCGATATCGAAAATGTCTCTACATTACTAGAAATGCGTGTGTGTGTGTGTGTGTTACTAACTTCATGAGGTCAGCGAGGAACACGTAGGTAGTGTGCGGCGCGCGCGGACACACGAACACGTCCTGTCCCACGCATGCGCCGCGGGCGGACACGTGCGCGCTGGAGTTGAAGCGCACGCAGTAGTGCGGCTCCGTTACCTGGTGGGGGTGTACGAGTACGTGTAGGATGGTTTTGAAATACACGTCTTTACTGAACAAGTGGAAACAACCTCTCAATTCGAATTTTTTTAAATGTTTGTTACCTCATTCGACTGGGTGAACAGATTTTGTTTTTTTTTTTAATTTGATAACCTCGAGGGGGGACTACCCATTGCGGTCATTAAAAATTTCAAACTTTCCCATTTGAATGTTACACCCATGTATACTTGTATATTACCTACATTTATAAAACACCCATAATAAGTATTTGCAGTTCGTACAATATTTGACTTGACCCGGGGATCGATTCCGCGACCCTTTTGAGGTTGCAGTTTTACACCCCATTTTATGTAAGGTCGTAAGTAGGTATCTATGTGTGTTCAACCAACTACGATACCGAGGAAGCCAAAAGTATCAGTCCATAATTATAGAGTACCGACGTAGAACTTCCTTACATAAAATGCCGTCAACCTCACCCTAAATAAAGGCAAGGACAAACAATATATAACTTCAACCCCATTTCCCATAGACAACATTAACTCAGTTTTATGAGACTTTAAAAAGAATACATCACACAATTGCAAGCCATTAAAGTGTTATTATAAAATGGTGAAGGTTTGCAGAATAAAACTCGAGATGAAACTTGGACCGTCGCCAATCCTCTTGATACTTAACGAGGTTAAAGTTGTTCAGAGGCTGGTCTTCGATTAGGTACGACTATTTTAGACTTGACTAGCGAACGTCCGCGGTTTCGCCCGCTCGAAAAAATCGTATCAAAATCCGTTCCGTCGCATTACAGATTGTTTTATATTATGTAGTGACAGTGACGTATGTTAAGACTATGTATGTACTCGAAGTATTACACCATCCCCCCCTAAGGCCTATGCCCAGCAGTAGGCGTCAAATGGGCTGCGATGATGATGATTTTAGACTTAATCGATTAGGTCATGTCTATGCCCTTTCAGTTATAAACTCATGATTATTCTTCTCTGTGTGTGTGTGCAAGTGTTATATTCAAAAGAAACAGAATACTTACAGGTCCAAACACATCGAAGACTTTCCCCAGAGTTTTGGCGCCTTGATCCAAAAATAGTACGCTGTCTATATCTACTGCCGGGGTCTCGGGTAAAGCGCGTACTACGACTGGGAATAACACAAGTGTGACCATCAGTTTATAATCATATTATAAATGCAGATTTTTGTGATATGACAACACCTTGAGGCTTATTTTTAAAGAAATCCATCTCATATATTAGTAATCCAACTGCTTACAGTGCACATTACTGCACAAATAAAAGTTTACGAGGATGGATTAACGCCAGGTCACACTGTTGTAAAGAAGACCTCCGTATGATATAGGTCTTCACAAGCAATTTAATACAGTGTAAACACTATTTGCAATCAAAATTCAGGCACCAATGGTGGGCTCCACAAGCCTTCCACCAAGATTCCACACGTAGAAAGCTTGTTTACAATAGTGTGAAAGTCTTGTGCGTCACATATAAAGGTTCACATTTACGCAATGTAACGTGAACGTAGCATGTTTAGGGTTCCGTAGTAAAAGTATCTGAACCTTTATAAATATAATGTATACTAGTTATCCCAGCGAACTTTGTATCGCCTCAAATAAAAAAAAAGAGTATTTTAATATTTCATGCAAATGTATGTATTATTAATTATAATTGAAAAACGCGACAGACAGACCGATAAGTTGTCGTATTAAATATATAGACGAGTCGATGATACTTGAAATAACGATGTTACTTGAAATAACTGAATTTGAATTATAGTTTCGTCATGTCCGTCCGTCCGTCTGTCCGTCATCGGCTTTCCTCCCAAACGGTGCTAAAAAACAGGGCTTCCTCCCCTCTAAAATCTAAACGGCTGGCGTGAAGAACCTAAAAAATCATGATGTCCATGTAATGAACTTTGAAGGATAACTATAACGGATGGTAATTACTCTGTTAGTTCCTGAACTAACAGAGTAATAACAGCTCCTGAGCTGTAGAGGTTTTATGGGTAACTACGGAACCCTATCTTGTACGTGGCTGGACACGCACTTGGCCAATTTTTTAAGTGTTTTAATGCACGATTCGCCCGAGCAAGACGTCAACACTATAGGAATTCTTTCATTGCGTGTTACATTGCGTAAAGGTATAACCACCTTTATGTTCAAGTAATAAAATGGCTGACGAAATATGAGCGAATAAACCTGTCTACCCCTTTGAATTATAACACCCGTGAGAAAGTTGATCATATGTCATAAATTAAGCCCCAATACTGGTGTTATTTCCCATCGGTGTCGAGTACTAGTTCAAACGGGCACAAAGAACAGTCGTCAACATATCGATTGCAAAAACAATGCGGAAATCAATGGAGGTCATGGAAAAGCTCGAGCAATTCAAGGTTAACGTTCGTGCCATAAACGATTACTAACATAACTTTAGATTTGCATTATAGTAATGTAACGTTCGTGTTAACTTGAACCCCGTGAGAATGGTATTTACCTAGATTTGCTGTATGACAAATTGGTTCACATCAATAGGTACTAATATTATGAGGAAAGATTTGATTATTTGATGGCATTGAATAGGCTTCGAAACAACTGTACCGATTTGAAAAAATCATTGGTCTAGTGGTAACCGACAATGTTGACACATTGCAAAGGTTAAGCAACATCTAGTGAGGCCGGTCTTAAGATGGGTGACCATTTCTTAAGGCACTGAGACTCCTCCGTGCCTCGGAGAGCACGTTAAGCCGTCGGTCCCGGTTGTCATACGAACATCTATGGCAGTCGTTAGGGGTAGTTGGAGCCCTAAATCAAAAATCCGACTGGTCTAAATACAAAACTTCGAAATCGCCCATGGGTTGTGGAGGTCAGATGGCAGTCGCTTCACGGAAAATATCGAAGTTCAGCCGAATCGCAGTTAGACTTTCCAGTCTAACTGCGATTCGGCTGAACTATTTGGGTGGTGATTTTGAACTAAGTTGGGAAAAGGTTCGGTGAGCGATGATTGTTAGTGAGTAATATAGGCTATATAACATCACGCTACGGTCAATAGGTGCGGGAAGCAATGGAAATTCTTACACGTTAAATATACACGGTTCTTCTAACCGTTTAAGCAGCGAACGGAACGGAAGCTCTCAAAAGAAATAAACTTTTCCGGTTTATCCAACTTTACTATTACGTATATTGCTATTCTGCTGCGCCTCTGCCATATAAATAAGAGATATAGTATAATTTATCAATTTGAGCTAGAAGTTCTTGAGATTTGTGTGTTGAAGCTAACACATTCTTTAGCTTTATAATATTACTACAATGTACTTAGATATAATATTTAAAAAAGTCTGAAAGGATTGGTTATGACTGAGATGTAACCACACTATATTAGATCATCCTATGTCGAATGATAGTGGCCTGGAACGCCCTGCCTGCGTAAGCGTTTCCTCCAGCATACAGCCCTGGGTTCTTTAAGCGGAATGTGACGACTAGTGACGAGGTACATCACTAGGCCGCAAACTTGAGGGCCATTCTCGAAAGTGCTATGAAAGTGGCCCTCAATCGCTAGACGTCGGCCTTGGCGCTCCATCAGCCAGGCGGCACTTTGGCGACACCAAAGGTCGTGTCTACGATGGCTGATTTCAATGAATTTAATAATAAAGGTCTTACCTAATCTATCAACTACGCTGACGATACTACCAATTTTAACAGTCTCTTGAGCTGGCAGGCTGATTGCTAGATCTTCTATAGGTGGCAAGTCGTCAAGGCCTAGTTCACCATTCACTTTTGGTGGCACTGGTTTTGCACTCTTGCTATCTTCTGCCTCATCACTGAAACAAAATGTAAGTAGAAAAAATTTAATTACATAAATGGTTGTATGGATAAATGGATGTCTAAACGTTTGTTAATCCTTTTACAAAAAAATAATGAATAGATTTAAGGGACGATCAAACTCATCCTTCACATGCGACGTACACCACGCATTATGACATCTGAACAGGATCTGGTCGATACAATTAGTATGGTAACGAACACTCTGGTCATTCACCACGCTGTCTTACGCGTCACCGAGCCAGACTCGCGTGTTCCCATGCTATACCACGCGTACGACGCTGTCACACACGTTTAAAGTGTCATAGCGCGTAGATAATGTAAACGTCAGACGTCGTAAGACGTAGGACCAGTGTGTCGCTGTTTCCCACGTCGCGTGGCATACGTCGTATGTGAAGGACCAGTGTGTTTTAAGCTTTAACATAAAATAATCGCGCCTATATCCCCGAAGGGGCAAACAGAGGTGGTTACACTTTTTTATGCCAGCAGTTTTTCAAGCAATAGGGGCAAACCTAGAGCAGTTACCTGGTTCTGAAATCCGCGCCTTGAAGTTACGGAAACTAGCCAGCAACAATGATAGCAAGAGGGAATCAGCCAGTACTTCATCATAATATAGTAGAAAACAAAGTCACTTCTGCTGTCTGTCCGTCCCTATATAATATGCTTAGATCTTTAAACTACACAACGGGTTTTAATGGTTGTCACCAATGGATAGTGGTTCTCGAGAAAGGTTTTAGTATTTTATTTGTACAGCGGGGAAAGCAGCGGGCTTCCGCTAGTACAGTATAATTGGATTAAGATCACAAATTAAACATGTCATAGTTTTTATAATAAAGTATTATTATAAAAATATATAGAGGAGGTACATGAATGCAGATTAGGGGCAGCGTCTACTCTTGTAACTACTCAAAAAACACAAACTAAAAACTCCTATAAAATCTATGTCAAATATTAGTATACTACAAAGAACCTTCTCAAATAAATCAAACTCAGTCAATAACAATAATAATAGTCTTATGACCAAACATAAAAAACGGATGTAGATTACACTGTGATGTTATCTCTGTGTAAGGTGACTGAGGTCAAGCAAAAATGCATCTCGATAATATGTGCATTCCAAGAAAAATTGCACATTATATTTATTAGACACTTATCATCTATATGAGTTACCTAGGTCTTCTGGTCCTATTGGTTACAGCATCCATAAGTGCTCTAATCAACACTAAACTCAGTAGTTACTTCATAACTGTAATAAACAATCTAACCTTAAGACTAATAAGTAAATTTGTTGCTAACTTAAATAGCTAAATACTTAAAGAGTAACAATGTGTCTATTGGCACTTTTCTTATTATCTCTAGTGAATAATGATGACACTATCTTCTTGTTGTCTTGAAGGATAGCACTCACTGCACTATTACACTATACTAACTCATGAGGTTTAGTCCTTCTCAGTCTTCTCACTATGTCCGTGGTATCGAGGAGCTGGATGGCCTCGACATTCACATGGTGAATAAGTCTATTTTGATGAGCTTCGGCATATTTTTTAATAATGTTCATGATGAGGTCCACACCTCGATCACAATGGATATCTGCATTTCTTAGATACCAAGGAAATATTAAGTAATATTTAATTCTTCTATAGAATATTAGAAATTATATTCTTTACAATTTTTCCTATTGCAGATAGAAATAAAAAAAAAGTAGCAAAGTGCAACGATGACTGCTAAAGCGAAAGAATTTCAGTCTTTGACCGGCTACACTAGGTATCAAGCACAATTATATTTACGGCTCGCTAACACAGGAGTGGTGCCATACTGATACAGCAAGATAATTGTGTGCGAGTGACAGACATAGTAAGTGACGGGTCAATGACTGAAATTCTTTATGCTCAGTGACCGCACTTTAGTTCAAGAAAATATAGATTTTTTTGAAGGTCACTTTAGAAATTTTGCAAAGACAGGTAAAGAATAAGCTACTTTTTATTCCTGCAGTAATATAACATAAGTTTCACAGCCATACAGTATGTGTCAAATCTAGTGAAAAGTAAGTATGTAATTTTAGAATGCATTTTATTGATTGAGTCATGTATTATAACTGAATTAAATTATAATTATTCATAAGAAATAAATTATTCACCTGACGTTATAATTGCATCATTTCTAGAAAAAATATAAAAAACAGAATAGAAATTTTATCCTGAGAAAGTATCCAAGTATCTAAGAGAAAGGTTCACAACAAAGGTATGAATAGGAAGAAATTCATTTTACTAATTGAGTTTTGCATTTGGTTTGTAACATTTACATTAATTAAACTATGTTTGTAGAACAGTATTATCTAATACAAAGACTTGAGATTGCAGTTCACTCTGATGTTATATAATGCTACATATATCTTTACTCTCAGATAATCACAACTTCCAATTCTATGGATAGTCATCACAACATTCGTAAGAGCCACTCACCCACTGGAAACCTCCTCGATATCCTTCACAGAGTCCACATCGCTGTCACTAGAATCGCTGGAGGAACTGCTATCAGAGTCAGTGTCCATATCACGGTACTCCGTGACCTCATACTCCACAACACCGCTCTCAGCACTGTCTATGATCATATGTCTGGTCACATCCGCATCGTCACGGACGCTTGGTCGTGACAGCGGCCCATGAGCACACGCGTTTATTATGTTATTTTTCAACACCATTTCACTAAGTTCCACTGCATCAGAGTCATCGTTTCCTGTATTACTGTTCGAACGAGTCCCCGTATCATCAGAATCTGAATCTGAACCTCCGTACTCTGCTATCAGACTGAGGGACACGTTTTTGTTATTACTAAGATCAAGGTTCTCCATTGTTGTAAGCGTACACTCATGCAATATTTTTATTAAAAAGATAACTACCAGTTATTTTAAAACACAATCGTATGTTAAAATTATTGATTGATAGCGAGCGATACACGTGAACAATATTGGGATTTATTAGAGAAGAAAACAAAAGTCTCAAAACGATGTACCTACTGCAGCAAAAATGACAAATAATTATGACAAATTGACAATTCATCCGTCATCGTACATTATCGATACAGATTAAAAATCCAACGTTTGAGTACTAGCCTTTTGCCCATTAACAGAATGCATCACAGATTAGATTATACTCGTATTATTTTTTTGAGCCGTAGCGACCCGAAGGCGAGCGAACGAAGCTCCTATTACTACACTCGAGGGTTTTCACTTGACCGAATAGGTACTCCTCCTGAACTGCTGAACGATCTTGCTCAAACTTTGCATGGTGGCAGTGACCATGCTCGTGAGTGCATATATCTGAAATCAGAAACATCATAGTGACCACGGAAGAATAATCACCGAAAAAACCAGGAGGACTTAGACAGTTATACCGAGAGAATTATTATGACCTTAAAAGAGGTCAAATAGACCATCAGTTAAAAAAAAAAGAAATCAGAAATAAAAAAAGAAATGAAAGTCTCGCTTCAGCTCAATTTTGCACCGCGCTCCGCCGTGCACACCTAGGTTATAGGTGACACAGTATACCCTCTTTTTGTTTTCATTTAACGACGCGGTGTAGGGCCAAATTAATTTGGTTATCAGTCTCATCAGATTACCAAATGATGGGTGAAGGTAGACGTCTTCCCTACAATTGCATTAAATAAAAATCTGTTCATTTTGAATTAGACACTTTATTTATATATTGAGTATCTTATAATTTTGAGTGAGAGAGTCCGCCTATTTGTATATGTTCAGCCCGGACAGTCACACAGACATACCACTAATAAGTAGAATATTTGTGAAATACTAATTGAGCGGAGCGAAGCGGAGCTCAATCTTAGGCGACAAGTGTAAATCGTTTGTGCGTCTACTCCTCTGAAACGGCTTGACCGATTTTGACCAAATTTGGCATGATGGTCGACATCAACAAGGTAAAGCGATTCTTTACACCGCACCAGAGGTGTCTGCTGTACAAAACGCAGATTAGACCCTGCGTCGAATACTGCTCTCACCTCTGGGACGGCTCCGCGAAGTATTTGCTGGACGCTCTCGACGCTATGCAGCGACGCGCTAGTCGGATTATAGACTGTCCGGAGGTAACGGGAAGCCTTGAGCCGCCGAACAATCACTTCCTTAGCCGCGTTCTACCGTATTTACCACGGTGAGTGTTCTGAAGAGCTCTTCAACCTGATACCATCTTCTCCCTTCCGATCCCGAACAACGCGTTCCGGGCAGAGATGCACTCTCATACCGTGGAAACCGTCTTCGTGAGAACCGAACGTTTTAAACGTTCGTTTCTCTGCCGAACGATAGTCGCTTGGAACGCCCCCTGCCAGCGCACGTGTTTCCTCCAACATAATCATAATCATTATCATAAAAAACAAACACCCGGGAGTGCATATATCTGAAATCATGAAAATACGAGCTGACCACGGAGGAATTATCACCGAAAATGTCCTGGACATCGACGAAAAAGTTCTCTAACATTTAGCTAGAAATTCCAAAATTGGCACGCGCGTGCAAGACCTGCAGCTGGTGGGTTCGAAAAATCGATTTTCGAAATCGGATGCACCATCGAGGAATAATCACCGAAAAAACCAGATGATTAAATGGTTGCCATGGAAACACGTGCGTCAACAATGAAAATATATTTTTTTCATTCAATATTATTTAGCATAAGAGTTTGTTTGAATGCGCTAATCTCAAGAAGTACTAGTTCGATTTGAAAAAATATTTTTTGTTGAGAAGTGCATTTATCGAGGAAGGGCTATATAATATCACGCTACGATGGAAAGCGGTGGAAAGAGCCCTACGAATTATGTCGTTTAGAATAGCGTGCCGAGGTATACGACCTGCGCTTCTGCTACAAGAAAGGCCATGGTGTCCCAGATTATCGACGGCTACTCCACAGGTGCAATGATGCGGGGATACACAAGGTGTACCCAGCCGAAGGCAAGTGGCAATGCGGAAGGTTGTGTCGTCCAACATTGTACCGATGTTGGGCGATGGGAGCGCCTGGATCTATGGATTACCCTGACTCCCATTCTCCAACAGCTAGTAAGCGTGCACGCTCTGAAATATTGACAGAAGTGTCAATTAGTGTATTAATTCTCAATTTACAAAGCGGTGAATCCCACAGTCGCTGTGAGCCTAGGCGTGAAGGCAGGTCAGTGTCGGGGCAAGACATCCTCCAAGCATTTATGGCATCGGTCTTGCATCGCACCTCGGAATCAATCAGTGTATTTGACATAATTTTCCTGACTAATTCTTCGGTGCTATGGACCGACGACAGAAATGCTGGCAGACTGACATCTGTGACTCTACGAATACCTAGCCCGCCCAAGCGAACTGGAAGAGACGCTTGGACCCAGGCCCGGTCTTTAATATTTACATTTAAAATTTTACACAAAGAATTTTGTATTAAGTTGTCTAGTCTGCCCAAAATTTCTAAATTTTTCCAAAATTGTCCTGAACGGAAGGCATGTGTAAATTTGGGTACGAAAAAACAAAAACGAAGAATAGTGAAAGCTGAATGAATACTGATATTACATAGACTATCAATAACCTGATCAAAATTTTGAAGTTTTTCCTCGATAAAAGTGGAAAAGCCATCTTCTAAAATCGGGGACCCTAGGAGGTGTAAAGAAGTTTTGTCCAAAACTTTTATGTTGGGAGCCAAACAGTTGAATTTGGAGATTGTTGTTAATTTATCTGTGTTTTCAGATATAAAAATCTCACATTTATTCGGGTTCAGTTCTAAGCCAATTGACTGAAACTCGTTCTTTATTAGGGCTAAATCTTGTAAAACTGTCTCTACTTTTCCCCCTTAAGTCCCGTCGTCTAAGTACCAAATGTTGAATTTGGATTTTATTTTTTGAATTATTGGGTTAATGGCCAAACTGAAGATGACTGGTCCCAACGGATCACCTTGCTGACATCCAACGGCTGAATTCAAAAGTTGGTCTTTATAAATTAATTTTGATGGCTGACTATAGCATTGCCAAAAAAAATTAAATATTTTGGGGGTTTCTAAGGGGGTTTCTAATTTGGCCTGTGTCAGCAAGGTGTCCCTGTTTACAGAGTTGAAGGCGTTTTTCAGGTCAACTTTCAAGATGACCTCTCCATCTTCGTTACTGTCAAGGTATGTTGCAAGCGCATGGATTGCGACCTCACAACCTCCTTTTGAACCAAAACCTAATTGAAAGGGCTGAAATTTGGTAGTAAGCTCCGTACTATAAAAACGACAACAAATTTTGGCTGCCAAACGCCGCAAAGTGCTACCTACGGCGATGGGACGAATGCCACCATCCTTCTTGTTAAGGGCACATAAATTGGCCCCATACAAAATATCTGTGATGCCACTGCCCACATTGCCCGAGAGTATATAGTTTCTTGTAAATATTCTGAAATAAATAAAATACAAGTTCCAAAATAAAAAATAAATAAAAGAAAAACGGTACATGGTATGGTAAAATAATGCACTAAAGAATTGTCCCTCTTTAAAAGTACAAAAAAAAATCCGCGTTATATCTACCTATCTTTTAAGGTTAACTCACTATAAAATATTTTATGGAAATAAAATTCGTTCTAAAATAATTAAGCGAAGCTAGATGATATTACGGGTGACGCGACGGGAACAATAATTACAAGCGACGGGAACAGGAAAAATTCCAAATTACCACACGGACGAAGTCGCGGGCGACCTCTATTAATATTATATGTAAAACAAGCAAGGCGCCCTTCACTATCGCAGTGAAGGCATAAGACGACTTCTTACTCTTATGTGATATCACATGTTAAAAATAAAATAATAAATATAATCATAATTTTTTTTTTTTTTTTTTTGCTATGGTGTTTATTCTGTACCAAAATTCTATGTGCCAAATCATAACTTTCTAGCACTTGTAGTTCTCGAGTTGAAAAGTGCGGACAGACGGACAGGACCGGACTATAAGACTTCTCTTACATAGTATACTTGTCAGTATAGTAAGAAGTCTAAAATGGGATAGGTGGTAGTATAAAGTAGGTAGGTACCTAATTTAAATAATTACATTCATAAAAATCTGAAAGTGGTAAATGTCCTTTAGGGAAATTAATTTTGTTAGAGTAAAAAAAAGTTAAGTTGGTGATGGGATTTAATGAACTACCTACCTACATACAGTAGGTGTTATGCGGTAGGTAATTCCGCTTTAGCGAAAGAAAGAAAGAAAGAAACATTTATTTGGCACACCGTGCCCACACAATACAACATAACAATATTATACATTAATCACATTGGGGATTGGAAGCATGTTCACTCATAAAGAGTAAACATACTTCCAAACCACAACCAACAACTGACGCGCGAGTATTAGTGTGACACACAAATATACCAAATGGGTGTCCAGTTCAGCATGTGCCAGGTACAATCCTGGCGCTGGTTTTCGACTGGAACCCAATTGGTCAGTGACTCACCGATGCCGAACACCCGTTGTGTGAATGAAGGACAGTAGAAGTCGTACAATAATAAATAGAAAATATATTTCATAGCATGTATAAAAAAATACATATATTAACTTCTTAGATCAAAAATACGGTCCACTATCGAAAATTGCACACTTGAGCGCTTCAGTCGCTTTGCGACCGCGCTGGTAGTAAGACTTTTCACGATGACAAAGTGTTCGCAAATAGCAAAAAACTCTATAAAACCGGGCAATCGCCCAGAGCCTCGCGTTTGCAGGGGCCTCGCGCAACGACCCAAGCAAAAAAAAATTATTTTAAAATATAGTATTTTTTTAAATTTATGATTTTATCCTTAATTATTTATTAAGATTATAACATAACGGTAAATTAAACTTAAAGTTATTAAACTATTTCATTTATTCAAAACATACCTAATTGAACTCTTGCCACCTTGGAATTATTTTGCTTGCAATGAGTTCTTTACTGTACCGTGTACCATACATCAACCAGACCTACATATTTTCGCATCTCTTAATGTTCAAGAAAGAGAAAGGGCCTCGCGTATATCCCGGGGTATGGAGTCGGATTACGGCCTTATACGTCCCGGTATGGGCGGTCAGATTGACGGCCAACAACGTGGCTGTTTTAAACAGACCGTTTAAAGGTCTTCAGCGGTCTGGCAAGATATTAAGAGGGTAACGCATGATCTCCTTAGAGGCTGCATGTCTCTTAGCCGGAACCCCTCCATGGGACCTGGAACCAAGAGCCTTTGCGTCATGAATGGCTACACAGGCGGCACGGTGACCGGATCCATCGTTAGGTCACACTCCAGTATCAACACTGCGAGGGGTCCAGCGAAGGCACCGCACTCCACACGCTTGTGGAGCGCTCAGCGTGGGCGAGTCAGCGCTGGTACCTCGGCGTGGGTCTAGGCGTGAATACCCTCCCAGTGGAAACCATGCTTTGAGCCATGGTCTCCAGCGGCCGTGTCCTTCTTCGAGCACGTCATGCTCGCGGCGGTGGCGGCCGAGAGGGAGAGGGAGCGTACCCTCCCTGCTGAGTTCCGAAGTCGGTGGCCAGGGCGCCGCAGACTCATCTACGATCAGCTGCAGTTCTGAAGCCCAGCAGAAGGCACATTTACTCACCGACGCTGGATAAAACCCGACCCCAATGATGAGGGATAAAACCCCATCCAACCCCCACACAGAGGCCACATAGTTGGCCAAAGTCCGCCTGCGCCACAGGGAATACTTCCAAGTGCGAACCTGGGGCGCCCAGCAATGGACGTAGGGGCGGTCGAGGCACTGGGCCGCGGTATAAAAAAAGGGGCCTCGCAGAGACCTGCCGCCTGGAGCCTCGCAATGGGTAAGGCCGCCGCTCGCACATAAAGAGCACATATGAATGTCTAAATTTTACAATTTTATGTCAAGCAATATTATAAAAATACTAAATTAAGTACATAAATAACCATTTGAAAATGATTCTTTCGCTGGTTCGGTAAGTTGGTTCTCCTGAGAAGATACAAGCAAGAAACTCAGGTAGATTATCCATTTTCTTTTTTAATAAAGTTTTGTTTACATTGTGTTACAATTTATATTGTGCGAGTGGCTAACAACAGCAGATTAGGGTGACCATGCATTTTTATCATTAAGATATTCGTCTACATTATAGTAGCCTTTCTTCATCAAACGTTTTTCACTACTATTTTAAACTTATTAAGAGGCATGTCAACCAAATCCTGAGGAATTTTATTAAATATTTTGATACATTTGCCCACAAACGAATTACCAACTTTATGAAGTCAAATTTTTGTCATTGCCAGTTTATTTTTATGCCAGTTGTTATGCCAGTTTATTTATAGGACATCGTTGTTCTGAGATTCAATGCAAAAACGAGTTTTTAACCATAGAAGAGAAGCGGGATTTGTTAAGTGACATATTTATTTTCAATATCTCTAATTCAGACAGAGCAAGTGATTGAGACTGTAGGTTTCATTATAAAATGGTAAATGGTGTTACCAGACATGCTACACCATGTTTAGTTGAACGCTGTCTCCATGTTTAGTCTTATTTCTCTTTTTCCTAGGAGGTTGTGGAAGTTTCTGGTGTACTGTCCGTATATGCAAATTGACGCTTGACGAATGTTTAAACTTGTTGCCACATAATTTACATTCGTATGGAGTGGCATCGGTATGTACCTGTAAGATAAGAAAAAAAACTAGAAATTGTTAAGGATACATTTATTTTTAAACTAACTAGGGCTGTTCGCTGGAACGCGGGCGGTTACATCGAAATAATAAAGACGGAGCTGGTGAAATCTTAACCTAACCCTACCTAACCTAAGCTAAAAATTAAAAAATAAACACTTTTCAACAATGGCGCGAGCCAACAATTAACTTTTAAATGCTGCATTTAAAAATTTAAATTTCGCGCGCAAGTCCACAATCAAATTTTTTAGCACTGTCGAATGCATGTTTCTTTAATGCTTAATAACTCAAAAACTATAAGAGCCACATACACCAAAAACTATACAGCAAACCACAGGCTTATGTTATATCTTTATACCAAATTTCAAGTTGATAGTTTAAGAGATGCGCCCGCTATCGTGTCGCATACATTCTTGATTGAGCCCATCGTTGTGAAGAAGAAGCAAGCGAGCGTCTTAATGATAACTTTTTTTTAAAGCGTTGTGTGATTTCCGCCAACGCACATCCTCAACAGAGACACGGGAGTCCCCAAATATTGACAGAGGCCTCATAGGTGGCCAGTCTGCCAGCGACCTGGGGTTATCCTCCGTGAGCGTAGCCGGGACATCCAGCAGTGGACTGCTTACAGGACTGTAGTACTTACATATGCTATAACTTTCTTTGAATAATCCCTAATAAACGACGTCGGCCAAGGCCTGTATGTACTTATCTATATAGTAACTATACCCTTGAATAGTCATCATTCTAAATAACCCTAGCATGTAACAGTATGAAATGAACTCACCTTTAAATGTCGTTCCAAGTTGTCTTTCCGTTTAAAGGCTCGTCCACATGTGCGACATACATGTGGAGTGTTTGTTGCATGTGTATGCGCGTGTCGAGCTAACGCGTACTTGTCGTGGAACATCTTAGGACACGACTCGCAACGGATAGAGGGCGCCTTATGGCTTAGCTGGTGGACGTGCAGCTGTGACACGTTCTGAAAGGACGCTTGAAATAGAATCCTGGTCATTGGCCCAACTTAAAACCATAAAAAATTGTATCTAAATCCAGCATGAAATAGGTTCGAGACACCCAGGACTTTGTTCGGCTGTGCCATAGCGGCTGGCACGAAGATTATGTTGCCGTTTTCAAAATTACAATATACCTGCTACTTTTTATTAAATTCATTCGGCCATTTTGGACATACCTAACCTATTATATGTGTGCCCGGTGACGGCAATAGGCTGGCCCCCTATTACGTGGAACTAAAAATACTGGCAAATTGTGGGTGTGTAATGTACCTCTGCCTACCCTTTCGGGGATATAGGCGTGATGTGTGTGTGTGTGTGTGTGTGTGTGTGTGTGTGTGATGAAATAGGTTTATAGTTCCCACTTACCACGGGAACCCTTTCCGGGGATAAAAGTAGCCTAAGCTACTTCTTATATCATCAGCTATCTGCTAGTGAAAGTCCCGTAAAATCGATCCAGCCGTTTCAGAGATTAGTCAGGACAAATATTTAAAAAATTGCGAATTTACGAGTAAATACCGTGTTTTAAAAATTGTTTTTATTTTGTTTTGGAATTATACAGGGTGAATTTATAGTCGTTTTGAATCCGAGAGGGGGTTGTTCAGAATAAAATTGGAACCCTATTTTGATGTCTAAATTGCTGTACTGGTCATAGTAAAAAAATTTGGTCATTTCTGTTAACATTTTATTTCGTTCGAGTTTAACATTAGTACCAGTACTTAATAGTAGAAGTAGTATTTAATAGTCTATGGCGGTGCCGGCCGGATGGCGACGGTGGCGACGCGTGGCGGCAGCATACCTGACTCATAGCCTGAACATTGAACACTCTAAATTTTTATATAATATATAAACATTTTGAGTGTCAATTACATATTATGTAATATCATTATATGACATAATGGGTTTTTGAATAAAATTTGACACAAAACAGGTCCTAATCAGTATTGAAAACAGCAAATTAAAACAATGGGAGAATCGCCAGATATATGTCTGAGTTTGCTTTCATACAAAAATAGATAATTTTAGTCGATTGGCACTTAAAGTATGTCAAATAAAAAAAAACTTAGTAGCCAATTTTGTAGGTCGGCAATAGAGGAATAAAGCTGTGTATTTAAATATTTTTTAAATTTATGCTCTATGTCCTCCACAACCCATGGGCGATATCGAAGAAACTATCTGTAGATAGCTATCGTTGAAAACTTAGCGTGAAATTAAAAGACTGAGTTACCACGAGTTCTAATTTTATGTTTAGAAAAACATCAATTTTCAGATTTGGTAAAAATTTAAAAGTTTTTGTTTTTTTAAAGTAATACTTCCAGTAAATTCACCGTGTATAAACAAAAATTTCAATTTTATCTGTGTATAGATGATATATATATATATATATATATATTATAGATGGTGTCCGATAACGGTTTGCCCTAAAGTGTTAATAGATAAGGGTAAGTTTAGAATATATGACATTTATTACATGGAATCCTTTCCCGCAAGTTTCACAAACTGCTGTGAGGATACTCGTAGACCGGTAGGTAGCCATATCCTCGGGGTGTTTCCACCGAATATGTAACCAGTGTTTGCGCCGACATAACAAGGTCTCACCACACTGAACAGAAAAATACCTATTACTAGTGGCCGCCCAAATGGTCTAACAGTAGGCCATGCAGATATTAAACACATTGTTTGGGCTTAAAAGTAAGGTCTTGTGTGTTGCCAGTGATGACCTCCGGGACCGAGACTTGGCCATTGACGGTACGTCTCATGCAGAAGTAGCGATCGAATTCGTAACGATGAGATCCGAAGGAGGACCAGGGTCACCGACATTGCCCAAAGAGTCGCCAAGCTTAAGTAGCAGTGGACAGAGCACATCGTCGCTCGTAGGACTGATAGCTGATGGGGTCTACGAGTTCTCGAGTGGCGACCGCGTACTTGAAGATGCAGCGTGGGGGCGCAAATTGGACTGACGACATCCTAAAGGTCGCGGAGTCGTAAAAGCCACTGTGTCGCGATGTTACTTCGCGATATTTCAAACATTGGGCTTGATTGTAATTTTGTAGGTATGTCCAATAACATTGAAAGATCAATCAGCACCAGCAGATGCCAAGTCAGTAATTAAATATATTAACTAGCAACACCGAAGTAGTTTGTGTCATGGTTGACAGTCAGTCTGTGACCAAGGACGGTGTAACCTGGTCGAAATTTCAGACAATAAAAGATGGTATGCACCTATGCATATCTACGACGTATTTCGTGTTAATTCCCGTGTTAGAGTAAAATATGACTTTTAAGAATGTTAATGTCTGAAATAAATGATGTTGTAGTTCTTATTATGTAATATTTATTTCAAAAAAGCTTACTTACAAGTTCACACTGAGTAGGATAGCCGTCTTGAGCCTGACTCTGAGTCTTTTGGCGTATCGGGTGTTCCGCCTTTATGTGAGCAACTAACTCATTGGCCGACTGATATTCAGCGCCGCATTTTGTGCACGTGTTTTCAAGCGCTTTTTGCATATTAGGATCGCTAAAATACATTTTTAACATAGTTTTTATGTTTAATTCATAAAATTTAATATTTATTTTGTCTGATGTAGCCATAAATAATTAAAACTCTGAAGTTTTGATAAAACTCATTACATTTAACTGAAAAACTGCTTAAACTGTATGTATGCGCTTTAAATTTGCTGATTGTGCAAAACGCGGACATGCAAATGTGCGGTGTTGATGTAAGCTAAATAGGTACACCTTACATATTCACTTTACAGGGCTTTTAATAAAATCGTACTTTGTATCTACTCGTAATTTCAAATTCATCATCCACCGAGCCTTTTTCCCAACGCGGTTGGGGTCGACTTTCCAGTCTAACTGCGATTCGGCTGAACTTCGATATTTTCCGTGAAACGATTGCCATCTGACCTCCACAATGCATGGGCGATATCAAAGTTCTGTAGTTAGACCGGTCGGATTTTTGATTTAGGGCTCCAACTACCCCTAACGACTGCCATAGATTTTGTATGACAACCGGGACCGACGGCTTAACGTGCTCTCCGAGGCACGGAGGGGTCTCAATGTCTTAAGAAATGGTTACCCATCCTAAGACCGGCCTGACTTGATGTTGCTTTGCAATGTGTTAACATTGTCGGTTAGCACTAGACCACGAGCCCCGTAATTTGAAAATGTACAAAAATTTCCAATTGAAGTAAAAAAAGCTAAACATCTTGTCCACCTTAAGTGTAAGGGAGGTAACTACGCAGCCAGTGCTTGGCACACAACGGCGAACAAGCTTGGCGTCCAAAAGCAGCTGAACGCGGTGCAGCGCGGTTTCGCCCAGAAATTGTGTAAGGCCCACCGGACGGTCTCCCTGAATTCGGCACTGGTCCTGTCTGGCCTGCTCCCTCTGGACCTCAGAATTCATGAGGTGGCCTCATAAAAGAACACACATTGGGGGTCCAGACTAACAAATACCAAGGGCAAAGAATTGCTATGTGCTATTAGAGAAATGAGGAGTTGGCCAGCTAGGGCTTGGGGACTGGGAGACTGAACGGATGGCCGGAGCAATCGAGGGTCCTCACCCCGCTGTGCACACCGCTTTGGAGTTTACGGACCTGGTAGACGAGGAACAAGTAGATAAATTCACACATTTAGATGTACGAATAATTACGGACGGGAGCAAGATTGAGGGCCGGGTCGGTGCGGCGTTATCATTTTGGAATAACGCGGCCGAAACGAAGGCCCTCAAACTTGCTCTCGCGCCGCACTGCACCGTCTACCAGGCCGAGCTTCTGGCGTTGTGCAGAGCGGCCAGTGAGATTCTCAGGCGTGGCGCTACCACGTTCGGCATCTTCTCCGATAGCAGAGCCGCACTCCTGATGGTGATTACCCGTCATGCCCTCCATCCCCTGGCGGTGGAAGCCCGAACCGCCATTCGACAAGGCATGGCCCAGGGTAAGGAAATTTCCTTATTCTGGGTCAAGGCCCACGCGGGGCTGGAGGGCAATGAGCTAGCCGACGTGCTCGCCAAGGAGGCGGCGCTGAAATTGAAGAAGGCACCGGACTACGGTTTGTACCCGGTTTCATTCGTGAAGCGTGTTCTGCGTCAGCGCACGCTTCGCGAGTGGAATGAGCGGTACAAAGAAGGTACGACCGCCTCCGTCACCAAGCTTTTCCTCCCTTATGCAGTGGAGGCGTACAGTATTGTCCGCAAGATGCCGGTCGCTGGTATGACCACTCAACTGCTGACGGGGCACGGTGGGTTCGCTGAATACCTGCACAGTTTCAGGTGTAAGGCGAGCCCATCGTGCGCCTGCGACCCGGACGTACACGAGACTGTCGTACACCTATTGCTAGAATGCCCAGTCCACTTGACAGACCGCTTTAATTTCGAGCAGGAAAACAATATAAGGCTTAGTCAGGATAACCTGCACACAATAATGAAACAATGTAGAGACGCATTTCTTAAGTTTTCAGAAAAAATAATAAGAATAGTATATATAAGGAATGGCGGAAATCAAGTGTTATAAAATATTGGTTGTTATAAATACAAAAATAGTAAAAAAAAAGAAATGTCTAAACTAAGGAACATAAATAATTAGAAGAATACGAATGAAATAAATGTAAGTAGGTTTACCGTGTACAAGCTGTAAAATAAATATAAAACCATAAGAATACTCTTAAGGCTCAAAATCGTTATTAAATATACATAGATGATAAATTGTTAATACTTGTTAGAAATTAAGAATGTTAGATTTTAAAAACTGTTGGACGTAAGAAAAATGTAAAAATCCAAAATTGTTTAATAAATAAAAAAGCGCTGGTGTACTCTTGAAAACCCCAATAAAAAGAATGAAAGGTTGTATGAAAGTGCGAGAGGAATAAAAGAAGAAATAGAATGTTACCAAGAGACCTGGAATGAAAGATGATTAATATTAAAAACGACGCATTCGCGGGCGGCGCCACGGGGTGTGCGGCGCTGCGCACTGGTAAAACATTGTTTTCCAGTGCGTGGAGTCCATGCGCCCCGTGGCGTGGCCAGCGAATGTGGGTGTAAGTCTAGTTAAACAAGGAAAGAGCCCCGAGAGGGCTGTCTATTTGATAGGTTAGACTAGTAGAACAACAAAACGATGTAGAATAGGCTCTGCCATCGGTAGAGGAGCGATCACAAAAAAGGGAGGTAACTGAAAAAAAATATTGTGTTTCCATTTTATGTATAATATTATGTTGACATGATAAATAGACATACATATCCACGCAATGTTTCAATTTTTTAGCACTAACTGTTTGAATGGTAAGCCGAGGGCGGACGGACAGACATGACAAACCCGCGTTCCGAGATGTGAACTATGGAACCATAAAAATGGGCGTACTATTGGCCCAGCTAGTAGCTACCAGTAATAACCATCAGCTAGTAGAATTGAACCTTACCACTTCTGATGTTGGTTTGAAGTAAGTAAATGTATATTCTTGGCACCTTGCGACATGAAGTTAATGTCGCAATCTTCGCAACGATGAGCTTTCGTCACTTTTGTAAACTGTATTGGGGAAATAATTATAAATTAGACCTAAAAGTTAATTATCACCGGGCTATATATTACTGGTATTTACGTGTTTGGGAGACCCTATATGTTGGCCAAAGCTAAGCTTAGTCTATCCGTGACGCCGCAACGAATTCGGTTCAATTAACAAGTTACACACAGACAGACCCCTACATGATTTCTACTATTACAGTTTTCGGAATATTTGGTGAATGATTACTACAGTTCATCCTTGATAATCTCCAAACAATACATGTAATGGTATCTCGCGTAAACTGTTATTTTCTAAAAAAAATTGGTGTGTGCTGCTGTTTCACCTTCAGGTCTGGGTGTGCCCGCCGCGTATGTACGGCGAGCGCGTGGCTACTCCCCCATGCGCGTCCGCACGCTACACACGTGTGTGCGCGACTGTACGAGCGTGAGTGTACGCGACGCGCATGCTGCCACAGCGCGGACTCGTGGACGGTACTGTAAGTGCATTTACCACACGAGTACTTATACCCAATGTGACGGCGATGGTGCTTTAAGGCTGGACCACTGGAAATTGGTGAAAACTGTTATACGATTGTATACTGATATTATAAAAGTGAAGGGCTTGTTTGGTTGAACGCGCCAATCTTAGGGAATACTGGTTCCCACTCACAATCCGGATAAACAATTTAGTATAACCCAGGGTTTCAGTCTATCTCAGTATCAAATTTTGTAAAGCATAATACATGGGGCAACTAAAAGTTTTGCACTTCTAGCCAATCGGAACTATTTGAATTTCGAATGTTATATTTTTTTAAACGTTGCACCCTTCTTAGTAATAAAAAAAAAACAATTGGCGGGAAATCATTTGTCAATTGTTTTTTTATTACACATCAAAGTTCTACGTATGCAACGAAAATGGAATAGAGTCGAAAAGATTTTAGAGCGATGATTTTTTATGATTTTAAAAGTTCCCTCCCTCCGCAAGACTGTGCCGCTCGTCTTCAAAATGCTTTTGGGAGAGAAGTACCTTATTTGAGCACCGTGAGGCGATGGTTTGCTGAATTTGAGAGAGGTCGAATTTCTTTACATAACGAATTTCGTGAAGGGCTGCCTTCAACTGCCGTCAACGAAAATAATGTGGCTACTGTTAAGCGGTTAATTGAAGAAAACCCGCCGATTACCTATGAGACAATTCGAGGACTATTGGGGATTGGTATGAGTCAAATCCAGACAATTTTACACGAAGAATTGAAAGTTCGGAAACTTTGTTGTCGTTGGATCCCTCATGAACTGACAGCGGAGCAGAAGCGGGCTCGCGTGGAATGATGCTCACAGATGCTACTGAAGTACGACCATTTGACATTCTAATGCTGTTTATGACATTGTCACAGGAGACGAAACGTGGATTTATTGTTTTGAACCCGAAAAAAGCAGTAATCTTGTGAATGGGTGTTTGAAAATGAGAACAAGCCAACAAAAGTGAGGCAGGCGAGAAACGTTGGTAAAAAAATGATCGCGTTTTTTTTCTCAGCTACGGGTCCCATCTGTACAATTCCACTTGAAGATCAAAATAGTGTTAATGCCCAGTGGTATTCTACCATTTGTTTACCCAGGGTGTTAGAAAAAGTTCGCGAAAGACGACCCAAAAGCCGCGTTCTCCTACATCATGACAACGCTTCTTCACACACGGCCAACAAAACAAAGTCGTTTTTAGCTTCCGAAAAAGTACAACTCGTCACCCATCCTGCGCATAGCCCCGACCTAGCACCCTGTGATTTCTGTATTTTTCCCAAAATCAAAGATTTGATGAGAGGTTTCACTTTTACCAACTCCGAAGAGGCAGTGATAGCGTTCAATCAGCACGTAGAAAACATGCCTTCAGATCTGTGGTCCTCCTGTTTTAAAAATGGTTCGATCGCATGAAAAAATGTTTAAAATGTAAATGAGAGTATTTTGAAAAGCAATAAACATAATATTTTGGTTTTAACATGTTGTTTTTTTAAGTTACGCAAAACTTATAGTGTGACCTACGTATATCATGTTACGTGATGCCCAAACAAACAAACAAGAAAAGTTACAATGTTATAACTTAAATTATACTATTTAGAGCGATGTAGAGATATACTTACATATTACTATATTTTTTAGGGCAGATCTTACAGTAGAACATCTTAAGATGCGCATTGCGGGTATGTATTTTTAGACAAGCTTCAGTTTTATAGCGTATTTTACATATAGGACACTCGACATCCCCTCGGGCCTATGAACCAAACATATCGAAGTAAATCTCTTAAATATCTTCTAAAGGATTGATTAAAACTGGTCATTATTTTATCTTGGATAATATGTGGTGCAGTTCTATGTCCAAAAGGCGTCTGACTGAATTGAATGTTACCATATACATGTCAAGATTTGTAAAAAAATAATTAAATAAACATGCTTTGCATTAATGAATCAAGGTTAATAGATCTTTATGAGATAGCAATTATATCACTTTACAGTTTTTGTGCAAATATCTAATTTCGTAATACTCACGGTATTGTGACCAGCCTTATGAATTTTCCAAGCACTTATACTCAGAAATGTTAAAGAGCATACATCACATTTATAAAGTGGCTTAGAAGCCAGAGATATTCTCATTGTTTGTTTTTTCCATTCTTCTATTTGTTCCTGTAACTGTTATAGATTGAGTTATAATTGAGCATTACGTTATGACAGTACATCTGCACAGACAGTTCACCCATGCTGTCTACCGGTGGTATCTTATAGAATCACATTGTTCTAATTTAAAGAAGGAAAGTAAAAAATAGTTACCGATAGCTTTTCCATTCTAAAGTATTTCAGTATATTGGATCGTGCAGAAGATAGATCTTTCGCTCTTTTATGCGGCCTTTTCTTGGCTGACTTCGCATCGTATTGTGGTCTCTGAAAAAGAAATGAGGTATTTGATTAATAAAATGCAGAGATATCACGTTCGTGCTAAGAACTCATTATTTAAAAACTCACCACAGTCTTTACGTTGCACATATTTAAAGTCTCTTCTGTTTTCTTCTTTTCATTATCTGATTCTGTACTATCATCGGCACTTTCCATACAAGAATCTTGATGTACATCATCAATATTATTTGTGTCATCTTCTAGCTTACTTTCTAATGATTTATTTATAATATTAGTATAAGGACTGTTCGTACGAGAATATTGCTTTACATTATCTAAAGTATTTATTTCTTCCTCTAGTTTGGGCTCTATAGATTCAATTACAGGCTCTGTATCTGTATTATATTCTACAACATTATTTTGTTCATCTAATTGTGTTTCATTTTCATTTTTTAAACTAATATCAATGGGATCTACTAAGATAGTGCATGGTGTATCATTAGTTTCGTCATATTTAAAGTGATAATAGTCTTTTGTTGAAAAATATGTAAAGATTGGGTTAAAATTTAACTTTTTTGCATTTTCCTGTTTTATTAGATATTGAGTTACCTAAAAAGAAAAACAATACATAGAATTTTGCTGTATTGAATTCAAGAACTAAAGAATTTTATTGTTATTATGTTTACAATACTATTTATTTTCCAATGATAATAAAGAACCTAAATAAAGAACTTCCGACTGACACTCTTTTGATTATATATATGACAAAGCAATGGTAAGTAAAATGTTTTAAGTAAAAAACTTTTTAAAATTTATAATAGCATTAATTTTTCGCAGAATTAAAAAGACAACAAAACGTCGACAATTGTTTCGCCTCTAAACGAGGCATTATCAAGACTGTCTCAAAGAGAACAGCGATGGGCTGTTCTCTGCGAAAAATTAATGCTATTATAAATTTTAAAAAGTTTTTTTCTTAAAACATTTTACTTACCATTGCTTTGTCATGGATTTTCGCCAGGTAACGCCTGTTTCTATCCAATATTTATATATATGACATTCAATATTGCTTATTGAATGTCATATATAAATAAATTAGCCTAAATGTAAATTGAGCCTAAGTATACACAGTGCTACATTTTACACAAGATTGTAGTTTTCAAAACAACTAGTAACAAAACCCTGCCATCTAGAAATAGCTAGCAAAATACTAACCTGACCATTTCTTGCAAAAATATCTAAGAGTGTTGCTTGAGCAATCATACTTTTTTCAACAAATCTATTGCATTTTATCAAGCAAGCTGCACACTGGTAGCAGATATATTGTGGCAGACCTTCTATCCTGCCATTTGCCTGTAAAATAGAGTACCTACTTAATAATCCTGACTAATGTCTTTAACCTAGCTGCATGCAAGTGGACCAAGAGATTAAAAATTAAAAGTTTCTTGAGAAAAGGGTACTCTAAAAAAAATATTCTTACATTTAATCCAATAACAGTGTCCAAGTAGATGCTCAACTTGTTATCTTGCAAACTGTGCAGTTTCAGATCTGTGGTCAAGCAAATTCTACATGCTTCAACATAAGTTGCTTCAAAGTTAGCATTAACCTGCAAAATTCACAAACACATTTTTCTATTATTTACATGGCGTTTTTAGAAACTACATAGATTACACTACTGATTCATCAATATCTTTTCATATTAGTATATTATTATTATCAGCAAGCTAGCTGATTACTGCGGCATCACCTGCATAAATTAGTTTTCTGTTCACACACACTCATATCACGCCTATATCATGCCTATATAAATCAGTTACGGTGAACCTATACAATGCAAATTAGTACAGATATTAACGACAGAGTACTGAAAGGTCACTCAAATATTTAAGTGGTGTATAAATGCTTGTGCAGCACTTAAACTAAAATTTACATACAAAAAAATCACTGAGTATCTGCTTATTTGAGTGATGTTTCAGTATTCTACTGATACTCCCATTCAATGAGTAAATGATGAGTGAAGGTGTGTGTATGCAAAAACTCCAAAGCAGCACTTCCTCCTGGCCTGCTTTTGTATGGAAGGTGAGGCACCACCCGCAGGCCTAAAGCCCAATCATCGTGTTAAGTTAATAAATAAATAAATAAAATTTTATTTATTTCTCTTTCACAAAGGTATATGTTACTATGTTTAATGTTACATTCATTACAAAGATGCACCTTTGTGAGAGACTGGCATCTGAACTAGGAAGATCCTGTCAGACAGATTACCAGGCTTCCCACATATAATACATCTCAGACAATGTGGACAGATAGATCCATGGTTAATACTATAGCACTTAGAATAAAAAGAGAATAAATTAAAAAGAAAGATAAAAAATAGATAAAAGTAACTTAACATAATGGTACAGACAGAAGTTTCAGTGTGTGTCTGTGTTTGTGTGTGTGCGTGTGTGTGTTTGTGTGTATGTGTGTGTATTTAGTCCTTTTAATCAAGTACCTAGTTACATCTATGTTATTGTTTTAAGCAGCTCCTCAGTTTCAATATAAGTCAGTTTCTGTAGCCAATTTGAAACGATGTATTTACATTTCCTTTTAGGATGATAATAAGTGATTCAATTAAGTTAGAGACAACTTGAAACTATACTTCGTTGGTATAACACTTACAGGTAAATGATTAATTGGTACAGCATCATCTTTCATTCTTATTCGGCTGCCTTCATAATTCATTTGTTCATGAGTGAAATGAATGCTGCATATGCGAGCATAACTAGGAGGTACCCAGTTAGGCCGTCCTATTGCTTTTAGCCATTTGTCTTTTAGCCCTTGATTGCAAGGAAATCTATAATACATTAGATAAAATGCTGCTGTATAACAAGTTTATGTAATAAAACTTTAAAATCGCAATATCTTTCTACTTTTTAAATAGCAACTAAGTATATGGGCCACATGATAGGCCACAGAAAGAGCAGCCGCATTCACTGGGCCCTTTCACAAACCAGTTGCCACTTTCCAGTTTTAACTGTAAAGCGGTTCAACTTTGTTTTTTCTGTGAAGCGGCTGCATTTTGACTTGACAACCCATTGGTAATATCGAAGCCTGTAGTCCAGTTGGATATTTATTATGGCTAAAATTGGTTATCATTGGTTATCATTTAGCCACAGTTAAAAAACCACAATGTTTTCAATTTTAGCATGATAATGTACAAAAAATACATTTACATACGCATGAAATGATATCAGCGCATTTGGATCTTTCTTCTTATGATTGCTGTTAAAACCACAACCATTCACACAGCAATACGATACCATTTTTATTTTTAATTCTATTATTTTCTTCTACATAATTACATTATGTAGGTAGGTATTATCTAAACAAATTATCTAAATATTAATGTTATTAGGTATTTATTACCTATGTTGTGTAGTTGACAATTATGACATTTTAGTTTTTGACAATGACAAGTTAGTCTCCGTTCAGGAATCATCTAAAATAATATCGTAGGTACATACAAACTGATCTCGAAATAAAAAAAACACATTTCGATGTTCGTCCAACAAAATAGCTAACGACAGTGCGACATAACAATAACAGTTCAATAGGTCATAGATTATCATCTTCCTTTCAGTTCTTTCTGATAGATATGTATAGTCAGGGGGGCTCGTGGTCTAGTGGTAACCGACAATGTTAACACATTGCAAAGGTTAAGCAACATCGACTCAGGCCGGTCTTAGGATGGGTGACCATTTCTTAAGACATTGAGACCCCTCCGTGCCTCGGAGAGCACGTTAAGCCGTCGGTCCCGGTTGTTATACTAACATCTATGGCAGTCGTTAGGGGTAGTTGGAGCCCTAAATCAAAAATCCGACCGGTCTAACTACAGAACTTCGATATCGCCCATGGGTTGTGGAGGTTAGATGGCAGTCGCTTCACGGAAAATATCGACGTTCAGCCGAATCGCAGTTAGACTGGAAAGCCGACCCCAACTGAGTTGGGAAAAGGCTCGGTGAATGATGATGTATAGTCAGATTAAGAGGGGTGTAGTCAAGGGGTAACCGGTTAGGTCAAGTGAATATATTGCAAAGGTTGAGCAATATGGTCGGTCTTAAGATGGGTGACCATTTTTTAAGACGTTGAGACCCATCCGTGCCTCTGAGAGCACATTAAGACGTCGGTCCTGGTTGTCTTACGAGGTCTTCCAGTTAGACTGGAAAAGCCGACCTCGACTGGATTGGCAAAAGGTTCGGTGCAATGACTTAGAATTCAGAATAATATTATCTACTAGCGACCCACCCATGCTTCGCACGGGTGCAATGTAGACTATGTAGCATGTCAGTCTTAAAATTCAAATATCTCAATGCAAATATTTGTATGCTTTGCATTGGTTGAATGATTGTCTTTATCTGTGGTATTTTTTTTTTTTTTAATTCCGCGGCCCAAGGCCGCGGCCGCTCTAACGTCCGTTGCCGGGCGTCTCTGGTTACTAGCAGAGGGTATATCCAGTGGCGCCCGGCGGTTTATCTGTGGTATTAGAATTGTGGAATTAGATTCGTCTTTGAATTTCAATGCCAAACAATGTTCAATCACGAATAAAAATACACTTTAAATATTAAAAACATATTTTATTACTGTAACAACCCTATGACATGGTCCATTTTATTGAATGCTGTGGTTTTACTCTTCAAACGGTATGGCGGGAAGAAGTTTGCCTTCGCATTTACCGAAACCAATTCTAGCACCATTATTATCAACGCAATATCCTCGAAGTGTCACTGTGTCGCCATCTTGTATGAATTTCCTTTCTTCTCCCGACCGAAGACGAATAGGTTTTGTGCCTTTCCATGCAAGTTCTAGCATGCTACCGAAGGAGTCTGATGCCTGTAAAACATTTATATCAGTGACTGCTCAGTTCCAAGTAGGTCCGACACAGTTCAGTATCAGTGCAAAATATTTTTTCATACATTTTCTATGAACGCGTCCTCACATGTCAGTGTCAAATACGACTCAGTCATTCATCACTGACACTGACGTGTTCATAGAAAACATATGAAAGAATATTTCATATTTATCATTGATACGTGAATCAACACAAACACTGATGTGTGAATCAACCTTAATAGAATTTTAAGTGTCCTTTTATTTGAGGGTCAAGTCATCCTCATCTGCACGTGGTGCATCAACTGACAGACGGACGAAGCTCTGCGGAATATACTACAAGCGCTCGGAAACGGTAATGCCGACTAATCTCTGAAACGGCTGAACCGATGTTAGCGGGACTTTTACTGGCAGATAGTGGATGTTATAAAGAGTAACTTAGACTACGTTTTATCTCGGTAATCTATTCCCGTGGGAAATGGAAACTAGAAAAACCATTCCACGAGAACGAACTCGCAGGTATCTGCTCGTTTATGATTGGGCGAGTTATCTATATATTTAATACAACCATTTGTCTGTCTGTCTGTCTGTCCGTCCGTCGCGTTTTTCAATTTACATACAGTTGCATGAAATTTAAAAATGTTTTTTTTTTTTTTTTGAGGCGATACAAAGTTCGCCGGGATAACTAGTATTGTTTTATATGCGTACCTCTCCACTGATAGTCCCAGAGCCGATGACGTCACCGGGTCTCAGGTTACACCCAGTAATTGTCTGCTGAGCGAGTTGTTGTTTCACCGTCCAGTACATATAGCGGTAGTTAGATCTGCACACTGTTGTGCCTACTGATGATCTCTCACCTGGACAACACGTCAAACATTGACACAAACCGACTTCCAATTACCGGAATGGGACCACGCGAAAAAAGTAGTAAAAAAAAACAAATTCGGTTCACCCAATTGAAAGATACCTCCTCCTTTTTTCAGGTCGGTTAAAAAGTATGATCTAGGTGCTTTATACTGATACCAATATTGCTATCTAACTTTATCACTAAAAAGAGTGTTACGATGGTACCAAGGCCGTAATCGGGGAGCACTTTTTGAGAGCGTATGACAACTGTCAGGCTTAAAACGCTTCGATGATGTCACGTTTTAAGCGTAGCCGAATGCGCTCCCCGAACTTAGAACAAACATCACAATATCCATCGTATCTGTAATATACCAATACTTATCAACTAAAATACTTTGGTGATTGACTAATATACTTACTTGTAATATCAACTTCCAGTTTAATATCAAAATTGAATTGATCATCGTGTTGTAGATATGAGAAGGGTATCGGATCTTGTGGGTAGTTGTCCACTATGTAAGGTCTCAGCGCCTCGATGGTCACGACCCAGGGCGATATCGAAGTACCCAGGTTCTTAGCTGTGAACGGACCTAGAGGCACGTATTCCCATTTTTGGATATCACGAGCTGTAACAGTGTTATAAGAATGTTAAACTCATGCATGCTAATAGACAACGATGAAAAGTTATTAATTTTTTAAGCTTTCAAGGTGTAAAAACGGGACATACGAAGTCAGACACTAATAACTTATTTAAGATAGCGGGACTTAAAGGCATAATTTACTTTGAATGGGTCCTGACGTTTCGACCGAGTTTCATCGGTCGGTGGTCACAGGCTGACCACGGCCGATAGTCAGTCGTAACAAGTTTAGTTTAGTTTAGTAACTCACCGCTCCAATCGTTCATCAGCACGAACCCAAATATCCTATCTCCAGCCTGCCTCGCCGTCACCCTCTCACCAAGCTTAGTGGGAGGTCCGCCGACAAACGCCGCCATTTCTAACTCAAAGTCCATCAGACGGGAAGGGCCGAAGAACGGATCCGCACCTGTATAATATGTAATGGTAATTTTACTCAAGTAGGTAATACATACATCACGCCTATATCCGTAAGGGGATAGGCAGAGCTGTTTTATATATAATACACCGACAAAAGGAAAAATCGGAACCCTTACACCTTACAGGATCACTTTGTTGTCCGTCTGTCTGTTAAGACCCTTTTTCTCAGGAACGCGTGGAGGAATCAATGAAATTCATACTAGGTAAGTATGCAATGCATGCAGCTGTTGCAAAAAACTGAGCGAAGTGTTAAATTATAATTAAAACCACCCTCACGCCACACGTTATCACTGTGGTAAGTTTGAAGGAGATCGGTTCAGGAGTTTAGGAGTATGCGGACAAACGAAATACAAGAGTCACCTAAGATTGAGCTTCGCTCACTTCGCTCAATTAAATACGCAGGTCTACCTGTACCTTGGAGCTGTGAAAAAAATCTAAGTTCTAAGCCAACGCAATCAAAAGATACAGCCGTCGACATTCGTAAGGGAATCGAAACCTACAGAGTACTTATAATCTAGAAATTTGGCACATTTAAAGCACAGATAAAAGAAAAATTGCAAAGCGTGGATATTTTTTTAGGTATGGACGGAACCCTTCGGTGCTAGAATCCGACTCACACTCGAGTTGACTGGCATATCCTTTCAAACGTATTCAGTTGAACAGCATGTGTGTGTAAAGGTACAACTCAATGCAGGAACTGCGGAATGCGGTTGCGGTATGTCTTATGTACTGCATAGGTTCCTATGCAACCCGTATTACCTTAATTTACCTTCATATGTAGTTATAGTTACTAACCTTCAACAGGCAACGTTTGTCCGTAGGGTCTGTGTATGGGTGTGCCGGAGATAACGATGGAGCTGGAGCGGCCGTGGTAGCCGACTGGCAGCTGCTTCCTAATACACAAATATGGTCCCAAATAATACCTAGTAGACTTTGTTTGTAAATATTTATATATTTGCAATAATTAATTATACTCTAATTCAGGTAGGATGGGTCCGGTGACGTTTGGTATTTGTCGTAATCGCGTTGAACACAGTTCTAGGAATGGAAATTATTGCTATTCTGAAATAATTATCATTATGACTAAATATCTATTTATATCTTGACGTCATAATTCAAGCCTAACCTAGCCGTAGTGCCCTATTAACACGAAAGCGCGCTCCCCGAACACAGGGCAAACATCAATGGACTCTTCCTATGTTAAAAAATACATGTCAGAAATTGAAGCAACAACCGACTTCAAATTGTCGGAATGGGACCAAATTGAAATGGGACCACTTGGGAAGTAGTGGTTTTCATTTAAAAAAAAAATCAAAATCGGTTCACCCAGTCCAGAGATAAGTATATAGATAGAGTAACAAACATAAAAAAACATACAGTCGAATTGAGAACCTCCTCCTTTTTTTGGAAGTCGGTTCAAAACACTTTACCAATTCAGCTAACTGATGATCTGATATTAATAAAATCAAAAAAATAAACCTTCAAATGAACCTACCTACTCGTACTTAAACGCACGTAATGTACGTACTACAAATGAAATGTATTTATTTGCAGAAATATGGTACATGGGGTGTTAGGATTTACATTTTATGTTTCACATATTTCGTCAATTAACAATGACATGCAAATATTGGGTCTATCTAAGTATAATACTAGTCATTAAATTATAAGTTTTCCGAATATTGTCACGGAGTGTCTTCTAACTTACAAATGAACTCATTATATTAATTTAAATAATCAAGTATGTAATCAACAACATTGAATTTCTCAGAACATATAACACATGTCATTCTTTCTCCTTTAAGAATTTACTTACTGAATAAACCATGCGCTCCATTAGCCATAACTTTAGATGTTTCTTAAACTTTTGTAGAGGGTAGTTCTGTAAATACGGTGGGAATTTTGTTAAAGATTTTTATGCACATCGAGTAGCAGTTCTGTTGGTAAAGAGTAGTTCGGGGCACGATATCCAGAACCAATCTCTCAATGTGACGACTGCTGCGTGGGTACATATCTCTGGCAGTTTTAAATAAGTCAGGGTTCGTTCTACCTTATGTATACTAACTCGCTCGTTCTGGCCAATAACCGTAATACTGTAACGGTACTCACCAATTGGGGAATAGAGCATTCTCTTTCCCTCTGAACATGATCCCGACATTGGTGGCGTGGTGTATGGATGAGTAGAAGTCTGTGTAGTCGCCGATATCTGCCGGCACGTGCATTTGAGCATCGCTTTGTTTGACAAACGCTCTGTCCAAATAAAAAAAAAATAGTAAAACACAAATACGGGTGCTACAATACGGGTTAGTACCTCACCGTCCTTGCTAATCGAGACGCCGGATAAGTCCCGACCCCCAAAGATGTGGATTTCGACAGAGGCCACATAGATGGCATATTGTTCGCCGGCGCCCTGTGATTATCCCTCCAAGGGCGTACTAGGACGCCAGACAATGAACGCTAAGGCAGTTATTAAAAAAACTGGGGCTAAGATGCGCCAATAATAACTTTGGAGTCTACCTCATCCTCGTCTGCAAACAGATCTAATATACACAATTATACATACATACATACATAAACCCACGCCTGATACCCGAAGGGGTAGGACGAGGCATGTTATACACCCAATCATAGCTAGTAACTTTGTTGATCACGGCTAGCCATGCGCCTATTAACGCGAACGCGCGCTCCCCGAACATAGAGCAAACGTCACCGGACTCTTCCTATGTTAGAAACACTTCAAGGAAAACGCTTAACAAATCTCGTCTGTTAATCAGCAGGTGCACCACTTGCAACTACTTGCGAGTGAGGTAGGTAGACAAGGGTCGCGGTATATTTTCTGTTGTTTTCATATATATCAAATAATTAACATACCGATCTTTAAGTTCTTTTTGTAATGTAAGGTTTGTGACATCGAGAAGTTTTTGTATTGCAGTCCTAGCCTCAACCCAGTGGGCTCTAGTGAGGCTCATGAAGTCATTCAGCTTAGGCTCCTGTAATACATTGTAATAGTAAATTATCACCCTATTAGGTCCGCCGGTGCCCTGGGGTTATGCCAACGAGCGCGTACTCGGGACGCCCGTCAATGTATGCTAGGATGGCAGTGGGTGGCAGTGGCGTGCTGTGGGGCTGAGGCCCTATATAGCTTCACTCACCAGATTCACTCACCGACGCAGGATTTTCATTCCGACCAAACCCCGAAGAGGCCACAGGCCGCCGGGCGCCACTGGAAATACCTTCTGGTGTGTACCAGAGACACCCGCAGCAATGGAAATGAGACCGGTCTCGCGGATTTAAAAAAATAATGGTGACAGTGGCCGTAACCGCGGATATTAAAAATAACCTTGTTAGGTCCCCCAATGCATGGGTAATGAGTCGAAAAACAGTTAATCTATACTAAATGGGGCACACTAAAAGTTTTGCACTTCTAGCTAATCGGAACTATTTGAATTTCGAATGTTATATTTTTTTAAACGTTGTAACCTTCTTAGTAATAAAAAAAAACAATTGGCGGGAAATCAGTTATCAATTGTTTTTTATCACACATCAAAGTTCTACGTATGCAACGAAAATGGAATTAAGTCGAAAAATTTTAGGGCGATGATTTTTTATGATTTTAAAAGTTCTCTCTCTCCGCAAGACTGTACCGCTCGTCTTCAAAATGCTTTTGGGAGAGAAGCACCTTGTTTGAGCACCGTGAGGCGATGGTTTGCTGAATTTGAGAGAGGTCGAGTTTCCTTACATGACGAATTTCGTGAAGGGCGGCCTTCAACTGCCGTCAACGAAAATAATGTGGCAGTAGCCACATTATTTAGCGGTTAATTGAAGAAAACCCGCGGATTACCTATGAGACAATTCGAGAACTATAGGGGATTGGTGTGAGTCAAATCCAGAAAATTTTACACGAAGAATTGAAAGTTCGGAAACTTTGTTGTCGTTGGATCCATCATGTACACGACAGCGGAGCAGAAGCGGGCTCGCGTGGAATGGTGCTCACAGATGCTACTGAAGTACGACCACGGACATTCTAATGCTATTTATGAAATTGTCACAGGAGACGAAACGTGGCTTTATTGTTTTGAACCCGAAAAAAAACAGCAATCTTGTGAATGGGTGTTTGAAAATGAGAACAAGCCAACAAAAGTGAGGCAGGCGAGAAACGTTGGTAAAAAAATGATCGCGTTTTTTTTCTCAGCTACGGGTCCCATCTGTACAATTCCACTTGAAGATCAAAACAGAGTTAATGTCGAGTGGTATTCTACAATTTCTTTACCCAGGGTGTTAGAAAAAGTTCGCGGAAGACGACCCAAAAGTCGCGTTCTCCTACATCATGACAGCGCTTCTTCACACACGGCCAACAAAACAAAGTCATTTTTAGCTTCCGAAAAAGTACAACTCGTCACCCATCCTGCGCATAGCCCTGATCTAGCACCCTGTGATTTCTGTATTTTCGCCAAAATCAAAGATTTGATGAGAGGTTTCACTTTTACCAACTCCGAAGAGGCAGTGATAGCGTTCAATCAGCACGTAGAAAACATGCCTTCAGATCTTTGGTCCTCCTGTTAAAATAGCAATAGAAATGGTTCGATCGCATGAAAAAATGTTTAAAATGTAAAGGAGAGAGAGTATTTTGAAAAGCAATAAACATAATATTTTGGTTTTAACCTCAGACTAAAAGAATAACATAGACGGAACGAATAGAACTAGCGAGTGAAGCCGCCAAAAGGGATACTATATAGCAATGGGATACCATTCCGCTCGCACTCCTTTGTGAGCAGCGAGTGTGTACGCACGTGCGATCACGGTTGAACAAAATATTATAAATATGCCGTATTGTGTGGTGAAAAGGTGTAAAAACACTTCAACTATTCATAGGAAGAATGCTGGATTATAGTTTCATAAGTAATTAACTATTTCTTATTAGATTTCATAACATTTTTCTAAATATTTTAGTTGCACAAACTAGGAACACAAAACCTCCGCCATACTATACAGAGTTGCCATAATTTTTTCATCATTTCCACAAAATATTTTGCAGTATTTATGGGAATTATAAAGTACTGAGTAAAAAAAATCAGTGTCATCAATGTTGACAAGCTCGATGTTTCTAATTATCATCATCATCATTCGTGCGTTAGTCCCGAACTCCCGATCACATCTGTGTCCGGGATCTACTTACTATGCGTGGCTTGGGTATTTCGGCAATCTTGGAATTGACTGCTGTCTGACCTCCCAGCCTGTGTTCTGATCCAATTTATTTATGTTACTGTGTCAGTATTTTAATTTCAGTCTAACACTACAAAGGCCTTAGTCTTAACCTAACGACTATTGATATCTACTTCATGTATAGTCAACGACAAAAGTAGCTTAACCAATAATTCTTATCTGTTAATCACTATAGCTGTTAAACCGATCACAAAATCATAAACAAAACACGAAATATATTAACTTTGTCCTTGGGGATTCTAACATTACTAGTACATTGCTGTGGCACATGCATTGGGATGTAAAAAATAATAATAAATATTTTTGTGCTAATCAACTTTTGTTGTTGACTGTAACTTGTACTTACACTGGAATGGAGCTTTGTTCATTCATCTTAAAAAGGATTATTTTAATTATGGGATTTTTTTTGAAAGCTAGTAATTAAAGTGTGTTTACTCAGTGTTTATCACGTTTTCATTTATTTTAACACTTCCCCATTTTAGACACATATCATAATAATCATTTGTGTAAATGATATAAAATAATTGCAGATAACATTTACTATAACAAATATTAATTATCCATCATATATGTCCACTAAGATTTTTTGGAGATTTTTCATTTGCTGGCAACATTACGCACACGCCGTTAGTGGTATCGGTACACGGAAATCGGAGTCACACGCACACATTGAAAGTGTCATTTGGCTTCACGTGTTCATTCTACATGTTCCGTCTATATTCTTCTTCTAGTCTGAGGTTTTAACATGTTGTTTTTTAAGTTACGCAAAACTTATAGTGTGACCTACGTATATCTAATCTATTGATTGGGAATTTACTTACATAGTCGTTTTTTTTAACCTGTCTACCCCTTGGTATCCATGACATTACATTATCTATATATTTTATTTATCTACACAAATAAGTAAAATAGAAGTATAAAAGTGTAAGTATGTTGTAATTACAAATTCACAGCTATTCACTAAATCTAAGTTATCCTCTTAAAAAAAATTGCAAATTGCCTTTTTGTTGCATCTAATCTCCGAAACGGCATTACCGATTTTAACATGACTTTTAGTATCAGATAGCTGATATTATTATGCATAGTTCAGGCTACTTTTTATTCCGGGAATGTTTTCCTGTGTGAATTGGGAACTAGCGAACTATGCCACGCGGTCGAAGCCATAGTAAGTTAGTAACACAGCTAGCACAGAATGTATTGTAGATATCAAACAACCGAACCACGATAAACTGAGAGGGCGCGGGCGACGGGATTAACTAAAGTGACCTATAAGACCGGTTAAGAAAGATAAGTCGGTAGCAATAAACAAAATAGGTACCTAAATATTTTACTTGTCATTGATAATTTAAATGCATAGTAACAGACTCATGCTCATAAATATGTATAACAATAGTGTTAATACTTACTTGTAAAATAACTTAAATTACTTAATTATACAACAGCAATAATTAATAAGATAGATTAGTTTTATTTTACCTTAAAAACAATTTGCTTGCTCTTCAATAAAGGCCCATCAAATAAATGTGCGATTACATTTAAATCCAAAATCCAATCCCCGATAGCCACTCCAATATGTTTGTCAATCTAAAAAAAAAGTAAACAAAACAAAAAGTATAGCATGAAATAAATTAAGAGTCTGATGTACCTACTAACTAACACTTATATGCAACGAAATACATTCTGCATTTAGTCGGATGCGATAGTAATAGTAGGTATACTCGTATGTCAAAGTCAAGGTCATCATTTTTAAACCATACATTTTGTTTTTTAGCAAAAGTAGTTAACTTGATAGAATCATGATATGTAAATAATTCATACGTAAGTACTTACATTTTTAGACGAAGTAAACACTCCAAATGGGATATTTTCAATCGGAAAGTCGGAATCTACTGAATATTCAATGAAAGACTTCATTTTTCACGTCCGTTTTCTAAAGCAACTATTCGGAATGTGTTTACAAGACGACTGAATTGTAAAATAGTCATAAAAGTGGTTATGGAAATATGACGAGCCGGTTTCTCAGGCGATGAGACTTGGACCAGATAAACTGGTGAATGCAAGGTTAAGATTAAATTATAACCTACATAATAAATTAATAATACTTAAGTGTCACATATGTAATGTAAACGTAAAGATTGTACATACTATTTTATAGGTTAGTTTACATAGGTACCGTAAAACGGGATTAATAGGGGGATCAAGGTGTGAATAGGGACAAAACTAAGAAATGTTTTCATTGTTAAAAATAATCGGTATAATATTTGATAACTTTCTACGTTTTTTTGTGAATTATAGTAGATTTATTTGCCATTCTTATGGCAACACTGAATCAGCGTGAAGTTATCTGCAAACGGTCAAAAATTACATTTGAAAAAACGTCTCGTGCCACCGCGTTTTTAGAGCTTCCAAAACTTTGTTGTAAAAGTGTATTTGGGGGTTTTTCAGAAAAAATGACCCTGTGGCGAACAGGAAATAAAAATATGGTATTTCATGAAATGCTTTATATTTTACTCTAAATTGAAGAATACATTGTGAACTAGCTAAATATGATATTTAAATTAAAATTATATCATAATTTTAATAAATATCCAATGTTTTCTGTTAGTATATGATGAAAAATATTCCTGTACGTCACAAAGTATAATCATTCAGGAATAAAACAAACAAGTATTGAAAGAAAATCAACTTATATTAGCATAAAGATATACTTAAAATCTTCCAAAAAATAACAAAAGGTTAGCATAATTCTATTACATTGATAAATAATCAACTAAATAGTTTCATGTTCGTCACTTCTCCAACAAATCGCTCTAGAAAAGTTGTCATTACTAATGGTACGTGTTACAAATTCAAAAATCAAACAATGTGAGGAAGTTTTGGCAATAATTTACCTACCAATATACTACTAAAATCTGACATAAAAATCTAAAGCATATTAAAAACATAGCATCACGCCTTTTTCCCGAAGGGGTAGGCAGAGGTGTGCAAACACACCGACATCTCGCCAGCTATGTTAGGTCCCATGTAATAGGGGGCGAGCCTATTGCCATTATTATTATTATTATTGCCTAAAGCATATTACGCCATTTAATTACCACCTGCCAACCAGACATCAGTTTGGCGGCAGAATTTGTTTTTCGTTTCATATCGTATTGGTAATACTACTAAATATTTATGCTTAGCTACTAAATCACTATTAAATAATAGAGCACGTTTAATTCGATTTCATGACTTGCCACCCGCCATTCTGACGAACACTCCAAACCCCACCACGCCGCAGCGCCGACAGAATAGTTTTATATATTATAAGTTTAATTTATATATCTGCTGTCTGTCAGTGGCATTATAGCTCCCGAATGGCTGGACCAATTTTGATGCAGTTTTTTCGAAAGATGAGATGGTTCGACAGCTCACTTCCAATAATAGGTATGTGACATTTCGGGGTTTTATTTAATCCAGAACTTTGTTTGTCATAGCCTCGTCAATATTGTGTAGTTTCTGTTGCAGGTGCATTACGTTCTGGACTCATGCACCTTGAGAGGATGATTTTAGATGTTTCCGTCACCTTACTATTCATGGCAGCCTGTATTTAGTATGAGACTACCTGACGGTGTATGTAAAAGTACCTCATGCACTTATTTAAACTATATTTTTAAAGACAAAAAAAATCGCTAACTTTTATTTATTACAAGTTTAAAATAAACAACTAAATAAATACGTACTATAATATATTATTTACATATTATCGAAGTTAACTTTAGTGAGCATTCCGGGTGCGGGCATGTCTCGTATCGGTGCGCGACTGTCCAGTTTGGTTTGCAGGAAATTGTTGTGAGAGTCCGCGACTACCTAGAGAAACACACTCTATAGTAACCTTAAGGGTGATTTATATAAGACCGGACCGACCGCGGGTAGGGGTGCATTCGACGCGGAGGTGTATAGCGTCGTGTCGCTGAGACACGACGTTGGCACAAAATTTAAGTAGGTATGTAATCACATCTAAGCCACGGCCACGCCACGTTCCAGTCTAGTATAATTCATGCCTTAACGACCGATGACGACAGGGATATCTATACAAATAAGTGGGTACATACATACTTAAATAAACTAGAAATGTCTGCTTGGAATTTCCAATTCGTTTCACTAAATAATTAGTGTATAACCTACGGTACATACCTACCTTTCTACCTCTGAAAAAGTTGGGCCTATTTTAACGGAACTTTCACTAGCAGATAGCTCATGCTATAGGTAAGGAAGGAGTAACTTTTACTTAAGAAAACAATTACTTGGTCATAAAATATGTGTCCACATTGTTAGACACAACCACGGCTTCAATAATATCATAGTAGATAGGTACTTTATTATTACAAACCGTTCACTTACGTTTTGTCTAGAAAGGTAATTCATAAGTGATATCTTACTACTTACCTGGCTACATTTTTTTTCTGAATTTTACGACTCCTCTATATTTATTATAAAATTATTGTAAATAATAGTATCTACGTAAAAGTAACTAGAAAAAAGAATTTAGAGCGAATAATAACAGATGAGCAATCTGTCTAAAATCGCTCTGAAATATTTATTTATCCATAGATTGATTTCTTACTTTTTGTCTTTTCTGGACCTGACCGATGTTGATAAAACTTGATAGGGACATTCCTACTTACTGCTTGGGCAAATACAATTGACATGAGATAGGACTGCGACTACGACTGCGAGGACAGGATGAGGGATATTTGTCTTTTTTATATTAAGTACGCCAAATTGACGCCGCCCGTCTGATGGTAAGTGGCGATGACGTCTAGCGATTGTGGGCGACTCTTGACGACCTAGTTATATGCCTGTTCACGCTTCGCTTGAAGAACCCAGGGTTATATGTGGGAAGACACGTGCGCAGACAGGGTGTTCCAGGCCACTGTCGTTCAGCAGAGAAACGAACGTTTAAGACGTTCGGTTACTCGCGCACTAGACGTGGACTTGCAGAGATCAGCCCGTGACTACAAGACGTTCGGTTCATGCGAAATTTATTCGACAAGGTGAGAGTGGCATATCTGCCCGGCACGCGTTGTTCGGGATCGGAAGGGAGAGGGTGGTATAATGAAATATCCAACTGAGTTACTAAGACCGTGGATCCTCTAAATAGTGTGTCCAAAGAGTATCTTTAATAATCCTCTAAATAGTGTGTCCAAAGAGTATCTTTGAACACACTATTTAGAGGATCCACGCTCTTAGTAACTCAGTTGGATATTTTATGCAAAATCAAATATAGAATCTACTTTAATTAAAAGCTGTTGAAAAATAATGTAATTTATCTGTAAATCGCTATAAACCCTTATTGGAATTGTTGCAAATGAACAGATAGTCGTTTTCTCAAAGAAATTGACGATGTTAGGGAGGAAATAGAGCAGGGCACAGAATTTTATCATCACATTCGAGCAATAAATACAAATTAAATCTTATCATTTAATGCAAACACACGTAAATTATATTTATAACTTAACTTGAATTTATTATATAAACATGTATCTATGTATATCCAATTTATATATAATAATCACGCATATATCCCCGAGAGGTTAAGCAGAGGTGCATTACAAAACCTAATCTTGTTACTGGGCACTATCCTACTAATATTATAAATGCGAAAGTTTGTATGTATGGATGTTTGTTACTCTTTCACGTAAAAATTACTGAACGGATTTTGATGAAACTTTACAATAATATAGCTTGTACATCAGAATAACACATAGGCTACAATTTATAATGATACGGCGACGGGAACAATAATCACGCGGACGAAGTCGCGGGCGACCACTAGTAAACAATAGAAAATCAATAACCATTCTGTAATCCGAAGTTCCTAGTCAGGATTATGTTTTTCTTTCTTAGCAAGCAGCACTATTGTGATTAATTAACAGCACGCGTTGTTGTGATATAATTTTAATAATATTTTTTTTATGTGAAAACTAACACCATACCGAAATAAATAATAACTAAGAAATCGTTTTTTTTCGGGTATTTGGACAAAATTACAAAATTACG
The DNA here is from genome assembly GCA_963556515.1 of Nudaria mundana. Taxonomy (NCBI): domain Eukaryota; kingdom Metazoa; phylum Arthropoda; class Insecta; order Lepidoptera; family Erebidae; genus Nudaria; species Nudaria mundana. The sequence goes on along the minus strand of OY748305.1, from coordinate 3,493,583 downwards.
GGCGTCTGTTTTATTTAATACACATTAAATTTTATTCAAACTTTTCAAAATAATAATCTCTTCTATTACTTATAAACTTTGGAAATGTATATTGTTGTCGAGTTTCCGATATTTCGGCACTATTGCAAGCGCCATGGTCACGGAGGAACTGTCAGTACATCGCGAAATAGTTTTAAGGTAAACCGTATCGGTCTACCCTCCTTCTCACTCGTTTTTGTCGCGCACCACTACTATTGTCCGCACTGTTCTCACTACCAACTCGAACACGATCACGGCACACAATACTCACGGTATCCACTCGCGGTTTTTGTTTAGGTCGTTGTTTATTTTTACATAAACTGACCACTGGACGCCAGACACCCGGCAACTGAAAACCGTCTTCACGATTGAAATTTTTATATTTTGCTATTTCAATGGCTTCTCTCACCAACCTGGGTATGTAACGACGATCTACCTGACCATGGCGCTTGCAATAGTGCCGAAATATCGGAAACTCGACAACAATATACATGGTAAATATCCCGAATACATTTCCAAAGTTTATAATAATAACGACCATGGCAGTTTAAATCTTCTATTACTATTTACTATTATTAATATATTATATAATATTACTACTAACTCATCTACTGTTATAAAACTAGCAACCTCAACATACATTATAATACTCGTACTCACTACATTGGAGTGTTGTAGTATCTTACGCAAACCCTTAGGTACAACCCGGTCGCAATAGCTAGGTACGGTGTGCAAAAAAGAACTACTTACCTACCACAAAATGTAACGGGAGTTAAAATAGCTTAAATATTTTTCCAAATAACATACTTTTTATTTTAGTGAATTGTTCTGTATCATGGTGTAATTTAGCAAAGTATATTGTGTTCCCCACAACACTCCAATTAAACTAAACAACTTCTATAATAAATAAATTAAAATCTTATCTACACAATGTCGCATCGATTTGCTGCAGGGAGGGTAGAATTAACTTCAGTTTTCGCCTGTAAGCTGGGTCGGACGCTAAAGGGTTCCTTTCCAAGTATATTGTGGCAATCTTTTTGTTATCTTTGAGGTGTTCCACTGATGACCATTCAGCTATCTGGTTGTCGTTTAACTGAAATGTTCAACTACCGTCAAAAACATTGTCACAGTAAACGTGGTACCTACGTCAATCTTAGCACATTGTACGAGCAATAACATTATAAACATTCCTCAAACATTTCGCGCAAATTAGGCTTTGTAAATTAAATATCTGTGCACGAGAAGTAAGACAGATTTGTGTAGAGAGAAATAAACAAAATGTTATTTCAATATTATTTTTATTCCTAAAATTGAAATTCATGTAGCCAAATCAAATCACAAATTTAATATAAGAAAACTCTGTTCAATAATTATTGTAATCGTTAAATTATGTCAAAATTAACTAGATACGTACACATTTTCGCACTCTTATTTCTTTAGTAGTAAGAGTTCAGATATTTTAGAAAATGTGACATGATACATATTATTGCTTGTGACTGTACATACAATAACTTACAATAATAACCTAGGACGAATATTTAGCACTAAACAGTGTTGATTTTAGTTGAATTTGGAATGAAACAAAGCCTAAAAGAGCCTGCATACTGAGCTTGGTCTATGAAAATAGCAGACAGACACAATCTAATATATAAAATTATCGTGTCGCGGTGTTTGTAGTTAAACTCCTCCGAAACGGCTTGACCGATTCTCATGAAATTTTGTGTGCATATTGGGTAGGTCTGAGAATCGGACAACATCTATTTTTTATCCCCCTAAATGTTAAGGGTAGTCCAACCCAAAATTTTTTTTTTAAATTTTTAGATAAATTTTTATTTTTTTATGATTCATACAATCCTGAATTTTCAACCCTCTACGATCAACCCCTATTTTTAATAGTCCTTATTACCTTTAGACACGACAGTTCTTATGAAACAAAAATGCGTTACGAAGTTCGTGGGGACAGCTAGTCTATATATATAAAACAATCAAATTCTTTTTTTGTTGTGTACCTTATCATCAGGAGAAGGTTCTAAAGGGAGAAAAAAAATTTAAAAAAAAGTTGTTTAGAGCATTTGAAAAACTAATGAGGTACGAAGTTCGCCGGGACAGCTAGTTAATGAAATATTCATATAATTCGCAGAAACTAAGGTTGTTCGGCTGATATCGAAGAACCCTTTCCCTAACAGGGGGAGTGCTTTAACCACTATTCTATATGTAAACTTTGTGTGAAGACAGATACGTTTGTACCGAAGTCTGGATGTTTCCTATGTATAATACGTAGGTATGCATTTACAAAAAAATGTACATATGTATTTACATCAGTTTATCTAGTACTCATATCACAAGTTCTGCTTAGTTTGAGACTAGATGGAGTTGTGTGAATTGTCCTAACATATTTATTCAAGCTACAGACATCACCTTTCCTGGGCATTGTCTCAAGTTGTTGATATGTTGGCCCCTTAGCACCCTATAGTATATAGATAGATATCATTTTCATCAACTTACCCAAAGCTCCTCCAAATCTTTCATATGCCTAAGATTTTCAATGACAGTGATCTTATTCATCGCAAGATCTAAAGTTTCCAAATTAACGAGTGCCCCCATATTCTCTATGACAGTGACGCCATTCTCAGATATATACAACTGTTCTAACTTTGTCAGATGTTCGAGATTCTCTATTTTAGTTATACGATTACTTTGTAGCACAAGTGTATCGAGGTTGATCAAATTATCCAAATTCTGTATTTGTGATATTTTATTTTTACCTAAATATAATTGCTTGAGAGTCACCAAGCTATCTAATTCTTTGATTTCCTGGAAAAGATAATTTATAGATATAAAGCAGAATCTGGTAAGTAAGGTGTTAGAAACAGATAGAAAGATATTAATTACATAATCTAATAATCATACATCAACTGTTCAACAGAAATAGATGAAAACACAGTTTATATTATTTTATTGTCAAGTAATCAACTTCGCCTGTGACAAATTATATACTAAAACCTTTCTTGAGAACCACTCTATCGATTAGTGCAAGCAGCATGAAAATCGGTGCAGTAGTTTTCGAATTTAACATGAACAGACAGATGCTGAGGAGGACATAGTTTTACAATATGTAGTGATTTAATGCCCTTTGATAGCACAACTCACCCTTATACGATTATCACCCAATTCAAGCAACTCCAGATTCGGGAAATGGCTGACATTTTTTATTTCCGTTATCTTATTGGAACTGAGGAATAACTTTTTCAGTTTTGACAGTTTCTCCAGGCCTGTGATCTCTTTGATCCTATTGAATGATAAGTCTAACATCCTAGAAACAAATTAATCAAAGTCAAAGTAAAATATATTTATTAGTATAGGTTATAAAATAATGCTTACGTCAGCACATATTTTATTTAAAAATTTACATTGAGTGTTTCACTCACAAAGCAATGAGTGGAGCTCTGAGAAAAGAACCTGGCAATAAAAACACCCGGCCACTCTTTTCAATAATAAAAAATGTTAACTGTCTTCAAGTGTCTTCACAAAAATGGGATGTCCTCCTATCAGATGTTTTGAATCTTAAAATTGGGTGTTTTCTATATTCTAATATTATTTCTATTTACAAACTTGTATACCTAAGTACCTATGTTGTATCAGTTATTTACTTCTCTAAGCACACATTCTGTAGTGGTGTGTAAATGTCATATAATTTATAGTTCAATTCACTTAAGAAGAACACTGGGCGAGAGTGAAATAGGTGTTGTGATAAATGTTTCACTTACTCCAAATTGACAAGATTGTCCAAATTCTCAATCACCACAATCTGGTTGTCATACAACTCCAACTCGACCAGAGTATTTAATGTGGACAAGCCTTCTAATTTCTTAATTAAATTCCACCTCAAATATAATCTGAAAGTGAAATATAATGTTACTTTTAGATTAGAATCATCCACAAGTGATAGATTATTTTTTTTATTATTGTTAAGTTGATTGTTTTTCTTTTTGATTTGTGATGCATAAAGAAACAAAACAAAATATTTTTTTTATCTGTTAGGTACATAGATGTACACACCTATATTCACAGCTATTGTTATCGAAGGTGTAGGCAGGGGTACACAGCCACATTGTATGTGAATGGTATTGTTGAATGTTGGTTACCGAATAATAGGGGCAAGTCTTTTGGCCAATACTATGCTACTAATAGCCACAAAAAAAACATAAACAAAAGTATTGTGCAATCAATGACTCACTCACCTCTCAAGATGTTTAAGTTGTTCAAGATTTTCAATCTTCCCAATTCTTCCATGGTTTAGATCTAGTTCAACTGTGTCTTCATTCACAATGATCAGCTCGTTGGCTTCTCCGTCCTCGGTAGGAGGCGGTGTTTGTGACTCGGGTGATTCACATGGAGGTACTACTGCTGTGTTTACTACAACACTTGATGTATTCGCACCAGTCGTGTTACCCACAGGTACATCCTTTTTAGTGTTATCTAAACAGTCAATTCAAACATTCACACATCTCTATTACTCACTAATTTAGCACCAGCTTAATTGAAAATCAAACAGTTAGAAAGCTTTTATTGTAGGTACACCATGAGTCATGACTCAAGGGATCCATATATTTATGTAGACAATTAATTAACGGGTCAACTAACACAGTGTCACAGCAGTTCCAATATGTACATAAGATGTAAGGAAAAGAGAAGAAGGCTAAGAAGATTGTTTATTGATAAAATTCAAACAAGATTATAAAACCTTTCAAAACGTATTTACTACATACCTGCCATATTTAACTATGTACCGGCACAATATTATGATTGTGAGCGTAAATTATAAGCACGCCGGCAGTCTTTTAGAGAATAAATGCAGAATTTTTAATTGTCTACAAAATCCAACCAAGAAATCAAAATTGTCTATCAGTCAAACATCGACCAATTGTCAATTAGTTGACATATTTTTAATTATGGCAAGCTTTGTCGAAATACGAGTAGGTATGCCATAGATTACCAGGAGGTATGCACAATCAGTTTTCATCAGTCACGGTCGTGAGAGAATCTGAATAATGAATTAATTCATTCCCTTCAGTCATTTTGTTTTCGGCACTGTAGTCAAAGGGCCTAGCGGCGAACTAAAAAGAAAATATAAATGTCAATGCAAGCTGATCTGTAGTGTGGTGCGATTTGTTGAACTTTTGTTGTGACCACCTGACCACTTTCGCGCCAAATTGTATTGGTAAATTGGTAATGTTTCTTCAGCGATAATTTGATTAAAAATCAAAGTTAAAAGTTATTGTGTAGGTAACGTTCTTCCCAGAATGGAGGAGTTGGAAGATAACGATGAATTATCTCAGCTTGAACAGCTGTTATGTGCTGATTTAGACGGCGACAGAGGACAAATGACCGTTTCTGTTCGCGAAATAGACATATTCTCGACAAATAACAGTATTAACGCTGAGGTAAATGAGAAAATTGTTCCAGAACTACCAAATAAGACTTCTGAAATCCACAATGGAGACACGGACTCCTCGGACGATGAAGAAAAACGAAATTACACTGAACGTAAGTACGACAACTACGGTTCCGAAGTTAAAAAGTTATTGGATAATGAAGAGCATGAACAAACAAACAAACGTCTTGATTTTGAAATGAGATTACGGCTAACGAATATGGATGTTAAATTTGCTCAGAATAGTTTTAAAACTCGACAACCTAAGGAGCAAGTTAGTAAAAATACTTTTTGTGCACCTGAACCTAAAGTGAAACCTACTTCTGACATATACACAGATCCTGTGTTTGGTATAAGAATAACTAAACCCATAATATCAAGTGCCGCACTTTTAGACCGTATGCAGGGTAGGGAAGCAATCAACATGCTCAGAGTAAAACGGCATGTAGAAAATGAAGACTTATCCAAAGATTGGGTGATTGCCGGAGTTATTGTTAGAAAAAGTGCAGCTAAAAAATCCCAAAAAGGCAACCAATTCGTAATTTGGACGCTCAGTGACTTAAAAGATGATATGAAGACTGTTTCAATGTTCTTATTTCGTAAAGCTTATAATGAGTTATGGAAAACTACAGAAGGTACAGTAGTGGCAGTTTTGAATCCCAATGTATTAGACAGGTCACAGAATAGTGCTGACCAAGCATGCTTAAGTGTTGAAAACGCTGACAGGGTCATGATACTAGGGCAATCCAAAGACCTTGGTGTTTGTAAAAGTAGGAAAAAGAATGGTGAACCATGTACTGCTTTTGTGAACTTGACACAATGCGAGCACTGTATTTATCATGTCAAGCAAGAGTACCAAAAATATGCTCGAAGACAGGAGTTGCAGTCATCTACTATGGGGAAAGGGCTTGTTAACTTACAGAACAAAGTTCTGGGTAAGAACACTGTTATTTATGGAGGTAAAGCATATTCTGCCTTGCCTTCAGGAAACACAGCTAAAGTAAAAGAAAAGGACAACAATAGATTAATGTCCCTTAGTGATTATAACAAATCTGAAGGTGACAAGTTGATGATGAACAAAGCACCACTTGGGGCACCATCTATGAAAACAAACTCCATTTTACACAGTCCTGTAAATCAGCGTACTAATGATTCTGATAGACTGAATAAACTTGGTAGTTGTATTTCACCTGTACAAGAAAGTTCTATAACTTTAGCTGAAAAAGTTAGTAGTTCACCAAAATTAGGCAAGTTTGGTTTGGTAGGAAGTGGTTTTGGCTTGAAAGGTAGTGGTACAATTGATCTGAATGTTTCATATGGTCAAAAATCAGCTGAAAAAGCTAAGGCAAACGCACTCAGGCTTATTCAAAAGAATGGTGGACTGACCAAATTAGATCCTAATAACATCAAAGGGACGGAGGCTGGTAAGAAACGAGCAATGGATAAATTGAATAATTCTACTATTGATGAAAATGATAGTAAAAAAATGAAGACAGAAGATGAATCTGAAAGACAACAGAAGAAACCTACAGGTATAATGTCCGAGAGGTTTAAAAAGATTCTTGAAGCTACTTCAGCACATCAGAACTTAATACAAGAACATGAGGATGATGAGCAGGATAAATATTTTAATAAATTGGAGAAAAAAGAAAAAATGGAAGAGAAAATGTTGAATACATTCAAGTTAGCCTGCAAAGCTGTGAGGTGTATAAAATGTAAATACACTGCATTCTCTGCAGCACAGTTGTGTAAAGATGAACGGCATCCATTGAAAGTACTCGATAGTTTCAAGAGATTCTTCAAGTGTGCTGATTGTAATAATAGGACAGTTTCTTTAGAGATTATACCCCTACATTCTTGTGGTAATTGTAGAGGCTCTCGCTGGGAGAAAGCTCCAATGATGCGTGAAAAGAAAGTCACATCACTAACTGAAGGTTTATCTATTAGAGGTGAAGAGGAGTCTCATATTGGTGGGCAAGTGACAGCTGGAAAGAATATTAACCTGTTGGTGCCAGAGTGATGTTATTTGGCTAACGCTCCAAGCACGCGTACGACAACGACACGACAACCACAACTCAACGCAATACGTGGTTACTGTTTGGGTGAACCAACTACCCACATTTTGCCGAAAATGTGGGTAGTTGACTCACACTTCTCGAATTTTGTGGTTGGTATAGACGAAGTCATAACCACAAAGCAACGACCTACAAAATGCAAAATGTTGCAGCAACACTATTATGATTTAGATATTGTGTGGATGTTGTATGTGTGCTTGGAGCCAGTGTATTGTTATTTATATATACAATGATTATGGGTAATTTAAAATAAAATACAATATGAAAATAAAGCATAATATAATTTTTATTATGAAACTTTTCCAGTCAATAACACTGAACTATTCCATAAAACACAATGTGTTTTCGATTTAACACAAGATCCATTTATAATAATCTTGTCGCGCAGAATAATTGTGGGCTCTTTATAAATTTTTACACAGCCTTTGACATTTATACAGCTTTTGACAATAAATTACTACATATTACAAACTGATTAGTGGAGCTAAACATTAACATGGAACACCAATGTATTTACAAAAAACTTCTTTATATTAAAGCAGTGGCGCGACTTATGAATACATAGAAATGATAAATTATAACACGGTACAGCTATAATAGTAACAAAACAAATTCAAGGTGTGATTACAACTCAAAATACCTGTACAAAAAACGTTAATAAAGTTGACGATAAACAATGATATACCTCGCGTCACATAAAAAAAACGCGGACCTTCATGTTGCTCAGTAGACAATTTATCGATCTATGTAGCTGTAACAGAGTAAGAGCGTGAGTACCGATGCGCAAACACACCCCTCCCACTCTCGCCCAGCGTTCTTCTTACGTGAACACCAGTATAATGGAGTAGGTGACTGTTAAATCCAAATCACCTTTTTATTAAAATTAAATGTCAAAACGATACATACGCCTCATAGAAATTTGTATGAAAAGCTCAACAATGACGTCACTATTATGTAGCGTCAAATCTATAACTATTAGTGATTGAATGGATGATTTAAAATAAATAAAATAAAGATAATAAGATTGAATACAATATACATACATATTTTGGGATTCCTTATGTAGTAAATCCATTTAAATTATTTATTTTAGTTGTAGGCACCTACTCTTTTATGTATTAGTTAAAAGTTAAAACAAATTACAATATGAAATGCCATGTGTCATCTAAATATATAATTATTGTTTAGGAACTATGTAGTGCAATTCTGAAGAACATTTCTCGATGGTTGAAACTCGAATGTTTGTGTCAATGATGAAACAGCTGAAATGACTGATATCGGCAAATTACTTAGATTGCAACTGGTATAACTATAGGTAGTAAATGATTTATTGAATTGAAATATTAATAAGTGGTCCTAGGCTACATAAATAGTAATTATTAGTCTGTGCAGGTCTCAAGTAGGGATAAATCCAAAATAAATCGTAAAACTACCACAATAAAAACTGTTTTCACATAACTTCTGATAACGAACCTTATAATACATAGATAATAAAACGGGTTCCATAGAATAAAAATTAAAAGTCGCCGCCACTGCCTGGGGGTGCGGTCGTTTGGTATAAAATATATATTATTATATAAAAGTTTTGTCACTATTACTCCCACTCTGTTGTGGCCGGGGGTTTAGGAGTTAGGTCGTATAAGACGCGTGAGATTCCCGGTACAGTCAGTAGTTCCTTGCGCATTCTGTCCACCACCTGTATGAAAATATAAAAGACGTTAGATCTAGGCGTAGAAATGACGTGCCTATTTTTCTACTGACGTGTATTATCTTCTCAATCTCAATCTTGTAGTGATGAGAACTAGAAAACCGTTAGCTACAAATTCAAAATCCATTTTGTAATCCGAACTTACAATCTCTGGACTTTTTCTTATCCCCGAAGGGTCAGAGGCGTACTACATACCCACACTTTGCTAGTAATATTGTTGGTCCCACATAATAGGGGGTGCCGTTCCCGGGTATTATAGAAAATAAATATCCACTCTGTAATTTAAACCAAAATTCCAATAGGCAGGGCAGAAAGTTACAATCTCGCTGGCACTTCAAAAAGGGGGTAGTTGAGAATTTTTCGAATTTTTTTTTTGAAAGAATGGTCATCTTCATACTCACATCGACAGGCATAGCGTCCTCCCCAGGTAACGCCGCAGTGCCCGTCATGAAGTCCTCACTAAGGAAGGGGCGAAGCACCACCGAGCGTTGACAGGAAGCGGCTCGTACTGCCAGGTCACGCTCGAAGTGTACCGGGATCAGTACTACTGGCATCTGAGCAATGCGGGGGAGGCAGCCGGATGATACCAGGATCTGTAATAAATATTTAAGAAGTTTTTACACAGCGCTGTCGGGGAGGGAGGGGGGGACTTCAGCTTACATTTAACACGCTGGCTGGACAGGCTGCTATAGAGCCTATAGTCCTATGCCTGGCAGTGTGCGTCGAATGGGTTGAGTTGATAATGATTTGCATCATAGCTCCCGAGTTTCTGATTCGACCCGGGAATCGAAACATGAGCCCTCAGGGACGGCAGTCTCTTACATATACCACTTCCCAGAGGCAGTACCAGTAATGGTACAGGTTATATTGTCCCAAGCAATAGAGATAATTGCTGCTTCAAACCAGGTTCCAGCATGCATGTAGGTGAAAATATTTCGAACTGCCCCACTCCCCCTATGCCATGTACAGATTCAGTTGAAACAGGGGTTATCCTTCTTTAGGCTTACCCAGGGCGTATGGCAATGGCTGGATAAGTCATACATACATAGCATCACGCCTATTTCCCCGAAGGGGTAGGCAGAGGTGTGCAAACACACCCACATCTCGCCAGCTATGTTAGGTCCCATGTAATAGGGGGCGAGCCTATTGCCATTTACCGGGCACAAGTTCCAGACTCTGGAGATAATTATCTGGGTAAAATTCTAAAGAGAATTATACATTATCCACCAGACCCGGTAATCGAACCCGAGACCTCGAGCGTGGCAGTCCGTACATAGTAGCATTGTGCCACCGAGGTAGTCGTAGTGTAGTAGAGGTAGTGGATAAGTCAGCGGCTTAAAATACAGGATGTCAAAGATGACAATTCAGTAATAACATACTGGGAACATGGTAATTTAAACCAGGTACGGATAGTTCTTGGGCATAAACAATTAATTAAAAGTATGATAAACAAATATAACATTACCTGTGTGGCGAGGTCGTCCGCTTGTCGCAAAGTGGACACAACTTGCTGCGTCAGGAAGGTTGGTGTTATATCTGTTATTTGATCCTTTATTAACCCTCCGAATGCATAACAAACCCTGCAAGCAAACATGAGATTTTTGTATATACGTACTATTTACGGCAATAGGCTGGCCCGTATTGATGGGACCAACGAATGTGTGAAATGTCAATGTTTAAACTTGACTGTATGCCGATGCTTATACTGCAGAGATTGTATTTAAGCATACAGTCAAGTTATTGCGTTGTGTAATAATGGGAATGCACTTATGAACCTTTACTGTACTTGCTTGTAACCGACAATGTTAACACATTGCAAAGGTTAAGCAACATCGACTCAGGCCAGTCTTAGGATGGGTCACCATTTCTTAAGACATTGAGACCCCTCCATGCCTCGGAGAGCATGTTTTCCCGGTTGTCATACTAACATCTATGGCAGTCGTTAGGGGTAGTTGGAGCCCTAAATCAAAACTTCGATATCGCCCATGGGTTGTGGAGGTCAGATGGCAGTCGCTTTACGGAAAATATCGAAGTTCAGCCGAACCGCAGTTAGACTGGAAAGCCGAAAGGCTCGGTGAATGATGATTGTACATTATTTTACAGGCATTTAAACATTGTTGGACATGCCCACACAACGTCATCTAGCCCAAACTAAGCTTGTGCTATGGGAACTAGACAACTGAGAAACATACTTATATATTTCTAAATACATACATAATAAACACCCAAACTCCGAAACAAACATTTGTAGATCACAAAAATATTGGATTCGACTCGGGAATCGAACCCGAGCACTACCGACCACGCCACCGAAGCAGTCAAGTCAGTCATTCGCAACATAATATTTGTTAGCTTTTAATTAAAAAAAAAACGCTTCAAAACCATAAGCTTAAAAGGTCAGAGTCGAATTGAGAACCTGCTCCTTTTTTAAGTCGGTCAATAAGATTAGAATTACCTGTTAACATTGTGGCAGACCCTGGGTATGATTCTCGCCAGGTACAACATATCCTTCCAGTCGGGCGGGTATCGCTCAGTCGACAGGGCCACTGCGTAACTGTACGACCTGCCGTCACCTGGGGACACAAAATATTAAGTTACGGTTCGGATATTCATTGCTTTAAAAATATTTTTATTTTTATCTAAGCACTAATTTAGTACAAGATGGCTGCACCGGTGTTGAATCTGGGGTACTCATTGATGTGAAATTTTCAATTGTCCATTTTCTTAGAAAAAGACTATAATGTATTTTTAATTTCATAAACAAGTAAATTTTTTTTTTGCCTCGACCTGTGAGACGTTTGGGGCGGGGGAGGGGAGCACAGGTGTAGAGTATATCTGTGGTGTTACCTTGCACGCCGACAGTGCGTATGGGCAGCAGCGTGGCGGCGACAGGCGACTTGCTGGAGATGCGCTTGAGCTCGGCCTGCTCCTGCGCAGTGCTGGCGCCGGCCACTCGCCCCAGCAGCGCGTGCGACTTGACACACATCGACGCGTACTCCACCATTATCTTCACTATCACCTACACACAAACAAATCATTCATTTACGTACAAATTACGTAATTTGTTGTGACGTATGATTATTCCGTTTGGAGGCGTTCATAAATTACGTGAGGCCATTAGGGAGGCGGATTTTCAACTGGGTGAACTTATTAAATTGGTGAAATTTTTTTTTGGCATATTCAACAGTTACCATGGAGTAATTAAAATTTGGATGGAGATGATAGGATTCGTAGATACAACCCCAAACTGTATGCTCCGATTTTGTTATCATTTGTTTTTTTTTGGATTGCGTTTAACTCGACAAAAACGCCTCACGGAATTTACAGATAGACACGACTTTCACATCAGCCGAAAATACAGTAGTATAATGACCAGCGATCGAACTCATGTCGTCGCCGTCGTTCAATTACTTCGGAGATTAAGAGTGAACATACAGACATTTCTTTTCATGGTAATCTACAAGCTTACCTATGGGAAATAAAATATTTAATTCCAATACCTGTGTCTCAGCAAAATCCCTTTCCATATAAGACTCGTCTTGACACAATATTCTCACGGCCAGGCCTGGTCCTGGGAACGGTTGTCTTTCTACCAGTGGGGCTGGCAGACCTAGCTCGAGTCCTAGAGCACGTACCTAGAAAAAATTGACTAGTATATATCTTGTTATTTTATACTGGCATTTGGTACATATAGAATTGAACTACATTACAGACCTACATCACGCCTGTATTCCTAAAAGGGTAGGCAGAGGTGCATTACACAGCTACCCTATGCCAGTAATTTTTGAGTGCTCCGTAATAGACGGTACTGGGTACTATATACAGTACATAACCAAATTCAAAACAAATTTCCAACAGTCACGACATAATATCACATACGAGAATTTCTGCAGCCCGAAAGAATTACATGGATAATTTCAAATCTAAATAACATAAATATAAAGTTCAAATTTTGGTTTTAAAAACAACACTGGCTATAAGTACCAGTGTACGTAATATATGGATGGCTCCTTAAGACAAACACAAAACGTCACCCTACCCATCCGTATCTAAAATAATAGTAAATCAAAAATATTTTTATTCATGTAGGTCAGTAAATATTATCTATGTACCTCACGATTGTGCCTCGACATCTACTATTACTGCCAGATTCTCAAAGCAATAGGTAATAAAAACTCACTTCATCCTTATGAAAGTCTTTCAGCGGTTCGACGACTCTGCCCCTTTGCCTCAACACTCGCACAAGCTCAGTGTCGTTGTGGTGAGTTTTGATGGTAGTGGCGTTGCTGGACACCAGGGTCGAGGCGGACTCGATCAGGTCCGGCCGGAGAGTACCCTGGCCCAGGAGGACCTGGTCCTCCCTGGAAGTTGAAAATGGGATATTATATGCGGCAGTGTTTTTATAGGAGAGTTTTTATAGTAAGTAGATAGTAGTTTTCTTATTCCGCTCAGAGTCGTCCACTGCTGAGAATTCCCTGTGGCGCCGGGCTGACTTGACCTCGGGTCGGGATTTACCCAGCAACTTTAGGGTCAGGTTTTATCCCGCGTCGGTGAGGTCCCAAATTGTCAACCATTTGTCAACATTGATAGAATAGATAGTGTCATACGAATCATCCATGTCTAATACAAACGACAACTATTAGAATAGTGAATTCAACAAACAAAAATGTTTTAAAACCCCCCGCAGGTGTGTTTACATGTTTTCCTTACTCTAATTTATTTGTAATGTATGTGAAGTACTTACTGCAGATTAAGATCCCTGACAGCCTGCTCAGCCACACGTATGAACACATCCCCAATGATCTTCCTCTTGTCCTCGGGCGCGGTGGAGTGGCACAGCAGCGGCGTGTGGCGCACGCGCCCCCCCGCGTCCCGCACGCTGGTGCTCCCCTGGCGGAACTGATGCGAGGCGTTCACGGCCACGAGACGGACGCCGAGCTCTCGGAGACAGCGTTCTACTTTAGCGCTCTCGTTCTTGCGCATGAACCCTGTATTATAAAGAATCGTTGTAAACGTATACGCATATGTCGCACGACTGACGTATACGTATACGTTACACGACCAGCGTACATGGGGCACACTAAAAGTTTTGCACTTCTAGCTAATCGGAACTGTTTGAATTTCGAATGTTATATTTTTTTAAACGTTGCAACCTTCTTAGAAATAAAAAAAAGCAATTGGCGGGAAATCATTTGTCAATTGTTTTTTATCATACATCAAAGTTCTACGTATGCAACGAAAATGTCTTCAGATCTTAGGTCCTCCTGTTTTAAAAAATGGTTCGATCGCATGAAAAAATGTTTAAAATGTAAAGGAGAGTATTTTGAAAAGCAATAAACATAATATTTTGGCTTTAACATGTTGTTTTTTTAAGTTACGCAAAACTTATAGTGTGACCTACGTATATGTTCGCACAAACATTTATGTTTATTCTTATAGAAATACAAAAAAGTCATCATCATCATCCACCGAATCTTTTTCCCAACGCGAAGTTCTGTTTAAATTTTGTTTTAGGGCTCTAAATACACGTAGAAATACAAAAAAGTAAAGTCTTTTAATTTATTAAATAAAATACAAATTATGCGATAATTGCGATATAATCATTACAACTTATACATACATTGAGTTAATCATAATTTAATAAATAAATAACTGTAAAAAAAATATATGATATATAACCTATTTGTGATACATGCTAACAAAAAACACTTGTACACCGTTTCACTTTTATTCAATTTACAGCATTTAACCTGACCGGTTTCGCTTTATAGCATTATAAAAGGTTGTTGTTCACTTTACATATCTTACAATCGAGTTCAACAATGGCTTGAAGATATGTTAGACAGTGTAGTAAAATACTTCTTTAATAAATATGTAAAGTGAACAACAACCTTTGATAATGCTATAAAGCGAAACCGGTCAGGTTAAATCCTGTAAATTGAATAAAAGTTTACAAGTGTTTTTTGTTAGCATGTATTACTATAAGTTTCACCAAGTGTCGACAATCGAAACCATCAACCTATTTGTGATCGTTTGGTATTTATTTTCGTACACACCAATATAATTATAATTCCTCTAGAATACATTCAAATGTAAACAATATTTTGGACCAAAGCCAAATAAGTCAATGTCACTATGACATCAACAAGCAACAGAATTTGGTGTATGAAGGTAAAATTATATCACTTCTTTTATCATCTTGCTTTCTCGGACTCTTCCATCACCCTTGTAACACTGGGTAGAGCAATATAAAGAAATATTGCTCAGCAACATGAATGGATATATCTGGACCAATAATGGTGGTGCAATATTGTTGTACCCGGGTTAGATTCCCGGGTACAACAATATTGTGTGTTCCACAAATGTTTGTTTTGGAGTTTGTATGTTTTCTATGTACGTTATGTATGTATTTAGAAATATATAAGTATGTTTATCAGTTGTCTATCTGCAGATCCCATAGCACAAGCTTATAGCTTAGTTTGGGCTAGATGACGTTGTGTGAGCTTGTCCAACAATATTTATTTAAAGCAATGGCAAGTAAAATGTTTTAAGAAAAAACTTTTTAAAATTTATAATAGCATTAATTTTTCGCAGAATTAAAAAGACAACAAAACGTCGACAATTGTTTCGCCTCTAAACGAGGCATTATCAAGACTGTCTCAGAGAGAACAGCAAAATTCGTGGTTGGACCGTGTTTGCTAATAAGTAAACGTGTGCAAACTTCAATATCGCGATGTAGGATTCTTTACAATAACTAACGTGGGTAGAAAACTCAGATCATGCTAACTAAGTTCCAAAAATAGGTATTCACCAATACAAGACCTTATCTGTTTGATTTATTTCCTGTCTTTTGATAAGTTGCGTAGAAAAGCCAAATGACACACACAAACCAACAACAATTAATGTGTCTGTCTGTTCGTAAACAGATTAAGTAAGGGAGATGTGTGAAAATCTATTTGTTCGTTGAGTAAGGTGTCCGCGTCTCTTCTAACTATTTCTAGCCTTTCCCAAACACTTAACTTGAACCCTTTCTCACATAAACGTAAAACGTTAAAAGTGTTACTATTGTTCAAGGAATGACCGGTGTCAAGAAGATGCTTCGCGAAGAGGGATTTCTCAGGACAACCATTGCGGGACGCCGCTCTATGTTCCTTATATCTAATATCGAAGGACCTGCCAGTCTGTCCCACATACTTCAAACCACATTCATCACAACTCAACAAATAAACACCTGATATGCGTGAAACCGACACCGAATCCTTGCCATTACATAGCTCCCTCAAGGTGTTCTGAGTTCTAAAAGCAACAAATATCCTACTTTCCCTCATGATTGAATATTTATTTATTATTTATTGAGGCAACGGTAACGATATTGTAAATAGAGCTTAATTGCTCCAGATTGATCCATTCGCAGTTTACTGTTTAGGACTCAATTAAAGTCCTCTTTTATAATAACAGCGATGTCATTAAGCCAGAGATGTGCGTTTTGTGAGATATTTACATATTTACAAAGTCAAAAATCATCCAAGGAGCCTTTTCCCAACCCCATTCTAACTGTGCAGTGGCTAAACTCCCATATTTTCTGTGAATCAACTGCTATTTGACCTCCAACAATCCTTTAGCGATATCTAAGATCTGTAGTTAGACCAGTCCGATGTTTTTGAGGGCCTGCTATAGGTTCGTTCAAAAGCGTTCACAATAATAATAATTAGTATACAAACATACCATTATCAATATGTAAGGCAATCACTTGCTCTTCACGTAGAGCTGTTCTCAGTAAGGCCGCACACACTGTGGAGTCTACGCCTCCACTAACTAATACCTAAAGACAATCATATTTTATATTAAACCTAAAAATATAAAGGGTTAAAGATATCATAACATAGTATAAAACAATGTCTGTCCGTCCCTATGTATTCTTAGATCTTTAAAACTATCTAATGATCCTGAGTTTCTTGCTGGTATCTTCTCAGGAGAACCAACTTACCGAACCAGCCAAAGCATTATTTTCAAATGGTTATTTATGTACTTAATTTAGCATTTTTCTAATATTGCTTGACATAAAATTTTGACATTATATGTGCTGCTCTTTAAGTGCCTAAACTGAATAAACGAAATTGATTCTTTGACTACGTAACTGATTTGGATGCGGTTTTCACCAATGGATAGAGAGGTTCTCGAGGAAGGTTTTTGTATACAATTTGTCAAGCGTCCACTAATAAAGTATTTGTTACAAGAGTGCGCCTTTTGTAGACTCGAAAACGTCCCAAATTCAAACATTTCAAACTTTAGTCCACATCTTTGACTCAAGTTAATTCTCCATTTTCTGACAAAGGATAAGTAACTTACTATACGCCGATATACTTACTAGTACTTTATTATTCTCGCCAACGGTCTCTTTGATGTACTGTATACAGGATTCGCGACGCGACTTTAGCGTGAAGTTGCGAGAAAGCCCCACGATATCAAACAGGAAATTTGATAGCATCTGTTTGCCTTTAGGAGTTAGATCCACCTGTAAAAACATTAACATCTATCTATTTCTTATTTTTTTTAACAATAATTCAAAAAGAGATTCGAATATTATATTCAATCAAATTTAACTTTCTTCAGTATTTATTTGTATTTCTAATTATCAATTGAAATACTAATAGTTATTGATTTGACAGTAAACACAAGTGACGTCATAGGCTTTTATTTCATACAGTTTCCTATGAGCGTTACCGTTTTGACATTTAATAGTAAGAAGGTGATTTGTCTTCACAGTCATCTAGACATCTACCCTGTCACTAAATGTATGTTTGTCATCACTAACACTGCATATTACGCGATAATCTTAAAAACTACGGTCTTGACGCAGAACGTCACTTTCGCAAAATGTCATCGTGAAAAATGTGGTCACTTTAGCACAATGTCACTTTCGCAAAAATTACACTTTCTTAGAATGTCACTTTCGCAAAAATGACACTTTCTTAGAATGTCACTTTCGCAAAAATGACACTTTCTTAGAATGTCACTTTCGCAAAAATGACAGTTTCTTAGAATGTCACTTTCGCAAAAATGTCATTCAAGCGTTGATTTCGCAGCAACAACCTGAACCAAAAGAGAACTGTTTATTCATCCTATTAAAGTCGCTACTCGCTCGCGAATATTTTTTCTATATTTACCAATATCTACATATATCAGAAGGGGTAGGCAGAAGTGCATTTACACACCCGTACTTCGTCTGTATATTTTTCGCCCCACGTAACAGGAGGCAAGTTGCTTACTGTCGTTACCAAGTACAATAGAAAACCCATAATCAATTGTTAACTCAAAGCAAAACTCCCACAGCCAAACCGATCGCATGTTATATACAGTTCGCGAGGGATAAGCTGAGCTATGCATTTGTATGAGTGCAGCTACGTAAATGTTTATGTGACCACTTTTACACACACACACGTATTGTACACACAGCTACACAATGAGTTTTTACTCTACTTTTCGTGGTCACTCACACAAATGCAAAGCTCAGCTTATCCCTCGCGATAAACTCGAAAAACTACTTCACTTATTTTCATGATGAGTATATATGAGGTATATTATGCAGTTCGCGATTTTTGTTCTGTCTTCACCAATGGATAGAGCGGTTCTCGAGGAAGGTTTTTAGTACCGCTAGTTAAGAAATAAATGTCTTATAATAGTTGGATAACAGACTCACCTCAGGGTGGAACTGTACGCCGTACAATCTCATTTGTTCGTTGTATATAGCTGCGATGAGATGGTTGGAAGATTGGGCGCCGACGCGAAATCTCTCGCCTACCTTCTGTACGCTGTCGCCGTGAGTCAGTAGGACGGGCTGGAGTTTCTCTAGACGGCTGTACAAAAACGTTTAATCTATAATACTATTATAAAGAGGAAACATTTGCATTTTTGTATGTTTGTAATGAATAAACTCAATGCCGATTTCAAAAATACTTTCACCATTGGAAAGCTACATTCACCCTGAGTAACATAGGCTACTTTTTATCCGGGTAATGTGTTCCCACGGAAACAGCGAACGAGTAAACTAAATCACGCGGGCGGAGCTGCGGCGATCAGCTAGTAAGTTATATAACACCATTTTTTATAATATAAACTAATAATGCGCCTCTGCCTACTCCTTCGGGATATAGGCGTGATGTGTGTGTGTGTGTTTGTTTGTGTGCGTGTAAACTTACTTAAACAAAGGACAGGCAGTTTCCACTTCAACTTCGTACTGTCCATCTTCCCGCGCCTCCTTCCGTAGAACTGAACCGCCAAACTCCTTGTTCAACATCTGCATTCCGTAGCATATTCCTGTTAGAAAACATCATATAAATACACATTTATCTATACTACTATTACAAAGAGGAAAGATTTGTATTTTTGTTTGTAATGAATAAACTCAAAAACTTCTATGCCGATTTCAAAAATTCTTTCACCATTGGAAAGCTACATTCACCCTGAGTAGCGTAGGCTACTTTTTATCCCGGTATTGTGTTCCCGGGAAATCACGCGGGCGGAGCTGCGGCGATCAGCTAGTAATTTATATAGTGTTACATAAGGGTTATATCAACCTGAAGACACCTCCATCAGCTGGTCGTCCGAACCCCATTCGATTGATTGAAGGGCTGCTCAAACACTTAAACAGCTCCTAAATATTTGAGTGTCATTCCAGTATTCGGTCGTAAGTGACCAATGATTATAATGCAGTGAATGGATAATCAGTTACCACGACTGATGCAATCTAACTGAAACGTCACAGTCTCCAATAAGTTAATACCGTCATTATAAAAGCAAAAACTGTATCCGTCTATTGTGTGAGAATAGTACAAGGTCTTTAACTAAAATATGTAAGATTTTAATTAAGATTTAAAAAAACCCGACCAAGTGTGAGTTGGACTTGGTTCCGTACCAAAATGGTAAAAAATCACGTTTGTTGTATGGGAGCCCCCTTAAATATTAACTAGGTATGCAATGCATGCTGCTGTTTCAAAAAACTGAATGAAGTGTTAAATTTTCGAACTACAATCATTGTTTTTTTCGGTGATTATTCCTCGATGGTATGTCCGATTTTCATTTTTTTTTTGTTCTTAACCACCCTCACGCCACACGTTATCACTGTGGTAAGTTTGAAGGAGATCGGTTCAGGCGTTTAGGAGGAGTATGCGGACAAACGAAATACATAAGTCGCCTAAGATTGAGCCTCGCTCACTTCGCTCAATTATTTTCTGCTTTTTAGTATTCATTGTTATAGAGAGCTAGAGCTTTCTAACTATCACGGTTCCTGAGAAACAGCCTGGAGACAGTCAGACGGACGGACGGACAGCGAAGTCTCAGTATATATAAGATTCCCGTTTAACCCTTTGGGTATGGGAACCCTAACAAAATAAGTTTCACAGTCGTAACAGGCATCAGCAGAGAGTGATGTTGAAAGTTTCTGATGACTAAATGTGTCAAATGGTCATTGTAAAATAAGTAAGACTAGAGGTAAAATATGTGTTTTTGTCCAATCATCATACACCGAGCCTTTTCCCAACTCAGTTGGGGTCGGCTTTCCAGTCTAACTGCTCGCGGCTGAACTTCGATATTTTCCGTGAAGCGACAGCCATCTGACCTCCACAACCCATGGGTGATCAGACATCGCAAGTTCTAGACCAGTCGGATATTTGATTTAGGGCTCCAACTACCCCTAACGACTGCCATAGATGTTCGTATGACAACCGGGACCGACGGCTTAACGTGCTTTCCGAGGCACGGAGCAACGGCATCCTAAGACCAGCCTGACTAGATGTTGTTTAACCTTTGCAATGTGTTAACATTGTCGGTTACCACTAGACCACAAGCCCCTCAATGTCCTATGTGTTTTTGTCCAATATGTAATTTTAATAGTATCACAGAACACTTACCTAACACAGGCAGTCCAATTTTGAATATATCCGCGTCATATCTAGGCGCATCTTCTGCGTACACGGAGTTAGGGCCGCCGGATATGACAATGGCCCTGTAGCCGCCCTCCTTTAGATGGTAGGCGGGCGTATCTAGGGGTAGGATATCTGATTCCACGCATAACTCGCGGATACGGCGGTCGATCACCTGAGTGACAATTTAACTTTTAAACTATGGAGTTTCTATAACGAGTCAGTCTGTGACCACGACCTGTGCAACAGCACAGTCAAGCTAAATAAATAAAAAAATAACGTCAAACATTGACAAAAACCGGCTTTTAATTACCGGATTGGGACCAAATTGAAATGGTACCACTCGGGTAGCAGTAGCTTTGAATTAAAAAAAAAAACAACAAACATAAAAAAGAAATCAGTTGAATTGAGAACCTTTTTTGAAGTCAGAAGGTCAGGCTTCGCTATGACATGTTTATTTTCGATGAAGAATATTTTATGATTTTGGTTAAGCTAAAAGATGAAATTAGCGAATACTCGTGGCTCCATCTACATGGTGCAGATTTCTCATTCCTGTTTCTCAAGAAAATAATATTTTTAGACCATTTTGAAGTTAACAGATATATGCAGTTTCCTATATTAAACTCTTATGAAGTTAACTTGGTTTTGAATATGGTAAAAAAAAACGAAATAAAAAGGAAAAGGTTCCACCAAAATCTTAAAGGATTAAGCCAAGTTCCTGCACCTGCCGATCAAAGGACGAGGCTCCAGTAAAACTTCATAAGTTCCCTGTAACAGGCTCACCCCTGGAACCACAAAGATACTGGCAAAATATTTAAGTTCTCACCTTTCCATACTGGGAGCCAGCGTCTAATATGGCGACCTTGTCACGTCCATGGGCGGACCCGTTAGTGGTGCGGAACTGCCCTTCTGTGGCTGTGTGCATCTCACCGACTCGCCAGCAGCACTGACAACATTCACAGAACAAATTGTTTATGATTAGATAACTTGAACTGCGACCTATAAACAAACCTTGAGTTTTATCATAATATTGGTAGTATGAGTTAGATCAAAAATACTATAGATATTAGATTCAGTACAAATACAACGCGGAATCTTGGCACTCGAATACTATATAGGTAATTATTACAAATACCATCTATAAAATAAACAAGATTGTACATTGATGGTTGACATAGAAATAATTCGTAATAATTAATACAAAAGCATCAATGTACAGCGCCGTTGTCGCATCCCTCGAGAGTCAGCAAGCGGACTTGGAACTTAGTACGGCGCGCGGTCGAAGCGCGCAGGTGTGCAATGACCGAGGTGAAGTGGTGCCGTTTTAAAAGCACTGATCGGTAATCTAGGTATTTTTGATCTAAGGTTAGTAGATAACCAATTATATCACAGGAAATAAAAAAAAAACCGGCTAAATGCGAATCAGACTCGCGCACAAAGGGTTCGGTACCAAAACGGCTGTCTGTCTTGGGCTGTATATCATGAACCGTGATAGTTAGAAAGTTGAAATTATTTATTTTGAAATTTTAACTTACGATCACAGTTAACGAGATACAACCTGGTAGGCGACTGACCTACGGACGGACAAAGGAGTCTTAATAATAGGGTTCCCGCTTTACCCTTTGGGTAGGAAACCCTACAAGTGTGTTAATTAGGTCATGTGGCTGACATTTTCTGCGATATCATTGCTTTTTGACTAAACTCAACACAACCATGCTTATAGGGCAGTTTAATTGATGATATTTTTTTTATACCTCTCGAATAAGTAAGTACACAGCCAACTTGATATGAATGTATCTTTTTTTATACCACTAGGTCATGAGGACACAGCCCGCCTTATAATATTTATTGTACTGCTGATCAGAGCAAATATAATAAACTAAAATATTTTGATATTGCTTCAGCAGTAATTACTGTAGGAGAGTTGTATCAGAAACCAGTCTATACTTAAGGACTAAGTTCTTTCTTTACTCTCCGAATAACTTAACCAAAAAATTTAATAGGTATTCTGATGAACTTTGTTTTTAGGGTTGGCACCAACACTGGTGTTCACGTAAAAATAACGCCGGGCGAGAGTGGGAGTGGTGTGTTTGCTCATCGGTACTCTCGCTCTTACTCGCTGTTACCGCCATATGGCTCGATAGATCGTCTACTGCGCTGCTTGGAGGTCAGCGTTATTTTTATGTGAAATGAAGTATACCAGTAATTTTTTTTATTTCCAGATCACGGTCCACTCTATGGTAAGTGATTACCAACAGATTTTTATATCTAACTTCTTGAGACTTAAGATCTTGAATGGACATTGTGATATTGAATTTGACGGACTATTCCTACAAAATGAGAATGCCCATCTAAGAGGCCACCATCTAAAGTTGCGGACTGGTCTGTCACACAACAATCCACAGAATTGTAAGCTTGTGAAATAAACTACCAGTCTTGATTGTGATCATATCAGGCCAAAATGTGAAACAAGAACAGGCTTGATAAGCATCTGAATTCCAATTGCCTAGAGGAGAGCCGCAATACACAGGCTCTACCAGTTGATTCAACTGCTGCCTGACTAAATAATAAATCAAAACATTCACATTTAAAACATTTTAATTGCACACTATCTCTAGTGTGTAATCAAATCAAAAATAGTTATATATACACATTATGTCTCCATAATGTGTATATCTGACTACACTTATGTTTATACTAAATAAATAATGTATCACACCAAACTCTAATAAGATTATCATACAAACAAATAGTTTTCTGATTAGATTATTATCTTAGTGCTTGATTCAGATCCCAATGTCATCTATTCCTGTTTGTAAAGCATTGAATATACAATTTAAGGTTGATTCAGTTCAAGGTTGGTTCATATCAGTGACTGCTCAGTTCCAACCTCAGATCAACCATTTATAGATAGATAGTGAGTGTCACCCATTTTCTTGTGGTTACTACTAAGCAGCTCTGATATAGGTTGCCCAATATATGTTGGCGTTCCACTAGGGGTGCCACATTACATTAAAACAGATCTCAGAACAATAACTACAAACAATAATTAGTTCCATTTTTTGCCACACAAAAACTTAGTCTGGGAAGTTGTAGTGAAATGTTCTGACGTGCAGAGTGGTTGTTGGTTCAGACTGGTAATCAGTACTTTATATATACGTAGTATAGAGATAGTTGCCAGCAGTGCCTCCCGTTCTCTTAAAGTGTCGCCGCAGCTTCTTGAGGACGACCTCTGCCACAAACAGCGTCCCGCGGCGGGCGAGAGAGCAAACGTGGGCCGAAAAACATCCAGTTCCGGCAGTCCTGCTGGACGCTCTCGACGCTATGCAGCGACGGGCTATCCGTATTATTGGTTGTCCGGAGGTAACGGGAAGCCTTGAGCCGCTAGCTCAGCGCCGAACAATAGCTTCCTTGGCCGCATTCTACCGTATTTACCACGGCGAGTGTTCTGAAGAGCTCTTCAATCTGATCCCACCCTCTTCCTTCCGATCCCGAACGACTCGTGCCGGGCAGAGATGCCACCCCCACACAGTGGATAGCATGTTCGCGAGAACCGAACGTTTTAAACGTTCGTTTCTCTGCCGAACGATAGTGGCCTGGAACGCCCTGCCTGTGCACGTGTTTCCTCCCACATATAATCCTGGGTTCTTTAAGCGGAGCGTGAAGAGGCACATCAGTAGGTCGTCAAGTTGAGGGCCACTCTCAATAGTAATGTGTGCTGTGAGAGTGGCCCACAATCGCTAGACGTCGTCACGACTTACCACCAGGCGGGCGGCGTCAATTTGGCGAACCAAATATAAAAAAAAAAAAAAAAAAAAAACCGAAAGAAAACCTGCCACCTGGACATCATCTCCAGTGGCCAACTTGGAAGTCATTGAATCGCCTGCGCACACAAGTTGGCCGCTGTAAGGAAAACATGGCAAAGTGGGGCTATATTGACCAGTCGCGAGTGTCCTGCGATTGCGGTGCCCCATACCAGTCCATGTCCCACTTGCTCTCTTGCCCACTGTGCCCTTCCACCTGCACTGTCGAGGACTTATATGGAGCAACGGACAACGCCGTGGCCGTGGCCAACTATTGGGCTGGGAAGGTCTAGCAGAAACGAGATACTGTAGCCATTGACTCGAAGAAGAAGATCAGTGCAAAACATTCTTTCATGCATTTTGACATTTAAAATCGTGTAGACAGTGGTTTTAAACCAAATTACATCCTATTCATATGACATTCTATTGAACACTGTTGGTTTAATGCCTTGTAGTCAGCTAAGTATTCAATTTACAACCATGTTTGCTATTGTTTATGGATGTTTAGCTAACTATTTGATAAACAGTATACCTACATCTTGCTGATATCCATAGGTAGGTACACGTGTCTAGAAGTAAACCTACAACAACAAATTTAGAACGGTTTTTTTTGACCATTCTACCTTCTTAGAGGGTAAAGTTGTGATAACCTAACTTGAACATGGTTGATTATTACATACTGTACACAAGAAATTATAATGCATTTTTAGATTTTTTTTAGTAATACATGGGTAATTAGGCCGAATAGAACACCGCACGTGCCCGAAATGAATATATATTTAAACAAAGAACATTTTGTTTTAAATGTACTCACTTTTCTAAGAATGCAAAACATGACAATGGTGTCGTTGGTGAAGCATACATAATTTGTTCGATCGAAATAAGATGATTGTGATCCAATGATAACATGAATGATAACACTCAGATAAAAAAATAAGATTTGTTGACGAGAACTAAAATAATTTCCGTAACAGGCCGGGCACTATCACGCATTAAATACATTCACTGTCTGTTATGTAGAGGTTGGCATTTTGATAACAGAAAATAGTAGTTGATAACTGATTAATGCGGAATGTAAATCTATGCGTAATGCGAAGAAAATGTTATGTGAAACCGGGCTTTGACATTAGGTTGTGGGTCATAACTGGAGGGACACATCGGAGCAGCCATTTCCATTCGTAAAACTATGTTTTGCAGTATTTTAACTATTCAGCATTGATTTTTGCACTTACCTAAAGGAAAATATTAGCTAATTCAAAAGACTATGATCATGAAAAACACGAAAAAGTGTGATTCTCCATGCAGCACTACGAATACAAAATTTTAGTACTGATGTTAACTGTCAGATGGCGTGTGAAAAGCATGCAATTGCAGTGCACAGCAGTTTAAAAAATGGGTGCGTTCTTTTTGAGTACGTCAAAATTATTTGCGTGTGCTTAGTTTTTAACTATTCTTCTCGTTTTAAGAGTTGTCTCCAACGATATATATTATGTTAAGAAAGAAAACTAAGAAATAACTTAGTTACTTAATTTGAGATGTGGATTTTCCGAATCATTCAAGTTTATTTTCCTTATTATTTGTTATTCAATCGCAGATGGAATTGATCACAAATCACGAACGCATTTTTTATTTTGCTTGTCATCATGGTCCGATTCGTTTCTCGCATTGTAGGTCTAATAACAAATAAAAAAACTAAAATCTACTTCAAACATTAATGCCTTACAACAAAAACTGAATGTTTATCAATTTAATAAGTATAAGCAGACATAATTTTTAAGATTTTACTTTCTTGATCTAAATAATCTTATATTTAACATAGAAAATCTGCGTGCTAAGAAAAGGTTTCTATACGTTTAGTTTTACACATCATATAATAGAAGACCGTGATCGAAAACTTTTTCTTTTCCTCATGCCAAGCAAGTAGTTTGAACCAAAGACTAGTGCAAGCGTCAAATGGATTGAATGTTTCCAGTTTGACATCTCGAAGTCTGCTGAGTTGCTGTGCCAAGCTAAATATTTGATTGATGACAGGCATAATCTGCAGTGGTTATTTTAAAATAAAAAGTCCTCGATTGTGATACATTCAAAATGCCTGACCACCTGGGAAATGATATGCGTAAAGTAAAAAAGGAGGAAAAAGAAGAACCCGAGAAGGAAATCAAGTGTATGTATGAGTGCTACTTTTCCTATAACCCTTCTGCTAACAAGTCAAATTGCATCAAATAATAAAACAATTTCACTTACAGCATTGGATGAGGGCGATATAGCACTTCTGAAATCATATGTAAGTATTTATTGGGAAGTATTATTATTAATTTGTTGTGTATTTTGATGACTGGCAAGTTTACATTAAAATTTAATCAAATATTTTACGTTTAGGGCCAGGGACAGTACACAAAGATCATCAAAGAAGTAGAAGATGGTATACAGACTGTGATGAAGAGAGTTAATGAACTGACTGGTATCAAAGAGTCAGACACAGGATTAGCACCACCTGCCTTGTGGGATTTGGCTGCTGACAAACAGACATTACAGAATGAACAACCCTTACAGGTATAAGCCTTTTCTTATTAAATACTAGCTGATTCTTTCATTCCCGATTCCCGTGGGAATACATTACCGGGATGAAAAGTAGCATATGTTACTTGGGGGATAATGTAACTACATATAAGTGAAAGAATTTTCTAAACAGAGACAAAAATGTTACACATTTACACATGTATTGGTTTATTTTTGAGCACCACATAAAAACTGTTGGGTCAAATTATGATTATATTTATAATGCTGATATTCTTTGTATTTCTTTGCTTCTAAATTATCCTGGGGAGTAAAGAAAGAAGTCTAGATTGAGC
The DNA here is from genome assembly GCA_963556515.1 of Nudaria mundana. Lineage (NCBI taxonomy): Eukaryota > Metazoa > Arthropoda > Insecta > Lepidoptera > Erebidae > Nudaria > Nudaria mundana. Next base: position 3,465,772 of record OY748305.1, on the reverse strand, counting down.
ATGTCTAGATTTTTGATACAACTCCCCTAGATCATCATTGCAATGAACATCTCTGTTAAATTAAGTTCTTTTACAGAGCTACATGTTGCAATACATACAAACAGAATCATGATAATAATGAAAAGCACCAATCTCTATTAGACTGTAAGCATTAACACACACTTAAGTGCCCAGTGACCAAAAATTTTTTTGACAAACTCATGTTGTTGACAAACATTGCGGTAGACGTCCAAATATAATTGACAAAGACATTTGACAAACACTTCAAACAAAGCACTTCAGACAGGACTCAAACCAGCAATAGGGTTCTTTCAGCGAGTATGCTATGTCAACTTAGCTGTAGGTCCCAATAGAGGCCGAGACCTTATGGAGGGGCCGTAATGGTTACTTCATGAAATGAAAGAATTTGGACTGTACTATAATTGGTTTACTTGTCGTACATAATATTTTATTGCAAAGATTGCTAAGCCACGTTAGTGCCCGTGTTCAAGCGCGTCGTGCGGCGAAGTGAATGCGTGCGCTGGCGCGCTGCAGTGTCGGACCCCCTGAGCCACCGCGTACGTAGTTGTTATGCGAGATGCGCCGCCACCGTATATGGGCACTTTTGTAGGCTGAACCCTAACCATTGATCTTGTGAATTTATTATAACATTAATTATAAAACTATTTCCTATCATATTTTCACAGGTGGCCAGATGCACAAAAATTATCAATGCAGATTCAAACGATCCAAAGTACATAATCAATGTGAAGCAGTTTGCAAAGTTTGTTGTGGACCTTGCTGATTCTGTAGCTCCTACTGACATTGAAGAAGGCATGCGGGTTGGGTGAGTTTCATTGCAGTTACTTATTTACTATTTCTTTCTCATAGGTTCTACCTATAGTCCTACTTATAGTCCGAGACGCCCAGGACTTTTAATTGGCTATGCCACAGCAGCTCGTCACGTAAGATTTTGTTGCCTTTTATCAACATTTCATCGCAAGGCAACAGGTTTATATATTTTTTTCAAAATTACAATATTACTGCTACTTTTTATTAAATTCATTCGGCCATTTTGGACATAACCCATAATAATGTGTGTCCGGTGATGGCAATAGGCTTGCCCCCTATTATATGGGACTAGAAATACTGACAAGTTGTGGGTGTGTAATGCACCTCTACCTCCCCTTTGGGGATATAGGCGTGATATGTGTGTGTGAGGTTCTACCTATTGCCTTGCTAATCTGGTAGTAAATGTACATATAGATAGATATCTTTTTTATTGCTAAAAGATCTTTTTTTTTTAGGGTTTCACACCCAAAGAGTAAAACAACAACCCTATTACTGAGACTTTGCTGTCCGTCCGTCAGTCTGTCTTAGGCTGTATCTCATGAACCGTGATAGTTAGAACGTTGAAATTTACACAGATGATGTATTTCTGTTGCCTCTATAACAACAAATACTCATACTAAAATACAGAATATCTATACTTCTATTCTACTATTATAAAGAGGAATGATTTGTATTTTTGTGTGCATGTTTGTAATGAATAAACTCAAAAACTACTGTGCCAATTTAATATATTCTTTCACCATTGGAAAGCTACATTCACCCTGAGTAACATAGGCTACTTTTTATCCCGGTAATGTGTTCCCACGGGAAACGGGAACTAGTAAACTAAATCACGCGGGCGGAGCTGCGGCGAACAGCTAGTTTTTAAATAAAGAAAGGCTTCTTTCAAATATATTGCACTATGAATCGCAATAACGACGGTGTCGGGCCAGATTCGAACCAGTGACATAGTTCGTTTACCATGGGAATGTTCTAGTCAACTAAATGAGATCCATATGTCATACGTAAAACATGAAAATCTTTTTAAACAATACTTTATCTTTTCAGCGTGGACCGCAACAAGTACCAGATACATATTCCTCTGCCGCCCAAGATCGATCCTACAGTCACCATGATGCAGGTTGAAGAGAAGCCTGACGTCACATACAGCGATGTTGGAGGTTGTAAGGAACAGATTGAGAAACTAAGGGAGGTTGTGGAGACTCCACTGTTACATGTGAGTGGACATCATCAGAAATCGTTATACGTTCATACTCATTGCTTTTATCATTCTTTAAAAAATAGAGTGGTCAAAAATTATTTGAAATTTGATCCAATCAATCAAGCCATTTAAATTAAAATAAATTTAAATATTTTTGGACATTCTTACACAACGTCATCTAGCCCAAATTAAGCTAATATAAGCTTGTGTTATGGGATATAGACGACTGATAAACATACTTATATATTTCTCACTACATACATATTATACATAGAAAATACCCAAACTCCGAAACAAACATTTGTGGATCACACAAATAATTTGATTCGACCCGGAATCGAACCTGGGACCTCAGGGGCGGCAGTCGCATACTCATACCACTGAGCCACCGAGGCAGTCAGGGTATTTGTCAGGGTAGATGGCTGGATATCAGTTATTTATAACTTACTAGTACGGTGTCTTGCGCGGTGCTACGCGCCACATCACGCCATAGGTTTTGGCCTGTAACTTTTAACCCCTTAGGGCTAGGTAAAATTTTCGATTTTTCGTCTTGCCTCCAGATCGAGGGCTATCCATTGAGGGGTCAACCACCATTGGAGCTCTCGAGAGCTAAGGGGAACATTCCCCATTTGTATATATAGATTATTAGCAAAAATTTTTTTTTTCAAACATAGTTGTCTTTTACACTGTTGCAAGAGCTGTCGTCACGGGTTGACTGGGTCAAAACTTTGGCCACTTTCCCCGAAGTTTCGACTCAGGTATGTAAATATCTCAGTAACCGTGTAAAAGACCCATTTGTTTCAAGTTTATAGACACAGTTAGTTTTAATGGTCATCTAAACTACTTGGATTGTGTTTTTTTTTTAAATTCTCTCACTAGCTAGTATTTAATATACTATAATTATATGTTTTGTAATTAGCCTGAAAAGTTCGTGAAACTGGGAATCGAACCGCCTAAGGGTGTGCTACTATTCGGCCCTCCCGGTACCGGTAAGACTCTCTGTGCGAGAGCCGTCGCCAATAGGACTGACGCCTGCTTCATTAGGGTCATCGGTAAGTACTTTACATTGTTGGCACTTGGTGAAACCTATATTAATACATTTATGAAACAAATTCACTTGAGCTCTTTGTTCCACTGTTTTATTTTATTTATTTATTTATTTATGTACAACACACAGAGAAAAACAAACAATAAGAAGAATACAAACAGAACAGTGAGCAGATAGTACAAGGGCGCTACTTATTCCTAAAGGAATCTCTTCCAGCAGGCCAGAGAGGAGATGTAAATATGACAAGGCAACGTGTGTGCAGTGCAATAAAAATAAACTTACATAAACTAAAGGCGCATTATAATATATACATAAATAAATACATACTGTACTATAATATACTTACATATAGAGACTACAATAGATAATATTATTACCCGATATATAACTAAGATAAAGAGGAGAGGTAGTCTGCTTTCACTTTCTTTTTAAATAGAGTAAGAGTTCTACAGCTTTGTATGTCCGGGGGGAGAGAGTTCCACAGCCTGACCGCATGAACGGAAAAGGAATAGGAATAAAAATCAGTTTTGTGGGAGGGATAATTTAGGCGGTATTTGAGGTGGGACCTACACAGGGTACCGGGTGCGTTCATATATGAGAAGCGCTCCCGCAGGTAGGAAGGATAGGTGGGATTATGCAGGATATTAAAAAGGAGACATAATATCCGAGTGTCTCTGCGAAGGCGGATTGGGAGCCACTTGAGTACCTTGTGAAAGTGCGAAACGTGATCATACTTACGCAGATTGAAAACAAAACGGATACATAAATTTTGCAAGCGCTCAAGTTTGTCTAACAGCTCCTCAGTAGCGTCCAAATAGCAGTCCAAAATGGGTTGGATAAGCGTCTGAGCAAGTGTGACTTTGATATTCAGAGGTAAATAGCTCTGGAGGCATTTCAGCGTGTGGAAGGTGTAATGAACCTTTTTACTTCCAGGATAGGGTGCTATCCATTATCACTCCCAGATTCTTCGCAGTGCTCGCGTACCCGTTTGTAGAACCATCCAGTAAGATAGGGGGCAGACAACTGTTCTTATTACTTGTAAACCTTAGTTCCCTAAGTAAGAAAATTTCGTTCACATTAATATTGGTTGATATGGAGATCCACCCTAGTCGATGTTGGATTTGTCTTATGGCAATATTAAGGGTTTTGCACGAGGCATTGAGCATAATGCTAAATTTTTTCTAATTATTTCACTACATATTTAACAGCGTTTCGGCTCAAAGTTAACTAATTTTATTCACCGAATAAGTCTGCAATTATATTTATCTGTAGCATATAACACGTAATACGCGCGCTTGCACTCGAGAGGACAATTTCCTCTCTTATAATTTATTGGATTGTACTCACTACATAAAATAAAACAAAGTCGCCTGTTCCGTATGTATGCTTAGATCTTTAAAACAACGCAACGTATTTAGGTGCGGTTTTCATCAATGGATAGAGTGGTTCTCGAGGAATGTTTTTGTGTATATAATTTGTCACGCGGGCGTAGCTGCGGGCGTCTGCTAGTAATATTATAAATCGCAAAAACAATAGTCTTCGGCTGGACTCATACCGCGCCGCCCGCGGCGGCTTTTCTAACTAACTTTCTTCTTTCTTGAAGTTGGTTAAGAAGTTAGTAATCTTCATTGCTCAAATTCCCCTCTTGTCCAGGTTCGGAGCTGGTCCAAAAGTACGTTGGTGAAGGTGCTCGTATGGTTCGGGAACTGTTCGAGATGGCTCGTAGCAAGAAGGCCTGTCTTATATTCTTTGATGAAATCGACGCCATTGGTGGAGCCAGGTACGTACCATAAACCACGATCAGACTGAAAAAAGGGGCCCCATACTTCGTCTGACATCTGTCAGTGGTTAATGACAGATGTCAGACAAAGTGAGTCTGTCTTAAATGCTTATATTAAAGGTGCTAAGGGGACTTGGATTTTTGCGGAGCGCATGGCCGGTTGCCATTTAGGTTACCTCTGGCACTGGGCAAAAACCCAAACGCTCTATTGCAATACCGAACAACGTTTCCTTGTCCCGCACCTCGAACTAGTTCAGAGTAACTAGTTCTTCTGTGCGGGTAAAATAAAGTATTACGTTGACATTGGCGAAATCATCGATGGACATCGATGGAGCCACGTTTTTAAAAAAAGAAGAATAAGAAGTTGCTAAGGACTACAAAGGTTTCCAAAGCCTGCTGGTACGTCTTAGGAAGCATAACCTCACTTATGCTTCCTAAGACGTACGCTAGCACGTTACGTAGGACTGACATTAAATTAAAAAAAAAACAGCTAAGAGGTCCACGTCATCCACACCAGGACCTGCTGATACCCAAGACCTGACGAATACCCCTATTAGGTACGTGGGTTTAATGAAAATTCTGACATAATGGGGATGCAAAAAGCACCTCGGGCAGGCCTATGTCACTCGCCTAACAATCGTAAAGAATACGTGACGTCAGCGACAACTTGAAGTTGTTAGTCCGTATGGGTTGTCTCTTGTTTGTGATACGGCATTGACCATAGATTTGATATTGAGGCATTAACGTCATAATTATTGGTCAAATTATGCTGGTACTTTCCTGACAACCCTAACGTTCGAATGATGTTATCTGTAAACAAAAGAATGTGTTTTAATTAACGTCGGAGTGCAAGTTCTGTATGTAAGTACTATTCCCTATTCTGTGCCTCGGGTTACACCTTATGGCGGGCACTTTTCCTGTCATATGCGTTACCATTATAGAAAAAGCGCCATTAAGGATTACAGATGTAGTTCGTGTTTATTTTGACAGAGTTGGACGGATGTAAGTGTGATATTGTGTTTAGATTCGACGACGGCGCCGGTGGAGACAACGAGGTTCAACGTACTATGTTGGAGCTCATCAACCAGTTGGACGGGTTCGATCCCAGAGGGAATATCAAGGTATTGCATTGTCGTACACTACATTGAATTGAGATGTCCAATTAGCGGGCTTATTGTTAAAAGTCCGAGACTCCCAGGACTTTAATTGGCTGTGCCACAGCGGCTGGCACGTAAGATTTTGTTGCCTTTCATCAACATGTCATCGCAAGGTAACAGGTTTCAATTTTTTTTCAAAATTACAATATAGCTGCTTCTTTTCATTAAATTCATTCGGCCATTTTAAACATAACCCAATATAAATGTGCCCGGTGACGGCAAGAGGCTTGCCCCCTATTACGTGAGACAAAAACTACTAGCAAATTGTGGGTGTGTAATGCACCTCTGCCTACCCCTTCGGGGATATAGGCGTGATATGTTTGTGTGTGTGTGTGTGTGTGCTATCACTTCCAGACAACCTCTGGATGGATAGTGGTCCTTTGTATACGAAGTATGCCATGCGACTTGAGAGACAGCGACACACTGGTCTTACATACACGACGTCTGACAAATACAGCTTGCCAAGTTTTTCGTGTGGCAAAAAATGGAACTAATATAATAAATAAATATGTTAGGACATTTCACACAACGCCATCTAGTCTCAAACTACGAGCTCAAACGAGCTTGTGATATCAGTACTAGATAGGAGGGGCTCGTGGTCTAGTGGTGACCGACAATATTAACACATTGCAAAAGTTAAGCAACATCCAGTCAGGCCGGTCTTAGGATGGGTGACCATTTCTTAAGACACCGAGACCCCTCCGTGCCTCGGAGAGCACGTTAAGCCGTCGGTCCCGGTTGTCATACTAACATCTATGGCAGTCGTTAGGGGTAGTTGGAGCCCTAAATCAAAAATCCTCGCGGTCTAACTACAGAACTTCGATATCGCCCATGGGTTGTGAAGGTTAGATGGCAGTCGCTTCACGGAAAATATCGAAGTTCAGCCGAATCGCAGTTAGACTGGAAAGCCGAGCCCAACTGAGTTGGGAAAAGGCTCGGTGAATGATGATACATATTGTACATAGGAAACATCCAGACTTCGGTACAAACGTATATGTCATTACACAAAGTTTGCCCCGACCAGGAATCGAACCCGAGACTCCGGCGTCGAAGGCGGGTGCACTACCGACTTCACCACCGAAGCAGTCATAATATAATTATAGTTATTGCTTTTGACGTTTTTCAATGTATTGTGGTGCCCCCATTGGAACGTCAACTTATACTTGGCAACTTGTACTTACAATGTGACGTTTTTCTAGTGCTAGAATAGAACCATAAGCCATCTAGTCTATATAAACCCTATGATGTACCAGGTACTGATGGCCACCAACCGTCCAGACACGCTAGACCCGGCCCTCATGCGACCCGGCCGGCTGGACCGCAAGGTAGAGTTCGGTCTACCAGACCTGGAGGGACGCGCTCATATCTTCCGCATCCACGCTCGCTCCATGAGCGTAGAGAGGGACATCCGCTTCGATCTGCTCGCTCGACTGTGTCCCAACTCTACTGGTGCTGAGATCAGGTAATATGATAATATGACACTTTATTTTATCTTTCTTTTGGTACTTAACTAAATGTAAAAAACGAACCACAAAAAAGTTCTTTCAACTGACTTCTAAAAAAGGAAGAGGTTTGCAATTAGACTGCTCGTTTGTTTAAAGTTGTTTATTTTTTTTTAATTGAATCTACTTACCATGTGGCCCCATTTCAATTGCTTGCTAGATTCTTACTTACATGCTCAATCAAATCAAATCAAAATATCTTTATTCATGTAGGTCACAAAGTAACACTTATGAACTTAAAAAAAGGAAAATACATTTACATTTACAGATTCGCAAGGCAATAGGTAGAGCCTGTGAGGAAAGAACCTGGCAAGAAAAACTCACGGCCACTCTTTTTATTCGCCAGTAAATACAATGATTCTGTTACAACAATAAAAAGAGGGCAAGGGCAGTACGTGACCATGTGTGGACCAAGTGAACTTACTAATTTTGAATCTGTTATTCACAAAAAAAAAGTCAATACTAGTTAAAGGTGCCACATAATCTCAAAGTACCCATACCTAACAATATCATAATAATAATAATTTAACAATAATAAGTGAGTTTCAGCTCTACCTGTTGCTTTGCGAATCTGGATGTACATATCATCACTCTTTTTAATTTTAATTTTGACATTCATAAGTGTTTTTATAACCTAAATGAATAAACTTTTTGGAGTTTACTCCTTAAGAATCGATTTTCATATATAAGGCGCCCGGTATGAGAAAAATCCGAGGGGTAAAACCTACTAACAAGTAACGAAAATCGTGTCACGTTTTTGGTGCGCACCTCTAGTGCGCAACTTTCTAATTTGTTATGGTTAGATACTCGTACTTAAGGAGTAAACTCCAGTCGTGCGTCGGAGCTGACACACACACTTTTTTGAATCCTTAAATCTTTATTGGTGAATGAATTTTCAAAATCGGTTCAGTATTTTAGGTATTGAATTGAAACAATAGTTAGATAGTATTAGTATAGAAAATATTCTCAGAAGATCCTAAGTCAAACTGAACCTCGTACTATTGCATTATAATATTGGTAATGGAGTTTTGTACCTGACTGTACATAACGTGTGCGTAACCATCTTAATGTCAATCAAATTAATCATCTTATAAACGAGACAAACGGGCATCGGCTTTTGACTCCGGAGTCTCGGGTTCGATTCCCGGGTCGAATCAAATATTTGTGTGATCCACAAATGTTTGTTTCGGAGTTTGGGTGTTTTCTATGTATATTACGAGTACGCATGTATTTAGAAATATATATTATCAGTTGTCTAGATCCCATAGCACAAGCTTATAGCTTAGTTTGGGCTAGATGATGTTGTGTGAGAATGTCCAAAATAATTATTAAAAAAAAAAACATACCTCTTTATTACCCGACGTTTCGACCCTGAAATTAATCGCGTAAATGACCCCTTTTTAAAAAGTGTACGAAACGCGAAAGTTTAAAAAGTATTGAACAAGCTGTTTTGTTCTCAGGTCTGTGTGTACCGAGGCGGGTATGTTCGCTATACGCGCTCGTCGTAAAGTAGCCACAGAAAAGGATTTCCTCGAAGCCGTCAACAAGGTCATCAAATCGTACGCCAAGTTCTCAGCCACGCCCAGATATATGACATATAATTAATCTGTAGCCCAGTGGTTAGGATGTCAAGTTTACGAATAGATGCGAGTTCGTATTCCACGGCACTACTAATGTACTCCTGTTAGCTTGAGGGGTTAGCGGGAATTCTTGTAACAGCTTTTGTGTTTGAGTGTACTTTTTATTGTTTTTATAAGTCATTTCAATTAAAAAGAATCTATTCAACATCTTCTTTTTGTAAAGTAGGTACTTTTGACGACTGGTGGGTTGGCATTGAGCCTCGAATGATTTTTGCCAACGCTTCCATTTTTCAGTTCCACGTGACTGACATGACTTTTTAGACAAACTATAATTATGATTGTAACTTATTTCTCAATCTGTTACTAAATGTAATAAATATGTGAGTATCCAATATTTTGTATTGTGTCTCTGCAAATACCGCCCATTGTAAGACCACAATGGTCTCTTTTGAGGATTAGATCATACAAATGGACATTTACTTGAAGGACCAAATTATTAGAATGAAGACTAGTTTCAAAGTATTGTAATATCGAATTGATATGATTTAAAGTTCAATAAAAAGTACACATCAATTATATAAAAAATTCAAATGATTGGTGTCGTTAGTAATATCTTTAATAAAATTTATTATTTACTTACCAGATAATTTTATTATTTTTTATTAATAAGGTCCTTCCCTTGTCCTACCCTATGAGAATGGCATTGTCGACTTCAGTCAATAACCAATGATGTCGCAGATAATGTCGATATATATTATGTATATTTTTGAAATTACCTATGATAATGATGATTGGTCAACGACAAGGGGCTCATGGTCTAGTGGTAATCGACTAGTTTAATAAATTGCAAAGTTTAAGCAACATTTAGCCAGGCCGGTCTTAGATAGGATGGGTGACCATTTCTTAAGTCATTGAGACCCCTCCGTACCTCAGAGACCTCGCTAAGCCGTCGGTCCCGGTTCTCGTACACATCTATGGCAGTCGTTAGGTATAGTTGGCGCTCTAAAATAAAACCCGACTGGTCTAACCTTCGATCTTGCCCGCCGTGTGGTGGCCGGCAGAATAGAATAGCCCCAACCCATATCCTCCCGTGGATGTCGTACGAGGCGACTAAGGGAGTGTGTGGAAAGTACTGACCCCCTGTAACTTTTCCACACACAAAAGCGGATGTCCCACCTAACCTAACCTAATCAACTAAACCTAAACAACGACCTCTGTCCTTGCACCAACACAATCTCGCAAACCTTTAACCTAACCAATCAACTCCTTCCTACTCATCATGACCCCACGAACTTCCCACCAACATAATCTCGCAAACCCTCAACCACCTTATTTACAACTGCCCCAGATACACTTAACTCACTCCTCCACCACATCACCTTTATCGTAAATCAACTAAAACACTCTAACGGCACATAACATCTAAACACTTCACTAACTAAACAATCAACTTGCAAACGGTTCCAGGAGAAGGCGTATACCATAAGCGCCACTCCTGAAACTAAAACCCAATTGACTCATCAAAAAAAAAAAAAAAAAAAAAAAACCTTCGATCAAACGTCTTTGGTATACATGTTTCGCTGATTCTAACTACAGAACTTCGATATCGCCCATGGGTTGTGAGTTGTGACGTTCTGTGTGTCTAGTACCAGTTTCTTACGTTAATTTGCTTGAAAAACGTTTTTGTATTCCCTATACATTTCACACCAGCGCCCCTACCGGTAACGTCAGGGAACTGTGCCAAATGTATGGAGGCATACGAAAACTTATTTCGAGCAAGTTAACGTAAGGAACTGGTACTAAACACTCAGATAGCAGTCGCTTCACGGAAAATACTGAAGTTCAGCCGAATCGCAAATAGTCTGGAAAGCAGACCAAAAGTGCTCTGGGAAAAGGCTCAGTGGATGAAATGATCATTGGTTTTTGACAAACTCTTCCGTGCACTATGGTAGGTATCTTGGCAGTATGATAGAAACCTGCGCCTATTTAAACAACACTAATAAAATAGATCGTCCTATTTGAGGGTACTTAATAAAAAACACAATATTAAAAACTGACACGACGTAGATAATACTTTTTGTTTGTATCAATGATTTTTATAGTGTTAATTGCATTCTTAACGCGTTATTATTGCAATTTGATTTATAATTTGTGAATCTGCGAGTTTTACTAATACGGGATGTCTTCAACGGTAAGTACTTAGATCTATGTTTTCTATTAAACTATAACACGAGAACTACAAGTCCACAGTCAATGAATAATGGAAGTCATGTTTGAATTGGGAGTCACGGCAGCCACTTAGGGCCAGACTCACCACCGGAATATGACCAAATAATTGACGCAGTCAAAAGATAATGAAGTAACGAACAAAAAAACAGTGGAATTGGGAGTCTCCTCCTTTTTTGAAAGTCTGTTAAACATAGACTACTTATAACTCCTTAGTACCTAGATTAACTTTTAATCCCCATAACTGTGCTTACGGGATCAGTATGTAACGAGAACATTATTTACACGGATGCTGCGGCTGCTTGCGTCAGCTAATATATAGAATGGTTGTAATTGCAGGACGCATACACAGATGTGGTAGAATTGTGTGCACTTCTCCAATGCTTGGGGTTCAGTGTGAAGTCCCTGGACACCAGCGACGGGAACATCAGCCATGATGGAGCATCGCGGACAGTGGTTATTAATTGTCAGGTAAACATATATAGCCAGGCAAAGCCTTATATATCCTCGAAAGAATCGGAAATTCTTAGGCTGAATAACTTGCGTTACCTTTCAGGTGAAAAGTTCTGACCAACTGAGCTACAAACACCACAGAGGAAGACCTTGAAATTGTGATCCATATTTTAGGTATTACCTACGTGTGTATATCTCTAGACCTGTCTACCAAGAATCTTTCGAGGTGTATCGATCTTGGTATATTTGCCAGATATTCCTTCGTCTGACAGTGTTAAAGGTACCCCTCGCATGCAGATACGCGTCGGGATAAGCGACATTCTAGATGCGTATGCTCCGAAACAGCAGTAGGCCCGCCGTCTTATTGCATAAGACCAAATAGTGACGCCGGTCGGGGATCGGGGATAAAGACATGGTTTTATCTGTGTGTGTTTTTATAACAGGATATCTCAATAGTAAGTGTGCGTGGGTGTCATTCTTTATGCGTTAGTCCTCAGGTCTCCACGTGGTGCTAGAAAATCCGAGTCTCTCTTGTTCATGCCCAACAACCGGTCATCAGCAAAACAGTGGCATTTGGCAAGTGTCAGGTGTTACTGGAGGGAAACAACTTGATAAGGTGTGTACTGAATAATGCCTTGCTGGCGTCATTCGGCTTCGGGCCGCACGAAATATTTGTTGGACGCGGCGGCTCTGGTAGGTAAAAATTACAGAAAATTCCGAAAGCTGCAATGGGCACGGTACCTATATCTGTGACGTGAGCAACTTTGGCGTACCTAATAAATACCTATACTATATCTAGCCTTTCTAGAACAACTAAGTAGCTACCTAATGAATATGTAACTACTTTTAATTACTTACCGTTTTCAAATAATTACATGTAGAAATACCTAGTTGAAAGATCAGTAATGTATCCATTATTCGTGATTTGCGTGAGGCAAATGCCGCGTCGGAACTTCAGCACGTAGCCGCCGTAGGTTCCTGTTAAACTCACTGAAGTAGGGCCTCTGTTTGTACCTTATAGTACTCGAACCAATTCGGTCACACTACTTCATAACCAGTATCATTTGTAATTATTACAAATATTACACTCGCAGTTGTTTTATTCTAACTAAAATTTTGCAGGAATTTGGATGTTCATTACTATGTTCACTACCAAAGACTCATCGTGACCGTCTCAGTAAGGAGCTGCACGAGATAATTAAGTGTATCCGGCAACATAACGAATCCGACGCGGAAACGCAGAAAGATATGCCTAAAGAAACTTCAAACAACAAGTCAGCTAGCATGATTGAATTGAAAACTCCAGATAAGCTGTAAATAATCCTTCAATTTATTTTTGAATGAAAAATATCTTAAGAGGCCCAAGAGGCCAAACTATTCACCCAGAGATTCAGTTACACATACCTATCTAGATAACTAGGTACTCGTACTCGACTACCTCGGTGGCACAATGGTACTATGTACGGACTGCCACGCTCGAGGTCTCGGGTTCGATTCCCGGGTCTGGTGGATAATGTATAATTCTCTTTAGAATTCTACCCAGATAATTATCCCAGAGTCTGGAACTTGTGCCCGGTAAATGGCAATAGGCTCGCCCCCTATTACATGGGACCTAACATAGCTGGCGAGATGTGGGTGTGTTTGCACACCTCTGCCTACCCCTTCGGGGAAAAAGGTGTGATGCTATGTTATATTATAGTACTCGTACCTAATAGTTTCTCCCCTAACAAAGTTATAGGCAAAATTTAGGTAGAGAAGGCAAACTCGACACTACCACCCTATACCAACCCGTCCGGCCAGCGTGGTATATGTAGACTGAATTCCCCCCCTAAGAACCTACCTACCAACAGTGAATGGAAAAAATACCTAACAAAAATAAATATTTTTTGTTTATTGACTGCTTCAGTGGCGTGTTCGGTAGTGCATCCGCTTTCGACGCCGGAGTCTCGGGTTCGATTCCCGGTCGGGACAAACTTTGTGTGATGACACATACATTTGTGCCGAAGTCTGGGTGTTTCCTATGTATGTATTTACAAAAAAAAAGTATATAAGTATTTATATCAGTTTATCTAGTACTCATATCACAAGCTCTGCTTAGTTTGAGACTAGATGGTGTTGTGAATGGAATTATTTTTAACCGGTTTAAAAAAGAGGTTTCTCAATTCGAACGTATATATATTTTTAATGTTTGTTCGCCGTTTATGAACCGATTTTAATACGTTTTTTTTGTTGGAAAGGAGATATTTACAAGGGGGTCTCATTATAAGGAAACCAGGATCTGATGATTGGAACCGAGGGGAACCTTAAAAAATTGTAAGGGCGACTAGTGGATTTGTTAATTTTTTCATTGGGTATTTTAAAGGACTACCATTTAATGTAGGTTTGGAGTCGATCTGATGAGGGAGCCCAAAGACAGTCGAGGGAACTCATCTACGATTTACAGCAGTTATGTTATGTTTGGATTTGATTAATTTGTATTGAAGAGAACTTTACATATCCCAACTTTTTAGTTTACGGTTGAAGTCGATTTATTTTTGTTTAAAATTATTCCATGAAAGCTCAATTGCTACTGGATCACAGCTGCGTGTATGTTACTTTAAATCTTTTTAGGGATTTCAAATTAAAAGCCGACACTCCCACACGATATCGGTCTCTGGACACTTTGATCGCACCAAATAAAATGGTCGACCAGCCGATACCTACTCCTGGTGCTCTACAACGACCCAATTTGAATGATGGCGCTGCTGACGATGCGAAAAATATCAATAAAGTAAGTTCTTATGAATCTTCAGATTCACCACTGGCATAAAATGTAAATTGAGGAAATGGGCTGTTTATGTGCCAGTTTTCATCCAAATTAATTCAACGGTTTACATGTGACTGAATACATCTAATCTATCGCTCTATAGAGCTTAACTACCTACTGGATTCTCATATGAATATACTAAGACTTATGTTGTTTTAGCAAATTATGTGCAGCAGACAAAGCACCTACACTCTGTCCTCAACGCCCGGCAGTGTAAGACGACGTAATAAAACTTCTAGGTGGGTACCACGTATGTTAGATAATTTGTATACAGTGTTTAATTATCTAAATCCCATAATACAATCTAATGGTTTACGATTATATTAAAAGAACAATGATCTTTGCAGTCCCATAAAGTATTCTCAAAATTCGATGCTGGAGAGTCTGAAAGCTGCCGAAAAAACAGCAGAGGACCTTCGTTCTAAGTTGGCACTTATGGTCAGAGAATTCGACGAGGACGAGAGACAAGATTCGTCTATTTCTTCCCTGGCTCTTGACGTATCAAAGATATCTGTGCTGAAGGTACGACTGTGAAGTCCTCTGTTTATTTGATTTTTAATTATATAAGTTTAAGCAGTTTGATAAACGTTACATAAGGAATAGTGTTGTTTGTTATTCCCTAAAGAATCCAGGCAAGAAAATAAAATAATGTTGACGCCCTATGCTACAATAGAGCGAAGAGAGAAGTTGAGTATGCCGATAAATGAGCAAAGCTCTAGCAAATGCTTATTAGCGGCAATAGGATTGCTTCGTATTACGAGGAACCAAAAAAAAATTGCAGCGATAAGTGGTCGTCATATTCCTCTGCCGACTTTAATAACAAATGTTTTCATTTCAGGGCACAGAATCATCAAAAGCACAATTTGCGTCGAGTCCAAATTTATCCGCAATTGGACATGTTAAAGAAGATTTAGCAAAAACTAGACTCAGACGCTTTGAAAGTGCATCGACTTCAAATCTAGCACCTATAAAGTTTTCTGGAAAAGAAAGCAGCCTCTCCAAGTTGCGCCGCATGTCACCGAATTTCTTTAGAATGAAGGACTCTGCAAGCAGCAAACCTGAGAAAGCTAAAACTCCAGATGGAAGGAGTAAACTAAACAGTATGTTGATTAAGTATTTGTCATTCTTTCGTATCGTATTTTTAACTATCTTATGCCATTTGCGTCACCATGCTCGGAAAGGCTTGTTCGGCGGTTCTACAGTACTCAGGCCCGAGGTCATTATCATTAGTTGCCTGGTGTTATACCAGCGGCGTCACCGTGACACGCGATAGTCTAACTACCCACACTTGTACTCCGTGTTGATCAATGAAACTGTTTTCAGGTTTGATAATCTAATCATGTTTCGTTTTAGGTCTTATAAAACCAAAAATTGTTACGCCGATTCGTACGCCCAGAATGAATACAGAATCAAGTCCAAACCTTAGTGCGTCCTCTAGAAATAAATATAGCCATGTAAAATCTACTATACCAAGGCCCTCGAAGAAAGAATAAAATTATTGAAGAAATATATTATTTTAATGTGGACAAATACTAGATTAAGCGCAAAGCACAATATTATACATATCATACAGTGCCAAACCGACGCGTAGTCTGTTACACCATGGTTTATTATAGTATTTCCATGATTTGGCTGGTGTGCACTCAAGTTTGTGTTTAACTTCACAATAAACTAAAATAGTAATTACATTTCAAAATATTCGTTTCCTTTCTATATTCTTCCTATAAAATAAATTTGTAAAATAATGTTATCCTTCAACAATCGGATTTATCAGAATTATTATAAATAGTTATTAATTTTTCAATCTCTTTTTCCAAATTATCATTCATGGTTTCAGATTTTTTCTTAGCTTTTGACCTGAAATGTTTGGAAATTTCCTTTTCTTTTTTATCAACAATTTTTTCTTTGGTATGAACCGAACATACTATGCTTTTGATTAATTCTTCTTTTGTAGTATTTCGACAGCAATCACCGTTGTTTGGTTCAAACTCATGACTTTTCCTTTTGTACTTTCTATGTTTCTCAATGCAACAATCCTCTACACTGTCGCCATCATTGTGCGATTTACTATTTGAGAGCTGTTCTTGTTTTGACCGACTGCTAATCTCTTTTTCTTGACTCTTCGTAGTTAATTCTTTTAAACTAGGCTTGTCAGTTTTCAAAGATTTTTTTCTATCTCTTTTAGCTAACTTAAGGCATATTGTTGCCTTGGGGTATCCAGTAAATTGCTGGTAAGAATCTCCCTTTTCTAATGAAGCAAAGCTATTTAAGAATCTACGTGGATGTATGTCTTCAGGGGTATCATTTAGAAACAAATAAGCTTTCTTTAAAAATGATTTCTTATCTATAGGATTTTGCATGTGGAAGAAATTTTCAATCTGTTCATGAGATTTCAGCCTCCTGAGTGCATTTCTTTGGACAATGTTATATGATACTACAGCCATAATCATAAAACTGGGTTCATTGCTAAGAATGTGATCCCATAGGATGAGCCATTCAGAGCAAGTTAAAATTTCACTGAACGCTGTTTCAATTATTTTCAGTGCATACGTTTGGCTTGTTATTCCAACATCACAGAAGTGTTTCAACAATTGTTGATCATGTTCAGCTAGAATATTTTCAATAATAGCCAAAACACTGATCGGTGGAAATGGGGCATATTCAAACCATAACTGACAATAATTACACAAAACTGTTGCCACAGATTCAAATAGTAACAGAGGATCTTTCTGAAGTACTTTTACAAATGGGAATACAAAAGATGGTAGAAATTTCATTACACCAAATAATGGACACCAATTTGCAAGGCAGGATAACAAGCGTTTTAAACTTTTCAATGTTATCGAGCTGTGTATAGTGAATTGTTTCTCTATATCTTTGTAAGATGTGTGAATACCTTTGTCAACTAACGCTGCATATGCTGTTTTATTCCGCGGTGTATCCAATAGAGATCTCCAAATAATTGACCGAAACTTGTCCGGGTATTCCCCATATTGCATTAATATTCTCCTTAATCTAGCACTATCCATACAAATACGCATCTTTTGTTCAACTGCAGCCTGCACCTTTAAACGTTCTGGACAAGGACTCTTGTGTGATGTACATGGAAGATCGTTCTTTAAGGTTACATGCTCAACTACTGGGTTACTGAGACATTTGGCAGATTCCATAACAAATGCCGAGTTGTAAATATTTACCTCACCTAACTGTAGAATACACAAAAAATACTTTCCAGTAGGACTGATTGTAAAGCTTCGTATACCTGATGAATCCAGACGAATAGTGTGTATGGTGGCTAATGTTTCCAAATCTAACATGTTGAGTACACAATCACTGCTTAATATAGCAAGAATTTTGTTAGCTCCACCATCAAATAACTGAGGAATAAATGCTATTTGATTGACACCTGTAATTCTGTATTTTGATAAGTCGACAGATTTGAGAGCTTTCCATGTATCCATGCAGAACAGGATCAACATTGGTACAAGCCCTGCCATTGCCATGGCACGGCCATTCATCGTGAACGCAACACATTTCATATGCTTCAGTTCACTTGGTATGATTTGTTTCACAGACTTCATGGTCTCGTGTTTCCAAATTTGTACTGTATCATTTTGGAAGCATGCAACAAGATAGTCTCCAGCTGGTGTAAACAATATCTGTTGTATTCGTGCATCCAGGTAAGTGTTAAGTGTAAAATACTTAGTATAGTTCCGAAGTTCCCACAGTATTGCTTCAACGTTACTTGCAGTTAAAAGGTTGTTAATTTTTATGTTATTCGAAAAGGAAATATGCTTCACAGGCGCCGTGTGTCCGGAGAGTGTCAGAGAGACGTGGCCAGTTTCAACATCAATAAAATTCAAATCATACTTTTTGGAAGTTGCGACAATTAATGTATCGTATTTTTTAGGTACAAATTGTAATGCGGTACTCGGCCCGATACCAGTCAACTTCCAAAACTTCAAGTCAGTGAAATCCAATATGAAAATGTTACCTGCGTTGTCTGCACATGCCAGTTTCTCCTGTGTATCATCAAATGTTGCAGTAGAGAATCGTATTCTTCGACATTCTCCATTAGGACCTTTGATCGTGTGATGAAGTTGAAGTATCACCCCATCTTTTGGCTTAGATTTTAGCTTGATATCAAATTTTTCTACGTGTCCTTGTTCACTATTTGGCTGTTGTTCCATTTACGTTGTCCTACACTAATTTTATGAGAATCGATAAACATGTTAATATTATCATAGTTGTGATCTATTTTAGAACAAATAGCAGATATTGTTTCAAAATTTGGCGGAATCAAATTATAAACAAGTTGACGTAGGTATTCCTATTTCCTACTCTGATGTTGACGTTGACAGTTGACACTAGTTGACAGGTAGGTACATGTATAGATTTTTTTTTCAGTTCCTCGGCATCATCGCGTTGTGGTACCCAGTGAAGTATGGTTCAACTTAAATGTTGCAAATATTAGTTATTATTAGACCTACATATTAGATTAGACTTTATAGGTGGATTGGCTGCTTCGGAGACGCAGTGGTATGAGTATGCGACTGCCACCCCCGAGGTCCTTTCCGATTCCGGGTCGAATGAAATATTTTATTTTTAAATATTTGTGTGATCCACAAATGTTTGTTTCGAAGTTTGGGTGTTTTCTATGTATAATATGATATATAGAAAATATATAAGTATATTTATCAGTCGTCTAGATCCCATAGCGCAAGCTTATAATTAGCTTAATTTGGGCTAGATGATGTGTAAGAATGGCCGCCAAAAAAATTGGTGGATTTAATTAATAATTCTGTTAATTGTGGTAATTTAGTGGATATAATCCCGGTATTGATTCCCACGATTACGCGAAAACCAAACAATGAGCATGGCAGGCAACATAGAGTAATCAAACATTGATATCGCAGAAAATGTCGGTCACGTGACCCAAATAACTTTTTTTTTATGGAAGATAAGAAGGCGAAGGCCTTTAGTTTGGGACGCAACGTGCGTTGACACTGGCACCTCAACGACCTAGTACAGCGGGCTGTGCCAGCGCTGCTGCTGCATCAGCGGGAAGCCTCAAACCGCGCAAATATTCACAGGAGACTACATATTTGAGCCTTTTGGGGTAGGATCGGTCGCGGACTTTTTAAAACCATCCCAAAACTTATGATCGACTCTTCTTAAGACCGTCAGGGCGAACATGGCGGTAGGAAGAGTTTGTAGATAACCAATGATTAGGCAGGAAATTTCAAAAAATGTATTGAGTAGGTTACGTCATCGACATTTTCTCTACCACCATGCTTGCCCTGCTGATGGTTGGTTACTTTTTAGCTCAAAGAATAAGCATTGCCATATAACGTGGCAATGCTGCCAGCCTTCTGGGAATACTGCCAGTCGACGATGCGGAGGAGTTCTTTGACGCCTGTAGGTACGCGTATATGTATAGATTTTTAGTATGTATAGTACTATAGTTTTTAGTAAGGGTAAATATTTTCTTCTAATGTCAATTTTTTTATACGAGTAGTGTTTTGACCTATTAAAATTTTATTATTAAGTACATGCTTAAGTTTAGATGTAATTTTTTGGAATTGATTATAGACCGACATTGCGATATAGTTGGTTAAAAGCAGTTTTATATGGTTATAGACTCAAGTCGACGCTGGCAGTGCTAGGCCCTTCATAATTATTATAATGTTTATATGTTTACTTCCGGCCGATAGTCCGAGACGCCCAGGACTTTAATTGGCTGTGCCATAGCGGCTGGCACGTAAGATTTTGTTGCCTTTAATCAACATTTCATAGTAAGGCAATGGGTTTCATTATTTTTTTCAAAATTACAATATAACTGTTACTTTTTATTAAATTCATTCGGACATTTTGGACATAAAACATTATAAATGTGCCCGGTGACGGTAATAGGCTTGCCCCCTATTACGTGGGACTAAAATACTGGCAAATTGTGGGTGTGTAATGCACCTCTGCCTAACCCTTCGGGGATATAGGCGTGATATGTGTGTGTGTATATGTTACTTATATGCTTTTTACTTTCACCTATATTCTATACTAGCGGACGCCTAGATACTAAAACCTTTCTCGAAAACCACTCTGTAAGCCACTGAGCCTTTTCCCAACTCAGTCGGCTTTCCAGTCTAACTGCGATTCGGCTGAACTTCGATATTTTCTGTGGAGCGATGCCATCTGACCTCCACAACCCATGAGCGATATCAAAGTTCTGTAGTTAGACCGCTCGGATTTTAGATTTAGGGCTCCAACTACCCCTAACTACTGCCATAGATGTTTGTATGACAACCGGGACCGACGGCTTA
Source organism: Nudaria mundana (assembly GCA_963556515.1). Taxonomy (NCBI): domain Eukaryota; kingdom Metazoa; phylum Arthropoda; class Insecta; order Lepidoptera; family Erebidae; genus Nudaria; species Nudaria mundana. The sequence goes on along the minus strand of OY748305.1, from coordinate 3,444,868 downwards.
ACGTGCTCAGTGTCTTAAGAAATGGTCACCCGTCCTAAGACCGGCCTGACTAGATGTTGCTTAACCTTTGCAATGTGTTAACATTGTCGGTTACCACTAGACCACGAGCCCCTCTATCCTTTGGTGATAACCACATCAAAATCTGTTGTGTATATTTAAAGGTTTAAGCATAGATACTTTGTTTTATACTAGTATGTTATGATAATAAAGTGGAAGTATTGTAGATCATGTAACAAATCCGGTTAAGTGCGTGTCGGGCCACGCATATAATAGGGCTCCGTAGTTATCCATATTAGCATATATAACTCCAGAACATACAAATCTGTATATTCGTTATAGTTTTCCATGAAAAAACAATGGTAAGTAAAATGTTTTAAGGGCCCAGATCGCGCTCGGACGAAGTCGATTTTGAGCGACAGCAGCGCTATTGTTTTCCGAATCACCCGACGGGTGGGTGAATGACCCAGAGAGACCGCGATTTTGAAAATGTTTTGCGACAAACGCAAGGAAATGTGCCTATTGCGTAAACTCAAATACTTTTTGTTTACGATTACCTCGCAATCTAAAAAATCTTCTAGGGTTGTACAAAAAATTGTCAATAAATGAAACACAAGTATAAAAATGGTTCATGTAATTAAAAGTAAGTAAACAATAACAAAATATGAGTCACCATCTAAAAAGCGTGCTAGGGTTGTGCAAAAATTAGTTATAAACAAACATGAAATTTATAAATTATTCATATACTTAATTAAACGAAAGTAAACAATAACAAAATATGAGTTCAAAATTCTAATGTTTTTTTCATTTTAATGATTACTGATCAAATTCTGATTTCTACTAATTTGATGATAAAATCAATTGCTATTGCAAAACCTATCAGAATGAAAATGTTACCAGCTGCCCGATTCACGTAATAAAAACCGTACCGTAGTGACTTAAAAATGTCACTTCGCACACTTTTTAACCGACTTAAAAAAAGAAGAAGATTCTCAATTCGCTGTATTTTTTGAACCGATTTTGATGATTCTTTTTTTTATTTGAAAGCTGGTGCATCCCGTGTGGTCACATTTTAATTTCATTAGGATCGGACCTTGGGTTTACACCAGGTAACTCTTCAAAATCGTATAGGAATTGTATAGAAATTGAGCTATTGGAAGATTTATGACAATCCAAGACTAGATAAGTAAGTGCGTTAAAAACAGAAAGCCAAAAGGCGATTTCTAAGTTTCTAAGTTAAAACGACTTTTGGACTGGCGTGTTTACGTGAATCGACCGGCTGGTTAGTTAAGTTACCTCAGTCTCTTTCAAAATCATTAGGCGTTCTTCTCTTTCAAAACACGTAAAGCTCTTTCTTTCCTCTCTTTCATAGCCTCTATGACATTGGGCGGGTCACGAATAGGCATGCTTCGTGACTGCCGAGGATCAACTAATTCTGGAAGGAGGCAATCGTAATAAAATCTAACTAATTTCATCTCCATTTACTCCTTCCAAAATTTGTCGTCCTTTTCTATAATATAAACTTTCATAGGTACAGTAGCACCAAACCAGATGCCAAGCATGCAAACGTTTCTTTTAGTTATATGTAGCTGTCCCTGAATTTGGAAATACCAGTAATGATTTTTATTTATGACATAACCCTTGGAAGCCTTGTCCTTAACCCAAAAGGTATGTTTGGCCATTGCTTCATTAAGAGTCATGCCATCTCTCATCATGAGCATCCGACACGCGTGGAGTCGCTTTGAAATTCTATGGCGCACTGGCGAGAATCGTACAATCGCGACGTGAATGATTTTTCATACGTTTTTCTATGGAGAATTTACGTAAAACATATCTAGATTTTAGGGCTTTAAAAGGGGAAGTCTTTGTTTGTAAAGGTACAAAAAAAAGTACAATGTTATATTTATTGGTTTTTTCAGTGTTCAAAAAGTGTTTCTTTTTATCAATTTGTGTTGATTTATTGGGTTAAATCTGAAAAATACGAAGGCACGTTTTCGCATTTTTTCTCAATTTTGTGCGTTTGTTGACGTTTATTATATAACAACTACAGGGTTTTAAGAGTTAAAATTAGCATTAACATAATTTTTGGTCTTTCATTTTAATATGTACAAATTATCGTTGTTATTAATCATATGTAAATAGGTTAAATATGAAAAATCGTAACACTCTTTTCGGTGATTTTCACGATCTGGGCCCTCGCACGATCTCCTTAGAGGCTACATGTCTCTTAGCCGGAACCCCTCCATGAGACCTGGAAGCAAGAGCCTTTGCGTTATTGTTTCAATGGCTCAAGGGGGGTTCGGAAGCGGGAGACCACCGGGAACCACCACCATCGCAGCGGTAGGACCGATCATGGACGAGTGGCTGCACAGGCAGCACGGTGACTGGATCCATCGTGAGGTCACGCTCCGCCGTCAACGCTGCGAGGGGTCCGGCGAACGCACCGCACTCCACACGCTTGTGGAGCGCTCAGCGTGGACGAGTCAGCGCTAGGACCTCGTTGTGCGCCTAGGTGTGAATACTCTCTCAGTGGAAACCATGCTATGAGGCTTGGTCTCCAGCGGGAGTAGCTGGAACGTGGCCGTGTGATTCTTCTAGCACGTCATGCTCGCGTCATGTCAAGTTGGCGGCCGAGAGGGAGAGGGAGCGACCCTCCCTGCTGTCCGAAGTCGGTGGCCAGGGTGCCGCAGACTCAGCTGCAGTGCTGAAGCCCCGCAGAACGCACATTTACTCACCGACGCTGGATAAAACCCGACCCCAATGGTGCGGGATCAAACCCCACCCAACCCAAGAAAGAGGCCACGTAGTTGGCCAAAGTCCGCCGGCGCCACAGGGAATACTTTCGAGTGCGTACCTGGGGCACCCAGCAATGGACGTAAGGCCGAGGCATTGGGCCGCGGTGTAAAAATAGGGGCCTCGCAAAGACCTGCCGCCCGGAGCCTCGCAATGGGTAAGGCCGCCGCTGAATCTACACTATATACAGGCGTCAAAGAACTCCTCCGCCTCGTCACCGACTGGCAACGTTCCCAGAAGGCTGGCAGCATTGCCACGTTGTATGGCAATGCTTATTCTTTGAGTTAAAAAGTAACCAGCCTTCTGGTCTTGAGAAGAGTCGATCATGAGTTTCAAAATGGTTTTAAAGAGTCCGCAAGCGCTCGGACCCCAAGGTCGCAGCGTCTCTACCCCAAACGGCTCAAATATGTAGTCTCCTGCTAAATTTGAGTATTTGCGCCGTTTGAGGCTTTCCGCTGATGCAGCAGCAGCGCCGGCACAACCCGCTGTACCAGGAAGGTGAGAAGGCGCCACACTAAAGGCCTTCCCATCTTCCATGGCAATAACGACATTCCATCAGGTCTCTTTCCAGCTCCACGTGCCAGCCCATTTGGTTAATTTAATTTTACATATTAACAAGTAGTATATAAGTAGGTCACACTATAAGTTTTGCGTAACTTAAAAAAACAACACGTATAAACCAAAATATTATGTTTATTGCTTTTCAAAACACTCTCCTTTACATTTTAAACATTTTTTCATGCGATCGAACCATTTTTTAAAACAGGAGGACCACAGATCTGAAGGCATGTTTTCTACGTGCTGATTGAACGCTATCACTGCCTCTTCGGAGGTGGTAAAAGTGAAACCTCTCATCAAATCTTTGATTTTGGGGAAAATACAGAAATCACAGGGTGCTAGGTCGGGGCTATGCGCAGGATGGGTGACGAGTTGTACTTTTTCGGAAGCTATAAATGACTTTGTTTTGTTGGCCGTGTGTCAAGAAGCGTTGTCATGATGTAGGAGAACGCGGCTTTTGGGTCGTCTTTCGCGAACTTTTTCTAACACCCTGGGTAAACAAATGGTAGAATACCACTCGGCATTAACACTCTTTTGATCTTCAAGTGGAATTGTACAGATAGGACCCGTAGCTGAGAAAAAAAACGTGATCATTTTTTTACCAACGTTTTTCGTCTGCCTCACTTTTATTGGCTTGTTCTCATTTTCAAACACCCATTCACAAGAATGCTGTTTTTTTTCGGGTTCAAAACAATAAATCACCGATTCGTCTCCTGTGACAATGTCATAAACAGCTTTAGAATGTCCGTGGTCGTACTTCAGTAGCATCTGTGAGCACCATTCCACGCGAGCCCGCTTCTGCTCCGCTGTCAGTTCATGAGGGATCCAACTACAACAAAGTTTCTGAACTTTCAATTCTTCGTGTAAAATTTTCTGGATTTGTCTCATACCAATCCCCAATAGTCCTCAAATTGTCTCATAGGTAATCCGCTGGTTTTCTTCAATTAACCGCTTAACAGTAGCCACATTATTTTCGTTGACGGCAGTTGAAGGCCGCCCTTCACGAAATTCGTGATGTAAAGAAACTCGACCTCTCTGAAATTCAGCAAACCATCGCCTCACGGTGCTCAAACAAGGTGCTTCTCTCCCAAAAGCATTTTGAAGACGAGCGGCACAGTCTTGCGGAGAGATAGAACTTTTAAAATCATAAAAAATCATCGCTCTAAAATCTTTTCGACTTAATTCCATTTTCGTTGCACACGTAGAACTTTGATTTGTGATAAAAAACAATTGACAAATGATTTCCCGCCAATTGTTTTTTTTATTACTAAGAAGGTTGCAACGTTTAAAAAAATATAACATTCGAAATTCAAATAGTTCCGATTAGCTAGAAGTGCAAAACTCAGACTAAAAGAATAACATTTAAATTTAATTTTAATATTCTTCTTCTAGTCTGAGGTGCAAAACTTTTAGTATGCCCCATGTATAAGTAGTGTACCTATATAATATTAACAAGTAAGTAGTATTCGGTCACCGTGCGCCGAGCCATCGACATCTCCTGATGATGCCCCTGGTTGGGGGCGAAACACGTGTCGAGGTTTTTTATTATTTTTTGCACGATAACACAACTCTCATATTTATTCTATTTTCAAAATTATTTCTCTATTCTTTTGGCCTAAGTGGGTTTGGAGGGCGGACTTGTTGATGAATAAATACGAGAGTTGGGTAATTTGCATGTGGCGGAATATTGCAAAGTAGTTAGATTTATTTAATTTTATTAACAAGTAATTACCAAAATTTTATTAACAATAAATACGGTATTATAATACATTAACTAAATTGTGTCCGTACGTCTGTCTGTCTGCCTGTACTCTTAAACCAACCCCAGCAGGACTTTAGCTGGCAGATGCATTATATCGACAAGTCTTTATCCAAAACAGCCCTATTATTTAGTACCATGACACATGATGAACATGCAGTAAGTATATATTATCACTCATCACTAAGGGAGAGGTATAATACATTGGCACAATTATTATTAGTTACACATTCTAGCACTCACCGTTTAGGAGGAAAGCCGACGACAGACGGACGGACAGACAGACATGACGAAACTATAAGGGTTCTGAGATTTGAACTACGACAAAGCTACTAAAACAAAGCTAAAACAGATTTAATACCTACCTACCTACTATAAGTGGAGCGCTGTAAGATTTATACCTCGGAATCCAGGGCCAGTCAATGAATCTTTATACGAGTATAAACTTTGGAAATGTGTTTTTAATAGTATATAGAAAAATGTTAAAAAAAATATTTTGCGCGTTCTCAAATTTTTAATTATTATTAAGCAATTTTTTAATTATATACAGGGTTACCTGGTAAGTCGTGCGAACCCGTTCAGGGGTGGTAGTTCCCACCATTTCTGACAAATTTCACCTTGGACTCCTGCCCTCCAACCTAACCCTTTTCAAGTTATAAGGCTTTGAAGATTTTTTTGAAAAAATGCTGATTTCTTGTCTATTGGCCTATCTTTTTCATTTATTATTGTTCTAATTTTTATTTTTATACGATTTTTGTGTAGCAGATTAGTTTCTTCATCATTATGAAAAATAAAATTAGAGTTACCTCAACTAAATGGGTCGTAGATAGGAGATTGATAGTTATAGCATCAATAAAAATTCAGTACAAATCAAACTTCAACCAGCAATAGTAAAAAAAACATATATGACACCTAGGCTGCAGACACGATTCAATATATCTACGTTTCATTAGCTATTTAACAAGGTATAACAAGCTAGGCTACCATTGAAGGTCTTGAATAAAAACTTTGATAAAAGCTACCCAGGTAGTATAGTAACAACAAAAGCATTCCGTTAGGTACGGCCTCTAAATTGTCCTCCCTGCTTGTAAACTAGACTCTGATTTGTGCTTGTGATTTGGAACTGTTGAAGATGGCGACCTTCACGAACGAGGAATATGCTGATATGTTGATGTGTTACGGGTACCGTGATTGTGTATCCACACATACTCGTGCTGAATACATATTGCGTTTTCCAAATCGCCGTGCACCAGATCATGCTGTGTTCGACAGAGTTTACCAGCGACTCAGAGAGACTGTCTGTGTTTCAAAGAGACGATCAGACTTGGGTAGACCAAGAGCATCTTATAATGACGCAGATACGTTGGAAAATAGTAAAATAGTACGGTTTAGATCGGATCCTACAGTTTCAAGTTGTGGTGAAAAGTGGACATAGAAACAGAATGCGAGTGTGTGTGCGAAACAGAGGTGAACATATTGAACACGAAAGATAAAATAAAATACATTTGTTGTATGTACCTATTTGAATTGTTTTATTTTATTTTGTAACCTAATTGATCAATTTTGCGGTAATTTTTACTACTACTTTTAAGACTTTTATCAAAGATTATTCCAAGACCTTCAATAGCAGCGTAGCTTTTTATACTCGTACCTTGAATAGCTAATGAAACGTAGATATACTAAATCGTGTCTGCAGCCTGTGTCATAGATTTTTTTTACTATTGCTGATTGAAGTTTGATTTGTACTGGTTTTGTTATTGATGCTATAACTATGAATCTTCTATCTACGACCCATTTAGTTGAGGTAACTCTAATTTTATTTTTATAATGATGAAGAAACTAATCTGCTACACAAAAATCGTATAAAAATAAAAATTAGAACAAAAAGAAACGAAAAAGATAGGCCAATAGACAAGAATATAGCATTTTTTCAAAACATTCTTCAAAGCCTTATAACTTGAAAAGGGTGGGGGGCAGGAGTCCAAGTTGAAATTTGTCAGAAATGGTGGGAACTACCACCCCTGAACGGGGTTTGCACGACTTACTAGGTAACCCTGTATATAATGAAAAAATTGCTTAATAATAATTAAAAAATTGAGAACGCGCAAAATATATTTTTTTTAACATTTTTCTATATACTATATAATGTGTACTATTACTTACTTATTACTTACTATACTATATATTCTATATACTATATAAACACATTTCCAAAGTTTATATAAAGATTCATTGACTGGTTCCGAGATTTTACCATTTTTATGCCTTACTGCACTCCACTATATGTAGGTATTAAATAACTGCTATTAAAGTATAACGAATTACATTAGCAACTGTTTACATAACACGGTCCATTTTAAAATTCCATAGCGTCGCAGTGAAGCACGACTTAGCATAAACTGTCTCCGGCTACGGCTCATAACACAATTATTTTCAGTTTTACTGCATTTTCTCCGTAAACTGTTCCGTTTTTTCACCTCTCTGGGGGAAATAATCTTTAATTTGCTGCAATTATGGCGCTTGCACAGTCGACGGCCGCGCAGTACTCTGACAGCCACCAACCGTGTTTCCGCGCGCACGTTGTCAACTCATTCAAATGTGACGGTTTCATTTGGCGCGAAATTTCAGACATGTGACAAAATATTCTGATAACTTATATCATTACCAGCTTTTGAAAAAAAGTTGAGCTTATGATGAATATCGGACAGAGCAAATTATTGGGTTGAGCAAACTAAAAAAACTGATAATTATAGTCTCATCGGAAAAATTAATAACTCAGGTGTGAATTCCTTGCAATACGACGTGTTCATAATGCGTCTTAAATAGAGACAACAGAAGCTGATTTCTCCTAGATTCCGAAGGTGATTCGTTGGTGTTTCCGATTGTAACTTATGCCGTATATCGGTGAAAAACGCGAGCGTATGCAGTCGACTCCTACAAGATGTGTTTTCTTAACGTGTTACGTCTCCATGTGTCACAAAATCAGAGGCAAAAGCGATTATACAAACAGTATATGGATCAGCTGGGAGGTGCATATATGGACGGATACACAGACCTGAATAATGGACATTGTAATCGTTGGGAAAGCTATAAAATGCCGTCACCAGACTGGAGGTATTCTATACCTCATGAGAACTACTGGTATACTGGGGAAGGGTCACGGTCTTATTGCAGTTGTACTGAGTGTTCTGACAGTGGGAGATGCTCGTCCCCATGTTGCTCGGAGGTCATCTTTAATGGTGGTCATCACTTCGGTGACAAGAGGCCGGCGATAATGCACACGTGTCATCGTCATCCCACCTGTTATCCTGGCAACTTTGGGTAAGTGATGTTAGTTACTAAATTTCATCATTTCAATAATCGAATGTTATATATCGATTATGAAAGTTTCGAAAGCAAATTGTCTAAGTTTCAAAACATCGAGACGTTCAGAAATTATTGCGTGTTCTCTACAATATTGTTGTTTTATTGTTGTATCACATTTAATATTTATTATGAAGTGTGTAGTTGAATGTATTAGATAATATCAAAGTCTTGAATTGACGCAAACGAAGCGTAGGTAGACACGCATAAATACAACTTAATAATGAATGAATGAGTCGAAAATTAAAAATAAGTTAGTAGGTGTTTTACGATCACGACGATGACGACGACATTGCAAACTTTTAGGTGTTAATTAGGTACCTACTTACTTATTACTTATAATATTTCTGGTATCCATTTTTTTTTTAAATTCCGTGGCCGCTCCACGTCTGTTGCCGGGCGTCTCTGGTATGTACCAGAAGGTATTTCCATTGGCGCCCGGCTATTTCTGGTACCTAGGTAATCTATGGCTTTTGAGGCCCATATCTTCTAACTTTACCTAAAGGTATCGAACATATAATAGAGCAAGTTATACTTAGCTGAACTGCAGAGGTTTTAAGTACCAAAGTTTTCAGTTGTTCAGGTGTCTTCGAATAATCGGTGATTATAAATAAATAAATAAATAAATAAATATATTAGGACAATGCACACAACGCCATCTAGTCTCAAACTAAGCAGAGCTTGTGATATGAGTACTAGATAAACTGATATAAATACTTATATACATTTTTTTTTGTAAATACATACATATTATACATAGGAAACATCCAGACTTCGGTACAAACGCATATGTCATCACACAAAGTCCGACCGGGAATCGAACCCGAGACTCCGGCGTCGAAAGCCGATGCACTACCGACCACGCCACCGAAGCAGTCAGTCATTATTACATAAAAAATATAACATTGGAACGAATTCAGAAGCTATTGAATTACAATTACAAATTATATCAATGCAACGACTTAGGTACATACTTACATGGAAAACTATGCATACCTATAGAACGGCACACCACAATTAGGCACCACGTAACTAGGCCTAGTGTTATAAAAAAGTGAGAATATTACATAGGTAGGTATGTATCTAAGTATTCTATTGTCAACAATCTACATTATACCGCAATCTTAAGTGTTGTATCTGAAGTTTATTCCATACAAACATATTGAATATTGAATGCTACCGTCGTTTTCAGTGGGATGAAGTGGAACGTGGCCGCGTTTGTCTGCGAGAAGGTTATGCTCGCGAAGTATCCAATTTTAAACCTCTGTTTTAAACTGTGTACCTCCATGCATAAATCACAGAAAATTTCAAAAAATGTGAATAGATCACGCGAACTCACGTGCAAACGCGTTGGCAAACGTGGTTGTAAATCAAACGCTCCAATAAAAAGTCCAACGGATATGATTATGACGTAATTTCATTTCAAACAACTATCTACACCATAGATATAGTATGTATAGTATTAAGGGAGCGAAGCGAGCGCCATCCCAAGTCTGGTCTACACGATTTTAAATCTGTGTTTCTAACAGCCGTTTTAAACCGAGTATTCGACATGAATTTTTCTGCGGTATCATTGGTGAAGTATTAAGATTAATTAAGCTCAAAGCTACCATGTACGAGTACCTAATGGTCTTAGCACATAGTTATTTACCTACTACTACCCATGTTCTGTGATCTTATATTATATAAGCTGGAATTATGAACTTATACGAAGCATTCAATAAAGTTTTTAGATCTAGGTATGTACTCGTATGTACGACGCATGTCATTCTAGATTCAAGAAAAAAAAACACTTCATATATTTTGTATTTTTGTTTATGTTCATAATTATATCAGGGTTTTATTTTAATATACTTATAGTATGTATACGCACGTACATATATTATTATAATATAATATGATTATTATTACTCAGTATGTAGATATTAGGTAACATTATGAAATTCGCTGAATATTAAAAAGAGAACGTTTGTTCACGTCAATACACTCGTCGCGTTAAGGAGTTAATTTTCTATGTATGTATGCCTATATTTTGTCACGTCTTTTGCCCAGTAGGGATAAGCAGAGGAATGCTTTATTTCAACATTTTACCAGTTAATATATTTTAATTGACCCCACGTAATGCCAGGCATAAAGTAGTGGCTGAAGGGGCGACACGGTGACCGAGATGATTACCGGGCACGGGTGATTCGGAAAGTATCAGTGGCGCATCGGGTGTATCCCACTTGTCCCATTGACGTTGTCGGCCTACGTGACAACTTCCACCCCAGTGTCAACAATGTAAGGGCTAGCGCACACGATAGACAAAACAGTTTTAAGACAGTCTTTTGCTCCATTACAATGTATGGAAGCACGCAGACGATAATCACAACTATCTTTTGACAAAACTGACTATCACCGACAAAACTGACTATCACAGACACGGCGTGTCGTAGACGAAACCGTTTTTAGACAGTTTTAAGACTGTAGTTAGTCAGTTTTATCTCACACAGACAAAACTGACTAACTACATTTATGTATATGGTCTGCGCTAGCCCTAAGGCTCTCGGCGAAGACACGACGCTCCACACGATCAGTAGAGTGCCCAGAGCGTGGGCGAGTCAACACCGCCGGGACCTCGTTGTTTGTGGGTCTGTCTGGGCGTAGATATCTCTATCAATCATGCTTTTTTTTGGGGATAGGAGATAGAACGCTATAGGCTGACACACATACACATCGTATTCTTTTTGTCGGTTGATGGTAATATTAATAGAAAAAGCGTATTCAAGAAATGTTTGAGTGATGCGGAACGAATGTAGCGAGTTAAAGCGCTGCGAACCAACTACATAGATTGGCAGTTTGAAGAATCACTGCATAAAGCTCTGTTCACACTAGGCTGATGTCCAATTGTCCACGCATAGACAATACTTAAGAACTATCATTGGAGGATTTTGGCTGATGTCCACGCATAGACAATAGACTTGAGAACTATCATTGGAGGATTTTGACTCCGCCAATGAGAGTCCATTCAGTTTGACTGCCTCGGTGGCTCAGTGGTATGAGTATGCGACTGCCGACCCTGAGGTCCCAGGTTCGATTCCGGGTCGATTCAAATTATTTGTGTGATCCACAAATGTTTGTTTCGGAGTTTGGGTATTTTCTATGTATAATATGTATGTATTTAGAAATATATAAGTATGTTTATCAGTCGTCTAGATCCCATAACACAAGCTTATATTAGCTTAATTTGGGCTAGATGACGTTGTGTGAGAATGTCCAAAAATATTTATTATTTATTATTATTATTAGTTTCTCTCTCATCTTATTGATAGAGTCAGAAATCCACCAATGGTAGTTCTCAAGTCTGTCTATTGTCTATGCGTGGACATCAGCCTAGCTAGTAACAATCTTAGATATAAGCTAAATCAAACAATACATACATTGACATTTCATAATCCAAATAAATTCCATCTGATTGACATTAACATGTATTTAGAAAATAAATTGTTATTGACGGAAGATAAATTCTATTTGAATAGATATTTTAAGAGACAGATAACATCTTCGCTATCATATTTTATTAGTTATTTAGCCAAACACTTGGCTTAAAGTACTCGACTTACCTCACTGGTAGAGTACAAAAATTAAACATTAATGGCACCGACTCTTCTGGCGCCTCATTAGTCATAGGACCCCCAGGGCTCGATATTAGGAGCCCTTTTATTCTTAGTATACGTAAACGATCTTCCTTATTTCACTAAAAATCTTTGTGAGATAGTATTATTTGCTGATGACACATCATTAATTTTTAAAAGTGATAGACAAAAAGTAGCACTTGACGATGTAAATAATACCCTTTCGAAAATATTGCATTGGTTCACAAGTAACAACTTGCTGCTCAATGCGAAGAAAACAAAATGTGTAAAATTTACTATGCCCAATGTTAGACAGGTGGATACTCATATTACTATGAATAATGAATTAGTTCAAATAGTCAATACCACAGTTTTTCTTGGGATAACTCTAGATAGTAAACTACAATGGGGTCCGCATATCACAGCCTTGGCAGGAAGACTTAGCTCAGCTGCCTATGCGGTTAGAAAGATACGGTCACTGACTGACGAAAAAACGGCACGATTAGTTTATTTTAGCTACTTTCATAGCGTTATGTCATATGGTCTGCTGCTGTGGGGCTCAGCTGCCGATATTGAGACAATATTCATATTACAGAAACGAGCTATACGAGCAATCTATAGACTCGGACCCCGTGACTCGCTGAAAGAACTATTTAAAGAAATTAATATTTTAACAGTTGCTTCTCAATATGTTTACGACAACATCTTATATGTACGGAAGAACATAGATCTCTTCAAAAAAAATCCGATAACCATAGTTTTAATACAAGAAATAAAAATAAACTGGCAATGACTAAAATTAGACTTCATAAAGTTGGTAATTCGTTTGTAGGCAAATGTATAAAAATTTATAATAAAATTCCTCAGGATTTGGTTGACATGCCTCTTAATAAGTTTAAAATAGTAGTTAAAAAATGTTTGATGATGAAAGGCTACTATTATAGTAGCCGAATAGTAGTAGACGAATATCTTAATGATAAAAATGCATGGTCACCCTAATCTTCTGTTGTTGGCCACTCGTATAATATAATATAAACTAATTGTAACAATGTAAACAAAACAATATTAAAAAAGAAAATGGATAATCTACCTGAGTTTCTTGCTGGTCTCTTCTCAGGAGAACCAACTTACCGAACCAGCGAAAGAATCATTTTCTAATGGTTATTTTTGTACTTACTTAATTTAGTATTTTTATAATATTACTTGACAAAATTGTAAAATTTTGACATTCATATGTGCTCTTTATGTGCCTAAACTGAATAAATGAAATTGATTCTTTGATTGATTCTTTGATTGAGTGTGAACAAGGCTTAAGTAACAAGCTGACGCTAGCGAAAAATGCTGGGAACTGCGAAATGAATGCGAAGTTTGCATTGATTATGTTGACCTATTACTGTATTAAACTGTAAGTATAATATTAAATTTAAGTAATTAAAAGAAAACATACAGTCGAATTGAGAACCTCGTCCTTTTTGGAAGTCGGTTGAAAATACCAATCCCACTTTTTAAATAAGTACACATCGTGCTATATTATGGGTGACTTATAGTAAGTATAGGTACGCGATGCAGGCAAAGCCGCGTGCGTCACCTGGTATTAAGTAATATTGCAAAGGGTAATGGCCCGTAAGGTAAGGGCAGTTGATCATAGAAAGCGCCATTTATGTTACAATCGTTAGACCGCAACGATAAGAATTTTCACTTTATTTGCAATCAATGTCCATTTGAGTATAGTGGAGCTAAGTACATTGAACTATCACTTTATTTATCTATACTAATATTATAAAGACGAAAAATTTGATTTGTTTGTTCACATTCAAAAGACTCCCAAACTACTAAAACGATTTTGAAAATTATTAATTTTATAAATAAATAATTTTTTTTGGACATTCTCACACAACGCCATCTAGCCCAAATTAAGCTAATATAAGCTTGGGCTATGGGATCTAGACGACTGATAAACATACTTATATATTTCTATATACATACATATTATACATAGAAGACACCCAAACTCCGAAAACAAATATTTGTGTATCAAACCTGGGCCCTCAGGGGCGGCAGTCGCATACTCATACCACTGCGCCACCGAGGCAGTTTATGGAGCTATATTATCCCTGAGTGCTATAGGTTATATATATTCAGCTAGTATCGTACAATAGCACAGGTTTCAATAAGCGACATCTATTGTGGAGTAGTTGAACTATTAGCAATGGTGTTTAGTTCACACATTTTTAATTTTTCATGTTGATCGGTAGAGAGCGTGCTTCTAAAATATTAGGTTTTTATAACGAGTTGTAATATTTTCTCAAATGCACAAAATGACTTTTTACTTTCTACGCTGGTTTTTTTTTGTAGCCAGATTTCGCCAGACATCCTCCCTCCCATGAAAGCTAAACGACTAGCTCGAAAATTCTGAAAAAAATCACGAATGTAATGAACTTTAAAGGAATACTATAACAATTAGCTGAAATACAAAAAAAAAACAGAATATAATAATGGTACGGAACGGAATACTGATTGTGTGAGTTTGACTTGCACTTGGCTAGAGGCTCTTATAGGTCCTACGGAACCCTGTTCTATGCGTAGCAAGACACATACCACAGAATAGTCCATGTACTTAGCCGGTGCTTAACCGACTTCCAAAAACCAAGGAGGTTCTTAATTCGACTGTGTTTTCTCTTCTTTTAATCTTTGGACTAGGTGAGCCCATTTTGATTTTTTTTTAAATTTAAAGCTAACTTGTTATCACTGCGAACTTTGTATCGCCTCAAATATATAAAAAAAAAAATATTAAAAAAAAGCGAAATAAGTGCAATTATATAAAAATTCAACATCTTACCCCATCGTTTTATCATGGACTTTCGCCAGGTAACGCCTGATTCCATTAAATTTTTGACGGTTTAACACAATAAACTGTTGTTTTAATTTGTTTGAATTCCGTGTTACATAATATCTCCAACATCGTGTCAGGAACTTACCGTGTCCTCGTAAGCCGGTAAATACGATCCCGTTATTTCAAAACGGGATCCTGTATTACTACATATATGACTTAAATACTGTGCCACATTAATTTTAAAACTGCATGTGTGAAAGATTTTGTTTTTAATTAATATATACACCGTGAAAACAGTGGTACCGTTAATGATTAATAATCATACAAAAAAATATTTTGAGCTCAGTTTCGATAACAGAACCGACTTGAAGTATTACTTTGAAAAACAAACACATCTTATTTGTATTTTTTTTTAAATTGATGTAGTTTTTTTTTAATACCGCGGCCCGAGGCCGCTGCAGCCTACGTCTATTGCCAAACGCCTCTGGATAGCACTAGGAAGATTTTTGAAGGCAGTGAGATACCACGAGTATTCATTTGATGTCTAGAGACTACATCAATTTTAAGATTTTTGTAAACGGTGGTACTTCTCGGTGTATAATATGGTAGGTTAACTACGCTATTTTTTACGTAGATTGGTTATTTAGATTCTAAAATGCTCATACTAACAATTTGACACCTGTTTAAAATTTAGCACCTGAACCCTGTATTAAACAAATTAATGTATCACCGCATACCGCGTGCTTTTTTTAAAAAATCCGCTCTCACGTGCGTTGCCGGTATAATGTACTACGGACGTAGTACATTATACCTCAATGTCTCTGGTACGCACGCAGAAGGTATTTTGACCACCCAGCGGACTTTGACCACCTATGTGGCCTCTTCGGGGGTCTGATCGGGATGAGAAGCCCGCGTCATTGGGGCCCCACGCCGCCGCCCGCGTGGAATAGTCTATATTAATATGATGATAACTTTTTCCTGTCATACGATTTTGTGTTTCCCTGAGCTACGCTACGTCAATCTGTGAACCACCGTGACCGTGTACAAGAATGAATAGGTAGGTACAGTTCGCGAGGGATAAGCGGAGCTGTGCATGTGTGTGTGTGCAGTGTACTTGAACGTATATGTGACCTCTTTTACACACACATGTGTTGTACACACAGCTACAAAAAGAGTTTTTACTCTACTTTTCGTGGTCACTCACATAAATGCAAAGCTCCACTTATCCCTCGCGAACTGTACCTGCTTTGTGTTTTGTTACACACAATTTATATAGGTACGTACATATCAATATAATCGGTCAAAGCTTCGTTTAAATATGTCTTTGCTATATCAATGGGAAAATGAGAGAAAAACGCCATTACAATATACCGGATAATTTACTCTGTAGATTGGAAAGAAATAAAACTTTCATTAATTTTCCATAGAAGTGTTTAACTGTATGTTATTGGGCACCGCACACTCATCCCGTTGCCCGACCGGTTAACCGACCGGTTTGGCGACAAGGTCGCTTTCATCGGTACACGCGAACGCAAAACGGTTACGCCTCCATTTTCTAATACTAGCTGAGCTTTCCATAATTGTTATAAACACTAATATTATAATCGCAGTTTAACTTGAGCACTTATTCTATGTCGGGGACATGTTGTAGAAACCGTCAATTTATAAATTGTAGATATACAACACCATCGAATCACAAACTATTTAGTGATAGGAGTTCGTGTTATGACAACTAGATAGTAGTGTAAATAATTACTTAATACAGGTACTTAAAAAACTGGCCCAGTGCGTAACAAATATTTGACCCAAACCGGAGCTCAAACACGAAACCTTTCGTGCTGCAACTGCATTCCCAACTTTGTAATGTAGTTATCAACTATTATAGCATCAAAAAATATACCATAATCACGCCACGATATCCCCGAGGGGGTAGGTAGTTACTTAGTCACCCATTGAGGTAGTATATAAATCAATGTAGTCACCAGCGAGGATACGGCGCTCCACACATTAGCGGAGTTCTCAGTGTGGGCGAGTCAACGTCGGAACCTCGTTGTGGAACTGGATGTGGATACTATCTCGCTAGAGACCATGATACGAGTGAGCAGCTTATGCTCGCGAAGAAAGCGGCCGAGAAGGTGAGAGAGCGTACCTTCCCTAGAGTTCCTTATGTACGCGCAAAACTTCCGACCTCCATAATCGGGGCCTGAAGACGGCAGGTTGGTAATCCACTGTCCTTACAGAAACAGGCTGGAAAGCGTGCTATGGGGTCTCAACCCACGCATGCCTTCACTCACTGACACGGGATAAAACCCGACAAAGATATCCAATCGATCTCCTGATAGAGACCGCATAAGTGTCCAAATTTCCTTTGACGGTGGCGCCCAGGGGTTATTCTTACGGTATGTACTTGGTACGCTCGGCAATGGACAATAGTCTTTTACCGTAGTCACGGTATTAAAAAAATGTTACCGAGAAAATATTATAAAGGTTACATAAAAATAATATACTTCGTTATTATTTTGTGATCGTCTGTACCATTAAATATAACTAAATTGATTACACAATATTATCTATGTATTAGAAAATATGCTTATGTGAAGTAGCTTTCGTTAAATTATCTCATTTTGTTATTCTATAATACCGCAAACTGATAAATTGAGACAATACAAGGAAGATCGGCATTTAAAAGGTCAAGAGATGGTTTTGTTTGATTTATCTACAAACTGTAGGTACACTTTCCATTTAATGTTGGACAGTTACGTAACTCATGATTTCATTTGTGTAGGAAAATGCTTTTTATTTATATCTATTATAATTTTCAATGTTTTTAATAGTTATTCGGTTATTCAGAACTGAAATAAATACAAAAAATCAAAACCCATGAAAATCAGCCCAACCGTTCTCGAGTTATAAGTGTTCGAACAAACCCCATGTAAGCTATTACTATAATTTGGAATATACAGTAGACCTATATGCTTATAGGTACTTCTTTCTGGTAGATAGGACTCAACTGTTTACGTCCTAGACTACATCAAAGCTACTGCCATTTTTACATGAAGCTCAACTAAACGAAATATACGAGTATATTTTAATTTTTTTTTTTTAAATATTGTTGGACATTCACACACAACGTCATCTAGCCCAAACTAAGCTATAAGCTAGTGCTATGGGATCTAGACAACTGATAAACATACTGATATATTTCTAAATACATACTTACATAACATAAATAGAAAACACCCAAACTCCGAAACAAACACTTGTGGATCACACTTAAATATTGGATTCGACCCGGGAATCGAACCCGAGACTCCGGAGTCAAAAGCTGATGCATTACCGAAGCAGTTCTAGCAGTATAATACGTAGGAAATGTGTATGCGTACACAACACACAATAAAACAGAATCACTAATTCTGTTTTATTGTGTGTTGTATTAAAGGCGAATTAAAGTAATTATGTACATTTCGCAACTCTTCTTCCATGATTAGGGTCAATGTAAAAAAAAAACTCATTACCGCGTGTTTTAAATGCTTTAAAAAAATAATAAATAATTATAATTACCTCAATAAGGTAACCTTTCGTTAACATAATATATGTAATCCTAAAATGTTTTGGCACAATGAATTTGGCATACTTTTTTTGGCATAATTATACTTGGTCATAATTGATTTTTAGCAGCATATGTACTGTGGAATAATTATATTTAGGTCTAATATATTTATGCATAGTTATAATTTGCACAATGTTTTTAGGCATAGTGTACATTCGCCTAATAGTATATATTACTAAAATTGAAGAGGTATAAATTAATGAAATGAATGAAAAATAAAAAAGTTACTTTAACCAGTATTTCCTATAATTATTATATAGTGTCAAAGTGGGGTTTAGGTGCGGCGGGGGTGGCCCTCGGGCCACCCCTAAGCCGCCTTTTATTATTTTACATAGTTACTTATTCTGCGTAAGATGATTATGACTATATTCATTATAGTTTGATACGTTTATGCCTTTATAAAGCTAAGCTTATAAATTTTATGCTTAAATATGATTATGCTAATTTTATTTATGATTAAGACAAATATGCTAAATTTGTTGTGGATAAAAAAATTATGCATAAATATCATTAGTCTAAATTACCATGGTTATTTTTTTATGCAAATAACCCTCAATAACTTACAAGTTAAACAATATTAAAAAAAATACAAACATCAGTCATGAACAATAAGTATAGGCACAGTAAGTAGGTACATACTCGTAGTATGTACCTACTTACTGTGCCTATACTTACAAAGTCACATTTCCTAAAATATCCGAACTGTACCACTCAATAAATAAGTGTACGAAAGTGTAATTTTGACACAATTTAATTAACATTGGTCAGGCTTTTTTTAATCTCCGGCCCTGGGCCGCATTCGCACCTACGTCTATTGCCGAAAACCGTAAGCACTGAGAATGTCCAGTGGCGCCTGGCGGACCTTGATCAGGCTAGAATACTTATTTTTGCGATTTAATGTTACTACATGGATTTGAATTCTAAGAATGTCTAGTTTGTACATGTTATTGCTACTGACTCTACATAGTCAAATCTCTTTCCCGTTGGGGTAGGCAGAGACTATGAAAAACGATCATGGCATACCTCTTCTTTCACTTCTTGAACTTTCATAAGTAAGTATTTTCAAACATGCTCTCCTGTAACGATGATGATTTATCGAAAGCCAGGTTAAACGTACTTCTTAACCTGGCTTTCGATAAAACATCTACGATTGGATCAAAGTAGGTCCGCCTAGGTTGATCCTTACCAGTCTATCCATACATGCTTTATGTACCTATTTAGTTCGTCAATCTCCTTCCATTATTCATTAAGTCCGAGACGCCCAGGACTTTAATTGGCTGTGCCACAGCGGCTGGCACGTAAGATTGTGTTGCCTTTCATGAACATTTCATCGCAAGGCAACAGGTTTCTAGTTTCCAAAATTATAATATAGCCGCTTATTTTATTAAATTAATTCGGCCATTTTTGACATAACCCACTTTCTAGCGTACCCGGTGACAGCAATAGGCTTGCCTCCTATTACGTGGGACTAAAATACTGGCAAATTGTGGGTGTGTAATGCACTTCTCCCTACCCCTTCGGGGATATAGGCGTGATATGTGTGTGTGTATTATACATTAACCCACACTCGGAGACTCTTTTAGTAGTAAAATGATTGTGAAGAAACAAATGTTAAAACTATTACAATTACGATAAACTACGATCGATAATAATTTTTATATAATTCATCGATGTTACTAATAAATCATATATATTACTTAACACAAAGTTACCAAAGCTTTCGAAGCACAAAGGGACTTTTACTTTCTAGCGAATAGATGAATATATCGACTTATTTAAATATATTTACATATGAAAGTGAATGTCGAACATGTTTTTATAAAATATTTTATAACCGTACAGTGAACTTGGTGACGTTCCACGATATAGTTTTAATTATTTCTTTTTATGGGTAAATGTTCTCGTTTATTTAAAAAAAACATACAGTCGAATTTAGAACGGAATGAATAAAAACAAAACGAGCGACTATCATGGTATGGATATTATGGGATGAGAGGAAATTAATGTGGTTAGATTGGTACGAAGTACGAGTGTAGAGGGCTTTAGAAGCAGAGGTAGGCCCGAGAAAAGATGGATGGAATGCGTCAAAGATGATAATGGCAATGGAGTGACTGAGGAGATGAAGTCTGACAGGGATGTATGAGGGAGGAATAAGTACAGTTCGCGAAAGATAAGCGGAGCTTTGCAGTTGAGTGAGTGACCACGAAAAGTAGAGTAAAAACTCTTTATGTGTACAACACATGTGTGTGTAAAAGAGGTCACATATACGTTCACGTACACTGCACTCATACAAATGTATATCTCCGCCTATCCCTCGTGAACTGTACCTGTTGCGTCGACCCCAAATACTTGGTATAAGGGCAAGTAGATGTTGACAGTTCTACTACACACGACATTGACCCAAATGATGCTTATTAGAACAGACTTTAGACCTACATCTATTGTTACAAATTATGATGAGTATACATTTTGTTAACAAGAACCACGTAATCGACTTCGTTTTCAATAACCATTGTTTGAAGTTTTCTTTGAAGTTGACATCTGTTGAAAAATGCTTTATTAGTTAATGACATGTTTAGTTTGAACACTAGGAATCCATTAGGATCAATAAAAATGGTATACTTACTAAATAATTACATTATTAAATAATACATAGGTACATAAAAATAGCTACTTACATCGTGTCTGCCAAAAAAATACACTTGACATATCCCAATGTGTCGAACACAGACACTGTCGAAAGACCGTTAATCTACATACACTACATCTATTGGGGATGTTTGCCGCTGCTAAGTAAATAGTCGTCATATAGAACGGCAATACTCACTTCTTCTTATGTGATGAGATGAGGCATCTCTACTAGTAATCAGGGCCGTCTTTTAGCTATTTGTGGCCCTGGGCACAGTAGGATAATGGGGCCCCTATAATTGATAGATCACTATTTACCCGATTGCGTCAGCGAGGGTTATGTATTACACGCGTATCTATCTATGAATGTATGTTTCTTAGTTCCGCTCTACAAGCCTATAACGACTGGATAGATTTCGATGAATGAGGTCTCATATGAAGTGAATAAAAAGTGTATTTGGGCTTTTGGCCGCTAAATATTTTTATTTATTTAATGACTTTCAATAGAGCGGGAGCTGGTAGACATAGGGAAGAAGTTTGAGGCAATCTGAAAGTTTGACAGATTGCTCTCCCATAATAAGCACATGAAACCCCACAGCACGCAACCCTTATGGCTTGCTTCTGTAAGCACAGTGGGTTGCTAGCCCGCTGTCCTCAAACCCCGATCATGGAGATCGGTGGTCCTAGTCGTAGATGAGTCTGTGGCACACTCGCCACAGACTTCGGAACTCATCGGGAGGGTAGGCTCCTTATCCTTATCCCTCTCGACCGCCTCCTTCCGCCACGTTCCACTTGCTCCCGCTGGAGGCTCTCATATCATGGTCTCCAGTGAGAAATATCATGGTATCCACGTCCAGGCCCACGACGAGGCCCCGGCACTCACTAGACAACGCTGTGCACTCCACCAACGTCGGAGTTGGGACCGCTGAGCCTCGATTCCTCGAGACACAGGCTCGTGGTCCCGGTCCAGCGCCTCCTTGTGCCATTGAAACAATGACATGGAGGGATCCCGGCTAAGAGACATGCAGCCTCTTAGGTTTAGGTCTAGGTCTTCAAAGGTCTGTTTAAAATCCACTCCTGTGGAGATCACTGCTGTGGTAAGCAATGACCCTCTCTGATAAATAAGCCCCGACAGTACAACGAAGGTAGAGAAGCACCCCGTCTGTCAAGAGACACCGCCACCTAGTGGTGGCGGTGTCTCTTGACAGACGGGGTGCAGTCTCGTAGGACGAGGTGGTGGTCCACCTCGTCCTACGAGACTGCTTTTTATAAAAATCGGCTAGCATTTGGTTACCTCGCAGGAAGTAGGGGGCCCCTATCGATCGCGGGGCCCTGGGCATGTGCCCATAGTGCTCAATGGGAAAGAGGGGCCTGCTAGTAATAGTATACTTTTATCTAAGCCAGTTACAGTTGTGAGAGTCTAGACAGGTATACAGGCATGACCTGTAAATATTACGAAGATAAAGATAAAATATATTACTGTAATTTCGTTTAAGCACAGCTGAGCTTACCGTACTATGTAACATATAGTATGATATGACCGAGAGATTATGTCGGCAACTCGGCACGCATTCGAACGTCGTCAGACCGCGAGCGCACGCGTCTTTCGCGCCAATTTTCATACCGCCATGTTTGTTGTCCTTTTTTTTTGAATTCGATATTACAATAGTGTTGTGCTTGAACTTTGTGTGTGAAATCGATTTTGACATTGTTTTGGATTGCCTTTGGCTTGGTAAGATTTTTTTTTTCATTAAAATTGTGTATTATAAGTAATAGTTTTTATTTTTGACATACCTACGTGTAACAGTTATTTTTTAATAGTAAGTAGGTATTACATTGATACATATTAATTATTTCTACATAGGTATATTTTTCAATTCTATATTTTGTACTCGTAATGAAAAAAAAATACTAAATAATTTAACAGTTAAAATTGGAGAGCTTTATCTTCTTCAAAAAATTATACATTTAATGAGTAAATAGTTACAAGCTACCTTCTTATCTCTGGTAACAATGATTTATAAAATACACAATCATCATTTCATCATTGTGTCATCAATGATATTTACATTTTAAATGTCAGTTATAAAAACTCTCTTTTAAACGTCAATTAAATTGGTTTTATGTAATTTGTAGGTTACCCGTTAGATCTACTTTTAAATTATCTACAGGAGTTCGATTTTTGCTGAGCGCATGGCTGGTGGCTTTTTAGGTTACCCCTGGCGCTCCGCAAAAATCGGGTTTCCAGACACTCACATACCGAACAACGTTTCTTATCCTGCACCTGGAGCTAGTTAGGAATAACTAGTTCTTCTGTGCGGGACTATCAACTAATCAAGCATTACCTTGACATTGGCGAATCATCGATCAATATCGATGGAGCCACGTTTTTAAAAGAAGAAGAAGAATTTATCTACAAACATTGCGTTATTAGAGCCCTAACTACATCTCTAGGGCCCAAGTTATCCTTACTAGCACGTGGAGCACCTGATGACAGAAATTCGAGGCTTTGGACAATTTAATTACCCAGAAACTGCACAAAGCTTGCTCCGTGCTTTTAAGTACAAATCTTTTATTGTACAGTCAGCATTTAAGACTCGACTCAGATCGTTCCATCCAATCCAGTGACAAGATAGAATTACCTATTTATTAATCCAAATAAAAATAAAAATCCGGCCAAATGCATGTCGAGCCACGCATAAGATAGGGTTCCGTAGTTACCCATAAAAGTCTCTATAACTCCTGAACTAACAGACTTATACCATTCGTTATAGTTTTCCTTCAAAGTTCATTACATGGACTACCATAATGATTTTTTTTAGGTTCTTCACGCTAGCCTTAGATTTTGTCTCTCGGAGAGGGCCATAGCTTTCCCCAGCTGGCTCGGGCCAGCTCGGCGAGATGTGTCGTGCGGTGTTCCACAGGGGTCGGTCCTGGGGCCGCTTCTGTGGAACATCGGCTACGACTGGGTGCTGCGGGGTGCGTTGCCTAGGGGCGTCGGCGTAACGTGCTACGCCGACGATACCCTCGTCACTGCGCGGGGTGCAACGTACCAGGAGGCAGCACTCAAGGTCACGACGGGTGTTGCTCGAGTCGTGGGTCGGATACGGCAGCTGGGACTGGAGGTGGCCTTGCACAAGTCCGAGGTTCTGTGTTTTCACAGACCTCGGAACGGTCCACCCGAAGGTTCCAGCATAAATGTGGGGGGCGTTAGCATCGGCATCAAGCCCTCGATGAAGTACCTAGGGATCGTACTTGATAGCCGATGGAACTTCGGACCACATTTCCGCAGTTTGGTCCCCAAGGTGACGCAGGCATCGGCCGCGCTTTCGCGACTGATGCCCAACCTAAAGGGACCCAACGCTCCCTGCAGGAGACTGTACCTGGGGATCGTGCGGAGTATGGCCCTATACGGGGCTCCCGTATGGGCGGATAGGTTGGCGGTCAAGGGGAACGTGACTCTGTTAAACAGACCACTTCGAACCTTGGCCGTCAGAACCATACGGGGGTACCGCACGATCTCCGGAGAGGCTGCATGTCTCCTAGCCGGGACCCCTCCATGGGACCTGGAAGCGAGAGCCCTTGCGTCATTGTTCCAATGGCGCAAGGAGGCGCTGGAGCGGGACCACAGGCCTGCGTCTCGAGAAATCGAGGACCAGCGGTCCCAACTCCGCCAGGATCTCATGGAGTCATGGAGGGTGCGACTTGAGCAACCCAAGTGGGGTACCACCATCATCGCGGCGGTGAGACCGATCATGGACGATTGGCTGCAGAGGCAGCATGGTGACCTCACGTATCGTGCGACGCAGATCGTTGCCGGGCATGGATGCTTCGGTAGCTATCTGTTTCGCATGCATCGTGAGGTCACACCCCGGTGTCAACACTGCGAGGTTTCCGACGACGACACCGCACTCCACACGTTGGTGGAGTGCTCAGCGTGGGCGAGCCAGCGCCGGGACCTCGTAGTGGGTCTGGGCGTGGATACCCTCTCGCTGGAGACCATGCTTCAAGCCATGGTCTCCAGCCGGAGTAGGTGGAACGCGGCCGTGTCCTTCTGCGAGCAAGTCATGCTCGCGAAGGAGGCGGCCGGGAGGGAGAGGGAGCGTACCCTCCCCGCCGAGTTCCGTAGTCGGCGGCCAGGGCGCCCCAGACTCCGCGACTACGCCCAAGACTATCGACCTCCATGATCGGGGCCTGAGGACGGCGGGATCGCCATCCGCCGTCCTTACAGAAGCAGGCTAGAAGGGTTGCGTGCTGCAGGGCCTTTGCCCCATAGCACGCAACCAGATTCACTCACTGACGCGGGATAAAACCCTTCCCCCAACGACGCGGGATTCTCGTCCCGACCCAACACCCGAAGAGACCACAGAGGTGGTCAAAGTCCGCCGGGCGCCACTGGACATACCCTCTTCTAGTAACCAGAGACGCCCGGCAACGGACGTTAGAGCGGCCGCGGAATTAAAAAAAAAAAAAAAAAAAAAAAAAAAGCCTTAGATTTGGTCCCACTCCGACAATTATTTGGTCCCATTTAGGTAATTTGAAGTCGGTTGTTGTGTTAATTTTTGACGAGTTTTTTTCATTAGAAAAGCATCATTGTTTGATATTATGAAATATTCAACGTGTGATGATATTATTGAACACTCGGTGGTGTACAAGTTATTGATGCTGACGGTACCCGATGTCCCAGTATCAATACCTACCTGAATACTGCATTTGCTTTGATCTTTTTTTAATTACATAATCCTTAGAGATTGAAATTAGCGACAGGTAATTACGTAGGGATCTATGGGTCCTCATATTTAAGACTAGGTATGCAATGCATGCTGCTAATTGCAAATATTGAGCGGAGCAAATGTTTTTATGACATATCAGAATCAGAATCGAACACTTAAATTAATTTATCAATAAATAATAAAATTCTATTTTCATTGTTGACGCACGTGTTTCCATGGCAACCATTTAATCATCTGGTTTTTCGGTGATGTCCAGGACATTTTCGGTGATTATTCCTCCGTGGTGAGCTATTTTCATGATTTCAGAGATAGGCACTCCCGGGTATGTTGTCGA
Source organism: Nudaria mundana (assembly GCA_963556515.1). Taxonomy (NCBI): domain Eukaryota; kingdom Metazoa; phylum Arthropoda; class Insecta; order Lepidoptera; family Erebidae; genus Nudaria; species Nudaria mundana. The sequence continues at coordinate 3,418,646 of OY748305.1, read as the reverse complement.
CCAGCATGCCAAATTTGGTCAGAATCGGTCGAGCCGTTTCGGAGGAGTTGGCACAAACGATTTACACTTGTCGCCTAAGATTGGACATAACGCTATCTAGTCTCAAACTTAGCAAAGAATTTCTTAAATATAAAAACTGGTTTGTTATAAAAATTGGTTTGGACTCGAACTAGTGACTGTTCCCTTTGCAGCTCCCTAACCAATGATATCGCAGGAAATTTCAAATTGAATGTGTTAATTGGCTCACGTGATAAACATTTTCGGCGACTTTATTGGTTATCGACCAACTGTTCCGATGCCATGCTCAATAGGGAAGAACGTTCTGCCAATTGACTAAGAGCCCACTAAATAAGCCTTATTGCGATATCAATGTGTGACTTGTGGAGCCAAAGCAGTACCTACCTAACCTATTAGCAGACCTTTTACTATGAGAACTAGATAACTGATACACATACTTACAAAAATACTGAAACACCCGAACACGATGATTCTCGACGAAGAAAAAAAAATGTCTGTAAGTACATGTAACTAGGTGACACCCACAGTTTCGCCTGTTTAACTAATTATATACTAAAACCTTCCTCAAGAATTACTTTATCCATTAGTAAAAAAAATATTAAAATCGGTGCAGTAGTTTTTGAATTTATCGCGAACAGACAGACGTTGCGGATGCAACACAATTAATACACCGAAACTCCGAAACAAATATTTGCAGAACGTACAAGTATTTGACCCGGTCGAACGCGTGACCTCTGACGAACCAGCCTCACGCAGATCGTACGTTCTATCGACAACGCCTCCGAGGTAGTCGAATCAAGTAACTAGGTTATTCTAATAATTCTGTGTACAGTCGAAAAAGCACATACATAATCCCGGATTCCTCAGAAAGGGTAGGCAGAAGTATGTGCTAGTGGACAAGTGCAATACACATTGTTTGTGTGTTTTTAGGAAGCGGCAACTCTGTCCCGTTTGTTCTACTGTGTGTCTTGGGCTCCTAACATTTCTGTGGGACTACTAGAGTCAAAAAAAAAAACATTCCCGAAATTTACTTGACAAATATCACGTCACCCACAATTTGCCAGTATTTTTAGTCCCACGTAATAGGGGCAAGCCTATTGCCGTCACCGAACACAAATATAATGGGTTATGTCCAAAATGGCCGAATGAATTTAATTTTGAAAAAAAAAATTAATATCGTTGCCTTGCGATGAAATGCAACAAAATCTTACGTGCCAGCCGCTATGGCATAGCCAATTAAAGTCCTAGTTGTCTCGGACTAGTAGATAAACATTATAAATAAATAAACATTCATACTCGCTAAAGACTCTCTCAAGATGCTTCGTAGACAACTATTGCGCAACTTTAACACTATTACGCAGTTAAAGCAAAGGAAGTTCTAAAAGAAAAAGCTTTTGCAACATGTTTAGGTCGCTTCTCCGCTCCTATTAGTCAAAGCGTAGTGTTATAATTTAACCGACTTCCAAAAAGACTTGTTGATTTTGGACTGGTCGATCCGCTTAGATTTTTTTTTAAATTGAAAGCTACTATACCAAGTGGACCCATTCAATTTGGTCCCATTCCGACAATTATTTGGTCCCATTTAAGTAATTTGAAGTCGGGTGTTAATTTTTGACGTGTTATTTTTTACCATAGCGGGTGGCACGTAAGATTTTGTTGCCTTTCATCAACATTTCATCACAACACAAGGCTACGGGTTTAAATTTTTTTTCAAAATTACATATTGCTGCTACTTTTTATTAAATTCGTTCGGCCATTTTGGACATAACCCATTATATGTGTGCCCGGTGACGGCAATAGGATTGCCCTCTATTACATGGGACTAAAAGTACTGGCAAATTGTGGGTCTGTAATGCACATCTGCCTAGGCGAAATATGTGTTATTTTTTAAATTAGCACCGTCAACCAACTCTTCAGTTTCATAATTAACCTAGTAGCACTATTAGCTATTCCCTAATTCTGTGCTAGTAGTACCTATTTAGTATGAAGCAGACAACGATACGTACTCCAAACCGGTGTAACTAGTCTCCATTATAAGCTCTACAGATACTCAACGAGGCTATCAAATTAACGGAAATGCTTCCTTTGATTAAATTATATCTAACTTTCACTAGTGTTGCACTTGTAAAAAATACATTTTCTTAAAGTAGGTTAGATGTAAATATAAAAGTGACGACTTTTATATTTTGAGGTAGGTTAACTTTAGTTTTTAGAGGGAATTACACCAAACTTGACGTAGATAATGTATAAGTACTTACCTTTTATTGTCTGACGTTTCGACCAGGGTGTCGCGGTGTGGGTCAGTCAATGTTACTTCCATGAGTTTGTAAGAAAACAATTTATTTTAAGATTTAGGAAAGCGGCTGATCGATGCCTTTCGAAACAGAATTGCCTCTCGGAACAGAAATTTGACAGATCTCGTCGGACAGAGCTCTCATTGGCCAATTCCTGAATATACCAATGATATTTTTACAACTGAGCGGACTTTGATTGGCTGATTTGAGAATCCGCCAGTAAGAGGTCTGTCCGATGGGATCTGTCCAATGAATGTGAACAGTGCTTAATATTGCCCATTACCATTTAACGTGCCAGTGTTGCCAGCCGTCTGTCACTTCTGTCATTTGCTAATCGTCGATAACTTGGATGAGTAAATGCTAGATCTAGGTTATTTGTTTTTGTAACATGAAACAGTATTCCATATCATAGAATCTAAGATGTAATAGGGCGAAACGAAGAGAAATTACCCATTAAGTTAGCAAATAAAGTAGTATGGTCACTTTTTGTGTTGTATTTTAATAACAGCATTTAATTATTAATTACAAGGTGCAAGTAAGGTGCTGCAATATTACACCAAACACATATAATTTACTTTTTACCTTGACTTTATTGTGGTTGTTTGTTACGGATGGGTGTTTTCGTGGGTACGTCAGACGCCGTTATGCCTGTGTTGCCAGATTTATAATATAATTATATATATACACCGAAATATTGCGAAATAAAATTAAATATCGGTCAAGTATTTTTGGATAAACTATTAAATAATATATTTCCAAGGAACTGTTTTATTTTTTGAAGAAGAACATTATTAAACCTATCAATACATATAAATATTTTTAATAAGTATCTTTGTGAGATTTATAATGGATAGGTTCGACTAGAGGACGTAGGACGGATACAACTTGTCCGCAAGCCTACTCGGGTTGATTCGGTTTTAGGGTACTATCAGCAAAAGCTGAAAAAAGTACCCTTATATGCCCGTCGTTCTCCGTCTGTCCGTCCGTACGTGTCACTTTTCAATCTGACACTGACATGTTGATAGTACCCTTGCAGCATTTCGCGATTGCGCGTTTAGCGTAACCGCACTCCAGCCTTGTTTTCAGCTAGCATCATCTACTATCATGAGCGTTTACATTAGATTTATCGGGATATTTTCAATGTAATGTTGGTCTGAGGTTTGAGGAGGGTAACTTTAACCAGTACTCCAGTTCCTTCGTGATCATGGCGCTTGCAACAGTGTCAAAATATCGGAAACTAAAACCAACGTTACATGGTAAATATCCCCATAATTCGAATACTTACTTATTAATTACCCATGTCAGGACCTCGTCTATTAATCAGTATACCACGAGTAGGCCCCGGAGACCTTCACAAGGCTTTAAACAGTCATTTGGACTTTGCCGCGCGAACGTCAAATGTTGCATCTGTCCTAACCTCAAAATAACCTACGGAAACGACACCTCTAAGGGACTTGGGTTTTTGCGGAGCACGTGGCTGGTGGCCTTTTAGTTTACCACCAACGCTCAATTGCAATACCGAACAACGTTTCCTTGTCCCGCACCGCGAACTAGTTCAGAGTAACTAGTTCTTCTGTGCGGAAAAAATCAAGCATTACCTTGACATTGGCGAAATCATCGATGATTATCGATGGAGCCACGTTTTTAAAAAAAAAAGAAAACGCCTCTCAGAGGCACTGGACATATCCGAAAAAACTTGCCGCCTCCTAGATGAATTACACAGATGAAAGGTTAGATAAAAATTCCTAATGCATAAATATTAAAGTCAATTCAAGATTCTGTTAAGTACAGTTTTGAGTGACCATTATTACATTTATCAGACAATTAATCAGGCTGGACGAACAAAATAAGAGTAGAAGATATTTAAACAACGATGGCCATTTGTAAAACTAGTTTCGAGGATTATTAAGTAATGTATGTTTATTATTATTGCAAAAAGGTTGTTGTTTGGATGTTCACGCGAAAGCTACTGAAGTTTTTTTACATTATCCACTGAAACTTTTTTCAACCCAGTTGGGGTTTTTTTTTTTTTTTTTTTTTTTAATTCCGCGGCCCAAGGCCGCGGCCGCTCTAACGTCCGTTGCCGGGCGTCTCTGGTTACTAGCAGAGGGTATATCCAGTGGCGCCCGGCGGACTTTGACCACCTCTGTGGTCTCTGCGGGTGTTTGGTCGGGACGAGAATCCTGCGTCATTGGGGTCGGGTTTTATCCCGCGTCAGTGAGTGAATCTGGTTGCGTGCTATGGGGCAAAGGCCCCGCAGCACGCAACCCTTCTAGCCTGCTTCTGTAAGGACGGTGGGTGGCGATCCCGCCGTCCTCAGGCCCCGATCATGGAGGACGACAGTCTTGGGCGTAGTCGCGTAGTCTGGGGCGGCCTGGCCGCCGACTACGGAACTCGGCGGGTAGGGTACGCTCCCTCTCCCTCCCGGCCGCCTTCTTCGCGAGCATGACTTGCTCGCAGAAGGACACGGCCGCGTTCCACCTACTCCCGCTGGATACCATGGCTTGAAGCATGGTCCCCAGCGAGAGGGTATCCACGCCCAGACCCACTACGAGGTCCCGGCGCTGACTCGCCCACGCTGAGCACTCCACCAACGTGTGGAGTGCGGTGTCGTCGTCGGAAACCTCGCAGTGTTGACACCGGGGTGTGACCTCACGATGCATGCGAAACAGATAGCTACCGAAGCATCCATGCCCGGCAACGACCTGCGTCGCACGGTACGTGAGGTCACCATGCTGCCTCTGCAGCCAATCGTCCATGATCGGTCTCACCGCCGCGATGAAGATGGCGCCCCCCTTGGGTTGCTCAAGTCGCACCCTCCATGACTCCATGAGATCCTGGCGGAGTTGGGACCGCTGGTCCTCGATTTCTCGAGACGCAGGCCTGTGGTCCCGCTCCAGCGCCTCCTTGCGCCATTGGAACAATGACGCAAGGGCTCTCGCTTCCATGTCCCATGGAGGGGTCCCGGCTAGGAGACATGCAGCCTCTCCGGAGATCGTGCGGTACCCCCGTATGGTTCTGACGGCCAAGGTTCTAAGTGGTCTGTTTAACAAAGTCACGTTCCCCTTGACCGCCAACCTATCCGCCCATACGGGAGCCCCGTATAGGGCCATACTCCGCACGATCCCCAGGTACAGTCTCCTGCAGGAGGCGTTGGGTCCCTTTAGGTTGGGCATCAGTCGCGAAAGCGCGACCGATGCCTGCGTCACCTTGGGGACCAAACTTCGGCAATGTGGTCCGAAGTTCCATCGGCTATCAAGTACGATCCCTAGGTACTTCATCGAGGGCTTGATGCCGATGCTAACGCCTCCCACATTTATGCTGGAACCTTCTGGTGGACCGTTCCGAGGTCTGTGAAAACACAGAACCTCGGACTTGTGCAAGGCCACCTCCAGTCCCAGCTGCCGTATCCGACCCACGACTCGAGCAACACCCGTCGTGACCTTGAGTGCTGCCTCCTGGTACGTTGCACCCCGCGCCGTGACGAGGGTATCGTCGGCGTAGCACGTTACGCCGACACCCCTAGGCAACGCACCCCGCAGCACCCAGTCGTAGCCGATGTTCCACAGAAGCGGCCCCAGGACCGACCCCTGCGGAACACCGCACGACACATCTCGCCGAGCTGGCCCGAGCCAGCTGGGGAAAGCTATGGCCCTCTCCGAGAGATAGGCCCCGACAATACGACGGAGGTAGAGAGGCGTTTCGTGATACACGAGCGCCTCCCTAACGCAGCTCCATGGCAAGGTGTTGAACGCGTTGGCGATGTCAAGAGACACCGCCACCACCACCTTGCCCTGCGAGACTGCTTCCTCCGTCAGGCTCTTCACGCGCATGATCGCGCTCACGGTGGAGCGTCCCCGACGGAAACCGAACTGGTTATCCGCCAGGTCTGGCCCCACACTCGTGAGATGCTCGACGAGGCGTTCCGCGAAACCCAGTTGGGGTTGGCTTTCCAGTCTTTTTTTTTGTTTTTTTTTTAATATTTAGTTCGACAAATTGACGCCACCCGCCTGATGGTAAGCTGAGGCGACGTCTGGCAATTGAGGGCGACTCTCACAGTACACAGGAATACTATAGAGAGTGGCCCTCAACTTGACGACCCAGTAATGTGCCTCTTCACGCTTCGCTTAAAGAGCCCAGGGTTATATGTTGGAGGAAACACGTGCGCAGGCAGGGCGTTCCAAGCCACCATCGTTCGGCAGAGAAACGATCGTTTAAAACGCTCGGTTCTCGCGAAGACGGTTTCCACGGTATGAGGGTGACATCTCTGGCCGGCACGCGTTGTTCGGGATCGGAAGGGAGAGGGTGGGATCAGGTTGAAGAGCTCTTCAGAACACTCACCGTGGTAAATACGGTAGAACGCGGCCAAGGAAGCAATTGTTCGGCGCTGGGCTAGCGGCTCAAGGCTTCCCGTTACCTCCGGACAGTCTATAATGCGAACAGCGCGTCGCTGCATAGCGTCGAGTGCGTCCAGCAAATACTTCGCGCAGCCGTCCCAGAGGTGAGAGCAGTATTCAACGCAGGGTCTAATCTGCGTTTTGTACAGCAGACACCTCTGGTGCGGTGTAAAGAATCGCTTTACCTTGTTCAGTATTCCTAGTTTCCGCGAAGCTAGCCCAATACATCTCTCAATGTATTTTGTGTTATTGAGCTCTCGACGAACGTCTATGCCAAGGATGTCTAACTGCAATGCAGCTGAACTTCGATTTATTCCGTGAAGCAACTGCCATCTGACAACCGCATTCACGCACTGATGAAGTTCTGTAGTTAGAGCGGTTGGATTTTAATAAATCTATTAGTACTACTCATACATAATACATAGTTTACTTTTATCCCCGTTAAATGTGTTCCCCAAGAAATTGGTAATGAAAAAAAACCACGCGGCCGGGTCCACGGGTTTCAGCTAGTATAATCCAGAACCACATTTAGAGTATGACGCATCAAAAACTTTCTTAAACTGTGTGAACAGATGCAGTTTTATTATTTATAACGTCGATACAAGTCTCACATTCACATCACATCAAATACATAACACCACTGCAGTTTAAGTTGGGTATGACCGGTAAATGCTAATTATGTATTGTTGCGTGTTAATATGTGAAGTGCATTGTATTTAGTCACCACGTGACAAAGTTATGCCACAACTGTCATATTATGACGTCATTTGACCGATTCGCTGGCGTAGCTTTTTGGTACATAGGTACGATTGCGATGTCTCGGGTTTGTGTCTCTGTTCTCGACATTTTTCATCTATAGTAAATTAAACTGAGTTTTTGGTCTCACGTAATAGATGCTTTATTAACGCTAATTGGGCATTTTATCTTTGCCAGATCATAAAAATCCGTGTAACTCTACAGTATTTGCAGCGCACGCCGAAATCGCTTAATTGTTTGTTTTTTCATAATAAATTATTAATTTACTGTTTCGGAGGCATAGTGTACTCTGTTGCACTTGCTACGATCTTGGCATACTTTTTAATTTCCATGCCGTTTACAGGTATGGCAAGACATCTCCGATTTCATTTAAGTACTTCAGCCCAGGTCAATTTTAACACACTGTTCATACTCGTAACGACAATATTATCCACCATTTTGTTATTAGTTTTTCAACTCTTCTTTGCCTATACATCTTCGGATTGACCTAAGTACGTCCACCTTGGTCGACCTTTACCAGACTGTCCATCAATACAGTAATATTGTACTCGTATGTAAAGTATCATCATTTTGCTCACAATTCTCTCTCTGTCTGTTCTCGGTTAGTTGCACAAGTGTACTGGGTTACCTCGAAAATGCTAATGTGTATCGTGTGTATAATTTGTATTTAGTTATTTCTTTTTTTTCAACTATTTGGGTTAATCTGAATCATTCGTTTCGTTTAGTTTATGTATTCTTTCACTTTTAAACACATTTTGTAGGAAATTCTATCTTGTGTCAGTGGAAGTTGATCGGGCGTCATTAAAAATAGGACGGTAAATGATCGTGTCTGCCAAATTATTGCACACGGTTAGGCACCTCGATAATGTACACATGCTGTGTCGAATGACAGTTAATCTACACTACATCTATTGGGAATTTTACGTAAATAACAGTCGCCAGGGACATAGCTCTGAGTTCCGAAGTGTTGAATACGCGCAGGACCATCGATCTCCATAATCGGGGCCTGAGGACGAGGAGCTAGCGCCCCTCCGTCCTTACAGAAGCAGAGCAGGCTAGAAGGGCTGCGTGTTGTAGGGCTTCACCCCACGCACGCCTCACCAGACAGATAAATTCTTCCTAGTGCTCACCAGAGGCGCTCGGCATGTATGTAGGTGCGGCAGCGGCCTTGTATCGTCGTTTCTGTATCGTTTAGGGGTCACTTCTGTGTCGCTTTGTCCCAGGTGGAATTTTCTCTGTCCGTCTGTTAGTTTAGGCAGTTCCGGCTTATCTCCAAAATGTTGGCTGATGTTAAGTGTTGATGATGATATAACAGGCTACTACTATAATCAGGGAATTTGATTTCATTTACTACCTAGACCTAGAAAACTATATTCCATGCAGGTCTATACGTATCAGCTAATTGTATAAGTTTTGCCTGAAATTTGGCCCAGGTTACACAGACTGGACACAATCTTGTAGGTAGTCGTATGTAGAGTTAAGAAATACTAAGATTAATAGCTATTATCACTGTTAGACTGTCTGTGTCAAAAAGTTATTATGCAGACTTATGTATGTAGTATGTATACTATATATATAATACCTTTGCGCTCTGTACTTTTAAAAATAGTCATATTTATGTTAATGTTGGCGGTTAACTGGAGCGTGTTGCCGATGTTTTAAAACAGTCTGTGTGCTACCAAATACAGTATGATGGTTATTATACCTAGTTATAAAACTATTACTATAATATTATCTATACTAAGATCTCATTTTATAAGCTTGAGAGGTTGTTTGTTTGTTTGGTTGAATGAGGTAATCTCTGGCGGTATTCGCATTACTTACTGGCTATATTTGAAGAATCGTTTTGTGTTGAATAGTACATTTATTGAGAAAGAAAGAAAGAAAGAAAAAACGTTTAATTTGTACACAGAATGACACAATACAATAGATACTAGGTAGGTACACAATTCCGCACAAAAAAGGCAAACACGCCAGTGCCGGTAAAGACATCAAGTGTCATCCCAATGCACAAATTAGGCCCTCGCTCAGCTCAGAGGAAGACATTGTTATATTACATCACGCTAAGTATACTCAATAGGGGCGAAGTGAAGACAATGTAAGGATGGATGTATGGACGATATCGTCAAGGTCGCGGGAAGACTGGATCTCAAGACCGAATATTGTGGCGTTTGTTAGCAGATGCCTATACCCAGTAGGGCCAGTAGTGGGCGTCATGGTTATAAGGATCCTTTAGTCTAAGTTTGTATCAAATAACAATAAGTGGGTATAAACCACCGAAACAGTCGTAATAAGGATAGGTTTAAGGAGGGATATAAAAAAGATAAAGATATTAAATGTTATTTACTTTACGAAAATAGCAGATATTAATAATGTACAACAGGTAGACCTTATCGCTAAAGAACAATCTAAAGAGAAATCAAATCGAGATATTTATGAGGCAAGTTAAGTGTCTACTAAATTAAAGTTTGACGATCGCACCAAAGCGAGGGCGTGCCAGTAGTTATGTAACATATTTTACAAAGTAAGTAACTATCTACACACTTAATAACGTTAACTCAAGACTTAATTACCTAAGTTATGTTTAGTCTTTAAAGCATAATCAATGATTTACAAGCGAAACTAAAATGTTAACGGGAATTGACACAAACATCATAATCATTTCAACCAGTTGACGTCCACTGCTGGGGCTAGGTATAGTTCTTCCCCAAAGATCGGTAGGTAAAAAAATTTGGCCCGCGTCCAGTGACTTCCTCCGACCTTTACAGGGTTATCTATGCAAGCCTACCCACGATGTATTTTCAGTATTTCTTGAGAATAGAGGCCCAACTCGCGTAAATGAACGTAAAACGCTATGCTGCTGCTATACTACTTTGTCACAACTGCAATTGGTCAAAAAATCGGTAGTCTGCTAAATTCACAAACAACGCGCCAGGATGCAGCCAGAAAGGCACCAAACCGACTGGTACAATCATCATTAGGTTAAGTTGGATTTAGTTACTCTCGACATTACCAACTTCCCAGCCCCTATATCCCGGGAACCGAGCTTCCCAGCTAAATTTTAAGCATTTTTTTCCCCCCTGCACCCTCACCCATCACGAATTCCATTCAACTGCAAAAAAAATCCCGGGAATTCTCATCCCGCAAAAATACCCAAGATTCCCAGTACCCCATATCTCGAAAACTATTAGAGTCCTAAACGAGTAGAGTTAGAGACCTAAACTTAGAATTTTTAACAACCGTTGAAATTTGACTTTACTAGTCAATTGACCTATAATATTCTTAAATCAGTGCCTAAACTTACTATTTGTTTGTATTTTTATGTAAACGTTTTGAAATAATAAGAATTACAATATACAAAATATACATAATTATATACTAAAAATATTTACATTACAAAATATCGTTTAAAAAATCCTCCGCGTCATTGCCGACTGGGAGGTTCCCAGAATGCTGGCTGTGTTGCCACGTTGGATCGCGATATTTATGCTTTGGGCCAGAAAATAGCCAGATTAGGCGTTTAGCAATGTCTCTATAAAGGCGCCGAGCACACGGACCCCATGACCCTAGTGTCTCAACCCCAAACGGCTCAAATATGTAATCACCTGCTAGGTTAGCATATTTACGCCGTTTAAGGCCTTCAGCCGATGCAGCAGCAGCGCCGGCACATCCGGATGTGCTTGGAAGGTGTGACGGTGCTAAGGTGTCAACGCATGTAGCGTCCCACACCAAAGGCCTTCCCATCTTCCAAGTGAGTAATGACTGTAGTATACCTACCAACTGTTCTACCAACTGACCAAGTCTTGGTCTTTGGTAGAACGTTCCTCCTGGAATGGGATCAGTCGCTGGTTCGAGTCCAGCCGACTCGAAATACTATAGTTTTTTTAATTCATATTGTAAAATTCATATTGCACTACTTTAAAAATATCTTACTTACTACTTACTTTGCATATAGGTAAGCGACTAATTCAGTCTAACCATTTTATTCTCCATTTGATACAGTTTAATTTTGAATAAGCTCTAGATTTATTATATTGCTACTGTGACATTATATTTGTTGCCACACCGAATTAGCTGTGAAAGTAGGCGACTTTTACAAATTAAAAATAATAGGTAAGTAAGTGAAATCCTAGTTACATAATGATATAGCAATTTAAAATAAAACTGCCATTTGTGATGCACTTACAGATTTTTATTATTATCTTATGTAAAATGCACTTATTATGTTTCATTTCGGTTCTTTGCATTCATAAATGGACAATGAAGTGAAACGCTACGAAATTATACTTATATACTACAGTCATTACTCACTTGGAAGATGGGAAGGCCTTTGGTGTGGGAGGCTACATGCGTTGACACCTTAGCACCTTCACACGTTCCAAGCACATCCGGATGTGCCGCCACTGCTGCTGCATCGGCTGAAGGCCTTTAAACGGCGTAAATATGCTAACCTAGCAGGTGATTACATATTTGAGCCGTTTGGGGTTGAGACACTGGGGTCATGGGGTCCGAGCGCTCGCCGCCTTTATAGAGACATTGCTAGACGCTTAATCGATGCTTCTCAGGACTAGAAGAATAAGTATCGCCATCCAACGTGGCAACACAGCCAGCATTCTGGAAACCTTCCCAGTCACCAATGAAGCGGAGGATGTTTTAAACGATATTTTGTAATGTAAATATTTTTAGTATATAATTATGTATCCTTAGATAATTTAAGTTGTTTATTACTTAATTACGCATGAACCATTGAACAGATTCAAAAGAAAATTGAAAGGATATTTTGGCAATGTGTTCCCCTAGCAAATTGGAAACAAGAGAATTAATTAACGCCATTTATCTTGGCAATGTGTTCTTGGAAATTGGAAACGAGAAAATTTATTAACACGGATGTACCACGGTAATCAGCATGAAATAATTCTCCAAGACGAAGACTTTTGTTTGTAGTTGAACTCGCTAACCTCAGGAACTACACCTTTTAATTAAAAAATATGTTTATGTTATGTATCTAGTTAATTTATTAAGGAAGGCACTATATGCTACTAGCGGACGCCAAATTACATCTACAAATTACTCTATCCATTGGTGAAAACCGCGTCAAAATCCGTTGCGTAATTTTAAATATCTAAGCATACATAGGGCACGGGCGACGTTGATTTATACTATGTTATGATTATACAACATCACGCAAAGACCAATAAGAGCAGAGTAGCAATTAAATGTTGTGCAAAAACGCGACCGCGAATGAAGTCGCGGGCGACCGCTAGTTACATCTATAGTACTATTATAAAGAGGAAGATTTGTATTTTTGTGTGTATGTTTGTAATGAATAAATTCAAAAACTAACGTGCCGATTTAAAAAATTCTTTCACCATTGCAAAGCTACATTCACCCTGAGTAACATAGGCTAGTTTTTATCCCGGTAATGTGTTCCCACGGGAACCGGGAACGAGTAAACTAAATCACGCGGGCGAAGCTGCGGCGATCAGCTAGTTTATAATAAAATGCCATTATTTTAAATAATTCTAATGATGATATGGTCTCCATAAAAGCAGTCAATGAAGACATTGATTGATGGAATGATTGACAGAAAGTATTGTTACTTCTCTTCCTAATATTTATTTAATCTGATGGTTATGGATTAGAAATGTTTAATTTGAGTGATATGTTTCAATGTGTTCTGTAGTTGTATAGGTACAATGTGAAAGATGGTTTGGGATATCGGTAGATACAGAGTAATTAAAACTGATCCATGGAAGCACTTGTACCATGCTTACCCTATGCAAACTTATTTATTGAGAGGAGTTTACGAAGCTCTTTCTTAGACGACTCGTGTATTTCGTTCGTGATCGAACTCCTCCTAAACGACTGGACCGATCTTTTTGAAATTTGGCCTGGTCATAGTGACCATCACCGTGAGTGCATATATCTGAATTCATAAAGATCGGTCCAGTCGTTTAGGAGTTCGACCCGGATCGACAAACTCAGCTCAATTATTGCAACAGCAGAATGCATTGCATACCTAGTTTATTTACAGTAGGTACCTATGTTTATTGAGGAAGTAGACGCTTCGCTCGCTCAGTCATTAAAAGTCTCAGTCAGGAAAATATGTCTTAAGTATAACAAAATACAAACAAACGATTAAGATGCGTTTTTGCTCCAGTGTGCACATCTTAAGGCGATCTATCACGTCAATTCCAAGATAACGGGTGCTAATACATGCTTCATTGCACGCATGCGCATCGGGTACATTATTGACCTAATGGCTTCCATATAATGATGTTTAATGGATATTATCTATGTCAGGAACATACATACATATCTATAATCACGCTTATATCACCGAGGTGTAGAGGCAGATGTGCATTGTACACCCAAATTTTGCTAATAGGTTTGTTGATATCACGTAATAGTTACAGGCCTAACCTATTGCCGTATACCTGTCAATATATATTATAAAACAAAGTCCTTCGCAGCGTCTGTCTGCGTCGCACTAGCGGACAACCGCGAGTTCACCCGCTTGACAAACCTGCACAAAAAGTTTTCTCGAGAACCAATCTATCCACCGGTGAAAACTGCATCAAAATCTGTTGCGTAGTTTTAAAGATAGAGGGAAACAACTTACTACCAAATTCAATCTATACTATTATAAAGAGGAAAGATTTGTATTTTTGTGTGTATGTTTGTAATGAATAAACTCAAAAACTACACTGCCGATTTCAAAAATTCTTTCACCATTGGAAAGCTACATTCCCCTGAGTAACATAGGCTACTTTTTATCCCGGTAATTTGTTCCGGGAACGAGTAAACTAAATCACGCGGGTGGAGCTGCGGCGATCAGCTAGTAGACTATACAGAAAGGTTACCTAATAGGTCTGTGGTACTTTTAAAATAACCCTGTATATACTATAAAATCATATTGAACTTCAGAAACGCCAGCTTCCAATTCAGTTAACTGAAAATAAACTTTAAATTACGACTAAATTAAACCAAATCTTCTCGGCAGCTATATTAGCGGTCAATTTAGTAATTTATGTTAAAGTAGGATTGTAAAAAATTTAATAATCATTTAAGAAACTTTAATAGGCCCTATGTCTTTAAGTTTTTACTGGAATTAACTACCTACCTGTAAATCGGTATGTAAGTGTATTATTATTCTTTTCATATGAATAAAGATATTTATAAAAAAAAAGTAATTTATCAGATTCTTTGAATAATAAACGAAAAGTAATATTGTTGTTGCGATATAAGTAAGATCTGAATATAAAAATTGTTTCGTAAAAATAATGAACACTTGTATTTAAATAAGTATATCGCCCAAAACGGATGCGTCAATGGCCTCTAAATTGAGTAAACAATTGTTTTTTGTAATATTAGATAGGTTTTAATAGCTCTACACTTTTATATGGCCACGGCCAAGTGGAATAGTTTTGTCTTTCCCAATGATTATCCATGGACATCTAACTCCAACTTAAACTCAAAAATATTTCAAATATTGGATAGAAACAGGCGTTACTTGGCGAAAATCCATGACAAAGTAATGGTAAGTAAGATGTTAAAAACTTAAATTTAATAGCATTATTTTTCGCAGGGTTAATAGGACAACAAAACGTCGACAATTGTTTCGCCTCTAAACGAGGCATTATCAAGACTGTCTCAAAGAGAACAGCAAAATTTGTAGCTTGAACATATTTTCTTATAAGTAAGAACGTGCAAATAACGTTAGCGCGATGTAGGATTTCTCACAATAACCAACGCGGGTAGAAACAACAAATCATACTAACGAAGTTCAAAATAGGTATTCACCAATGCAAGACATTATCTTTTTAAATATGTTGTATAGAAACCCAAGTGACACATACAAACCAACAAACAACTAATGTGTCTGTCTGTTCACAAACAAATTAAGTAAGGGAGATGTATGAAAATCTATTTGTTCATTGAGTAAGGTATCCACATCTCTTCTAACTATTTCCAGCCGCTCCCAAACACTCAACTTGAACCCCTTCTCACAATCTCACAATTGTCGAAGTTTTGTTATCCTTTTAACCCTGCGAAAAATAATGCTATTAAATTTTAAAAGTTTTTAACATCTTACTTACCATTACTTTGTCAAAAATATTTATTAATAAAGATTATAAAATAACACTTATTAACGTCAGCACATAAGAATTTACATTTAAAGTCAGATTCGCAAAGCAACGGGTGGAGCCAAAGAGAAAAGAACCTGGCAATAAAAACTCCAGGCAGGCCACTCTTTTTCAATCATCAGTAACTACATTCATAGTATACACACAATGTATCCAGTAAGATGCTGCAACTAATATACCACGCGTTATGAGTTAATTTAGAAAATTCATGTGTTAATTCAGGAAATGGTCTATTTATATGCCAATTTTCATCTAAATCTGTTCAACTGTTTACGTGTGACACATACAAAAATAGCGTAAGCCGCGGCTATCAACTGCTCTATACTAAAAATATTATAAAGAGGAAAAAAAAAATTGATTGTTTGTTTATTTGCTTTGTTTCGTTCGAAGCTATTGAACCGATTTGAAAAATTCTCTCATCTATACATATAATGCTACATTACTAGCGAGTAACATGGGTTGTATAACATCACAGTACGAAGGAGAACATAACACTATGATTAATAGAAGCGGAATATCAATAGAAACCGTCCAAATGCGTGTCGCATAGAATAGGGTTCCGTAGTCACCCATAATAGCCTCTATAACTGCTGAACTAACAGAGCTCCCTAATCCTCTATAGTTTTCCTTCAAAATTCAGTACATGGACTACCATTATGAGTTTTTCGAGGTTCTTTACTTTTTTGTTTTCTTACCAATTGACTCCTTTTGGTCCAAGGTTTACAAAAAGTACACACTTGTATAGGCGCAATCACATTTTTAGTGATTGGTCAGTCATTTTCATTTCTACGCACTTTTTCGGGGGTTTGGCGCTTGCCTATTGGCAAGCTCTCAATGATTTTAAAAGATCTAGCTAATGATACCCCACACGATGGGATAGACGCGAAAAAAATATCATCTCCACTTTACGTGTGATAGGGAGATACCCCAAAAAAAATATTATTCCAAATCTTATTTTAAGTATTTGACGGCGTAGTAAAATATACATATCCATGCAAAGTTTCATGTTTCTAGCATTTACCGTTTAGGAGCAAAGCCGAGGACATGACGAAACTATAAGCGGTCCAAGAATTTTACTACGGAACCCAAAAAATGTTGCTAAAACCTAGTTAAGACGCAGACGAAGTCGCAAGCGTCCTCTATCCACGTAGTATAAAATAGCTATATGTGTCGCATTCCATACTAATGTTCTTGCATCTATAGCTTCCTATGATATCGATGAAATTGCTCTATTACGTGACCACAGATTATCTTGCCATATCCAAGATCGGGCGTTTTCACATTGCACGATAACGATACAAGATATCGTGACGATATCGTAAGTAGCAGCAGTAACTTTGAGGTAAGAATGTGAATTATCGTGACGATATCGTCCAATGTGAAAACGCCCATCTTCGTAAAAGGTTTTGCATTTACCGCATTTTTGTCGTTCCTTTCTTGCTATGGGTACTAAAGGCTTAAAGCATATCCGGGGTCCAAACATCTTCATCTGTAATACATGCTAACAAAAAACACATGTACATCGTTTCACTTTCATTTAATTTACAGGATTTAACCTGACCGGCTTCGCTTTATAGCATTATCAAAGGTTGTTGTTCACTTTACATATTTATTAAACAAGAATTTTACTACATTGTCTAACATATCTTCAAGCCATTATTAAACTAAATTCTTAACACATATGTGGGTAGATACAAATTAAATTTAAGAGGCGTAAGAAATTTACCCTGAAAATGGGGAAATTCACTCATTCGCAAATTAATTATATTATTATATTATGCAATTGAATAATAAAATACTTGTTTAATAAATATGTAAAGTGACCTTTGATAATGCTATAAAGCGAAACCGGTCAGGTTAAATCCTGTAAATTAAATAAAAGTGAAACAGTGTACAAGTGGTTTTTGTTAGCATGTATTACTATAAGTTTCACCAAGTGCCAACAATCGAAACCATCAACTATATCTTCATCTGTGATGACTTGATTAGCACGATGGTGTGTTTTCCGTCAAGGTATTGTCGCACACTCACATATCACGCCTACATCCTGAAGGGGTAGACAAAGGTGCATTACACACCCACAATTTGCCAAGATTTTTAGTTCACGTAATAGGAGGCAAGTCTATTGCCGTCACCACACATATAAGTAATGAGTTATTTTCAAAATGGCCGGATACAATTTAATAAAAAGTAGCAGCAATATTGTAATTTTGAAAAAAAATAAAAATAATGAAACCCGTTGCCTTCCGATGAAATGTTGATGAAAGGCAACAAAATCTTACGTGCCAGTCGTTGTGACACAGCCAATTAAAGTTCTGGGTGTCTCAGACTAGTTAACTTGTTCCCATAACACAAGCTAGATTAGCTTAAGTACTTCGGGCTGGATATATAGTATAATAATGGTTCAGGAGTATAACGTCAGCTATCTACCAGTGAAAGTTCCATTAATATGGGTCCAGTCATTTCATAGATTAGCTAGATACAACAATTAAATAGAGACAGAAATTTAAAACAAAAATTGTAAGTACCCATGTGAAACCCAAGTCAATGGGTTTTATGTAAGATATTTTCTTACATTTAGCTGTTAATTTGGAATTACAAACATAGAATTCAATTTGATTTATGTGTTAGTCATGTTTTTGTCACACTTGCGCCTACGCAGCGAGAGTCCATAACCTTTGGAAAATCATTCGTCTGAATACTTTAACACAAATCAAGTTTCAAGTCAGCTGGTTGTTGTTAATAGCTTTCAATATCCACATTTAATTACTCAGCCTATATATGTGCACATACATGGTGTTTATATATGCAAGTGAATGTAAGAGTGGAATTATTGGAATAACTTCATTCCTTACATAGATGCAGTACCTACACCCAGTAATACTTTCCAAGAGTAGAATCTTAGATCTTAGTATCTGGGAAAGGAAAGTATGATGCCAATGCTGGTTGTGTTGCCATGTCGGATGGCGATACTTACTCTTTCGCCCAGAAAATAGCTAGTAGTGTCAACGCATGTAGTGCCCAAAGGTTTTCCCATCTTCCATGGTAGCAAAAACATACCGTTCGGTCTCTTTCCATCGCTTCGTGCTAAACTGCTAATCCTTTTAGCTCATAGTCATATACGGCCGGAAGACCTGCGGTGAAATGAGCCCGACTAATTATGTCGTCTAGAATAGCGTACCGATGTACCTATACGACCTGTGCTTCTACTACAGGAAAGGCTACACGGTGTTCCAGATTATTGATGTATATTTCCGTATTAATTTCCATAAAGATCGGTCCAGCCGTTTTTATTGTGGGACCCTAATAAACAAACTTTATAATTATAATGCGTAGAGGATGTAGACATTTAGAGAATGTTGTATAACACGCGAACGAATGATGGAAGCATATCGAATCGTAATCATTTCATTGATCTGTTGATGACTATCGGCATCGATTTCAATGTTGGTATTCAGAATTCTTTACTCGATTTAATTTGTGATTTTCAATACTGTGGTTTTTTGTTCAGACATTAGCCATCAATAGCTAACGGCTAGTTCTATATGCAAGAGTATCTTGACATTTATAGCACATGTACTATGGACCTTAGCATGCAGGATGCGGAAGATTTCTGGAACACATGCCATAGCGCATTTGGGGTCGTTAGCGGGCTGTCGACCAAATTAAAATTGCATTACTCGATTCCCCGAATGCTGACAACCGACTAAGTTAATTACATTAGTGGTTACAACGCATGCGGGGTAACAACCGAGTTATGGTACAATACCACAATAATGGCTCATTATTGTGGTATTTTGAGACACTACAAGTATCGTTTAAACGACAGTACAAGGACATTATAACTGCAGTAAAGCACGTCTAGTTATATTTTCTAAGAAGCTGTAGAGATTGTCTGAACCCGCTGACATTATAAAATAACGGTTGGATTCGAAAAATCATTGTAGTGTTATTTAAGATCTGCACTGAAAAAGTTGCAAATACAGGGAAAATTGGATTGGAATGAAAGAAAAGAGCTTATTTTAAAAATTTGATAATAGCTTTCTGCCGTTCGCACTCCTCTCTTCGAAGGGTATAGTTTTATTATACATTTTAAAAACGCAAACTTCTGGTATTATCCATGTGCAAAGTTTGCTCAATGAGACGGGCGGATTGTCCTATCTGTACAACCTGTGAAACAGTCGAAGATGTCCTTTTTCATTGTTCAAATAATATAAATGAAAGGCAATCATTGAGCGATAAATATAAATTAAACACCTACGAGACGTTGGGCAATATTTGGGACTGTTGACTTCTCCTTTGTCAGAAAAAGCAGACCTATTGTGCCAATTATTTAACCCTGAATGATTCCTGTATTTCAAATATAAGGACTGTTTAGATTAGATTAGATTAGAATAAACTTTATTGTACACAAATTAAAAATAACAAGATACAACAAAAACAGGATGTACAAAGGGCGGCCTCATCGCTAAAAGCAATATCTTACAGGCAACCTTATAATGGACAGGTATTTAAAGAGACAAGCGTTAAGGTGGGTACAACATTGGTGCCAAATATAAATTAATAAATAAGTCCAAACTAAAAAATTTGGAAATAAAATGCTAATCATAATGAATAAATAAATATAAAAACTATATTATAACCTTAACTATATATAACATAACAACTCCATATACATTATTAGGGTTTAGGGTATGATGAGGCTTACATGCCCATTATGGTCAAGAGACTCGATAAAAAAAAAGAAAAATAAAAAATCATTGGTCACGTGACCACATATAAAAACTTTTTAGACCATGCTGAGCATTTTCGGTTTACATCTTCTTAACAAAATATGTACTCTACCAACCGTCAGTGAGTCTTCGATGTAGACACACTTCCCAGGCCTATGTCACTCGCCTAACAATCGCAAAAAATACGTGACGTCAGCTACAACTTGAGGTTGTAAGTCAGTAAGGGTTGTCTCTTATTTGTGACACGGCATGGGCCATAGACTTGATATTGAGGCATTAAAGTCATAATCAGTGGTCAAATTATACTGGTAATTATTAAACTTTACTGACAACCCTAACGTTCGAATTATGTTCTATGTAAACAAAAGAATGTGCTTTAATTAACGTCGGAGTGCAAGTTCTGTATGTAAGTACTATTCTCTATTCTGTGCTTCCGGTCACAAAAAGTTACCATTGCACCTATCAAGTAGGACAATTTACATCAATAATAATAATCTAAATTGCATGTGCCATTTTAAAAATATGGACATCCAGCAAGAAATGATTCGTCTCCCCTTCAGTGGCAACAATACCACGAAGAATAATATTTAAACACTAGCTGTTGCCCGCAGCTCCGCCTGCGTGTTATAGTTTTCTTGACCCTGATTTCAAAGAAACACATTAGGTACATAAAATGGTGTTATATATTTTATTTATAAACCGATTTAGTTAATTTCAATTGTGAATAGATAAAAATTATGACAATGCTTCTCTGTATACGACATTTGATGTATTGCCGTCGGGCATCAAGGCATATAAGTTTCTTGGATCGCTCACACGCGACAAAGCCAAATAAAGCTGACCGTGCGAAAAACAACAAATAGTTAAATCCAAACCCGCAACTTTCAGAGTTTGTCCTTGAGCTTTATTAATCGTCATAGCATAGCAGAGACTTACCGGGAATTGGACTCTTTTGAAATTAAATGGGAAATTATTGGGTATTAATGGAATTCGAGGTATGAATACACTCTCACCTGCTCCACACCCTGTTAAAACTTCGGCTTCTATTATATTTTGATGCAAACTAATCACCTTTAATCTGGTACCGTTACAAAGTTTTGGGGGACTTAGATTTCTAAGTAGCATTATTGGTACCCCGACTTTTAAAGAAATCTTGTGTGCCGGTAAGCCAGGGGTATTAAGTGAGTCTAAAAATTCTATTGGATAGTTAGTAGATTCTGTATCTTCCATTACCCTGTTAATGGAGACATACTCTACACTATCCCCCAAAATATAACTTAAAATTTCAGCATTTATTGCTGCGATTTGGTCGTTACGTGGGGTTAAAATTGCTCTTTCGCATAACCATGAGTTTTCGTTACTGGTTATTTGCATTGCGTTACCATATACAGATGATATAAGTTCTCGCATCGACGTAACTGTGCAACATAGGTTTTCGTGCAGAACAACTTTTCCTTGTTCCTGCGAATACAAACCGTTACCAATCTCAAGTAGAACGTCAGAAAACTGCTGTGCATTTTCGTTGCCTCCGATTCTCACTCGCATATTTATAGTCATATGCATAGGTGTAATGTAGTGCCACAGTCTAGACCTTTTATGCACGCTCGAACTTCATCTGCCCTTGTTCCACGTGGTATTACCGGCAGAATCTGACGAAAGTCTCCGGAAAAAAGAACAGTGACACCTCCCATATGTTGGTCATTTTGCTTGATATCACGCAAAGTTCTGTCCACTGCTTCAACCGCTTTACGATTGGCCATTGTGCATTCATCCCATATAATGAGGCTACAATCCCGTAAAACCTTCGCTTTATCGCTATTTCTAGAAATATTGCAAACAGGGCTCTCGGTACGGTCTAGGTCGATTGGAATTTTAAACATGCTGTGGGCAGCTTTTCCTCCAGGCAACAAAGTGGCTGCTATGCCCGATGAAGCGACAGCAAGTGCAATTTTATTTTGACTTCGTATCTTTGCCAAAATTACTTTGGTAAGAAAAGTATTTCCCGTTCCGCCAGGAGCATCTACAAACAGCATTTCTCCTAAAGCATTGTCTAGACTGCGACATACACGATTGAATATTAAAAGCTGTTCTGCAGTTAGTCTTAAGATATCTGTTTGTAAAGTTACGGCCAGTACTGCTGGATCATAGTTTATTTCCATCGCATAATCTCTATTAATGCGTTCACCGCCAAATGACGGCTCTGGCATGCCATATTGTAAAATAGGATTTCCCCCAATAGATATAACTATGTCTTGAATAGCCAGCAAACAACGATTCAAGAGACAATCACGTAATCTCTCATTAAGTGTGTTGTCATCTGATAGTTGTGCGTGCCTAAAAAAGTCTTCGGCTAATTTATCCCGATATTTATGCCACAGCTGTGCGGCATCTGAAAGTGCACAGAATACCAGCATGACTGCAAACAAATGGCGCATTCGTTGAGGACTATCACTAACACTTGCTTCGGACAAAGCATTATCCCAGTGCTGGTCATTGTCTAGTAAGTAACGTGCCCGGCAAGCAGCTTGGTAAGTAGGGTATACAATATTATCGACCTTTCGTAGTTCATCAAAGGAAGTTGGCCCTCTAACATTATGCAATAGCAAGCGCAGGCATTCAGAGGCGACTGCGACTGCGGTTAAAAATACCCTGTTGTTTGTTGTAAGTATAATATGATGGAACTTCGTTGTATAGTAGTGTCTTGGCAAATGGATCTGATTCGCAAAGTTGAAACAATGCGAGCAGAGTGGTTCGTCTTTAATTTTCTAAACGCTCCGTCACATTATCGGGGTTAAAGTACACCCTCTGTCCACCTTCAAGATGTACATCAAGGTGGATAACGGGTGGATATCTCTCATGGATCGGAAAACCTAATATACGCCAAATTACTTCAGAAGAGCTAATATATCGACCAGACTGAAACCTCGTAACTTCATCGTTATTATTATTTGTGCACCCCACTGTTGCTTGGTCACTACCCTTGTTCACATATTTACAGATGTATTTTATGGATTGGACACTATTACATACTTCAACGTTGATATGGGCTTGAAATGTTCTGGATAATACCGGTGAATAAGGTACTACCCATCTATTATCCAATTCTATTTCTTGCCGGTTTAGTTTAATTTTAACTGTGAAACTACCTTTTTGTGTTGATTATCTGCGATATAATGGATATCCGTTTTCTCCTGATATTGTGTGCTCTGAAAGTGCTCGAGGATATTTTTTAGAGCATTGACCATCTTGCATGCAGGAAGAATTCCTGTTTAATGTCCCGCATGGCCCGTGCACCATGTGAGTCTTTACAATTTCATATAGCACGGGATCTTGGTTTTGATCAGGATATTCAGCACTTATAATAGAATCAATAGCATCAGGCCTAATTTTTTCTTCTAACCATAGTAATATGTGGGCATGTGGCAAGCCTCGCTTTTGCCACTCCACAGTATACATATAGCATAAAGATGAACCAAAAACCTTTTCTTTAGTGGTTAAATCAATCATAAGCTTAAGTTTTAAGTGAAAAACCCGGGCTATTATGTCATGCCTCTCATGAGATGTCTGACCAGGCAATAGTTGTTGTGAAATTTCAATCCACTTTGGGTTAGTTGTAAAAGTAATAAAAAGATCAGGACGACCGTACTTACGAACATAACAGAAAGCGTCTTGCGTCCGTTCGTGCATATAACGTGGTCCTCCTATAAAACTTGACGGTAAGATGACCAATCGTCCCACGTTATCCACGTTGTTATCACGTTGCATTGCATCTCGGAGATGCACGTAATCCTCAGCACGTAAACGTGTCTGGTTAGTACGTATTTAAACTAACCTTTCTGTCTCTATTTGGCATACATGTCAACGATAAATTGATTAAATATTCCTCGAAATCGTTGCAAATAAATGAAAGAATTTTGTCTTATTTGTATTTGATAGGAATAAAACTGAAGAGAGGAAATTTTTTTACTATAATTTGTTACTCTGGTAGTTGGATCGACTTGGTAGAGTCCGAAATTGTACCCGTCCTCGCCATGGCAATATATTAAAGGATATTGCAAGGCATCATAAGCTCGGTGTGTTTCGTAAATACGTTGCAAGCGATCGTCGTGAGTGCGCAACACATTGTCACGTCTATCGCATTCCTGATTAACTATGACTACTGCAACTTCATCTGCAACATGAGCATTATACCGTCCACGATGTTCTGCTGCAGGATGTCTATAAGCCTTAATTACAACTTTGTAGTCGCTATTTTGACCTTGTGGAATAGAGTCTAATGCGGCTTTAAAACTTCTGACATAGCGATTTACTTGATGTAAAATATTTTGAAGTTCAGATATAAGATTGATGTTGAGTGCTGGAAAAATTCCTTTCCTTATATTCCTGTGCCTGTTCATTATAATTTGAGACGAAATAAATTTGTAAAAACCTTGGCTCATTTTGGGGAAGCAAAGAGCCAATAAGGTGATAGACTTGGCCTTGTACCTTGAACGTTGGCATAAATGGTCCCTCAGTAATTTGTTTGGCGCCAAAAGACGTCATTTGGAAAGCACTATTATAATAACGAATATTATCTAGAAAATGTTTAGAATCGGATGATCACCATATAGTAATGCTTTTATTAAATCTGTAGGCTCACGAAAATTTTCAATTAGAACTTTCCCACTTGAACAGCACATCCCATTCCTCATTCTGAAGTGTTAAATCATAATTTTCTCTCGCTGTTTGTAATCTATGTCTATGTTGGTCTTCATTTTCCAGAATTCTTGCGTAGTTGTGTCGCTCACGATCAGCTGTTAATCGGCTTTCACGTTCTAAACTACTTTCCAGCACTCTAGACTGCATAGTCCCAACTCTTTGAGAACTCAAGCGAGACTCCCTGTCGGTGAAGGACTCAGGTTCACGCGATATAGTATGCGCCTCACGATCGGCGGTCAAACGCACTTCGCGTTGTTCACTGGTTTCTTGAGACCGAGTTATTGCCGACAGCACTCTTTGAGAACTCAAGCGAGACTCCCTGTCGGTGAAGGTCTCTGATTCACGCGACAGAGCATGCGCCTCACGATCGGCAGTCAAACGCGCTTCACGTTGATCACTGGGTTCTTGAGACCGAGTTATTGCCGACAGCACTCTTGTTGAACTCAAGCGAGACTCCCTGTCGGTGAAGGTCTCAGATTCACGCGACAGAGCATGCGCCTCGCGATCGGCAGTCAAACGCGCTTCGCGTTGTTCATTCGTTTCCTCAGACCGACTTCGTGCCGACAGCACTCTTTGAGAACTCAAGCGAGATTCCCTGTCGATGAAGGTCTCAGATACACGTGACATGGTGTGAGCCTCACGGTCTGCTGATAAACGTTCCTCACGCTGTTCACTGCTCTCTCGATTTCGAGAGGCCATCAATTGAGAACGCTGTGAACTCAGTCGTGATTCTCGCTGAAGTGACGTTTCTGAAGCACGTAACCTAACCTGTCGTTCCTGAGATGCAGTAAGCCTTGCTTCATGATCCTCTTCAGATTCCTGAGATCGAAATAATCTTAACCTTTTAGCATATCTGCTGCATTGGCTGAGGTTCGATTTTCTTCGAGGCATTCTCACTTACTATAATACGACTTAGAGATGAGTCGTATACAATAATACTTATACAGTTACAGGCAGCAACCTTACGTACGTACCACTATTATTTCAACTCTCGCTTTATTTAATTTAGTATAGTAAATAATATTACGGAGACTGACTTAAAAGGTGACAAATCCTATATATTACCTTACTATATGGTGACAAATACTAAAAAGCATATTATTTTGCCGTTTTGACACGGAACCTTTTGTGCTTTCTGACACACATTTCCTCTTTTTTATATATTTTTATAAGTATGTATATTATGTATTATGTATACACACGTGTTATAAAACAGCAAATAGTGGAAATCAAATCTGCAAACAGAGTTATTTATTATTGACCGACTCTGACTGCAGATATATTAGTGGTACGTAACACCTGTCCTGGCTGTGGTTATTTTGATTTAAATTATATAGTACTTATGGATCTTCTAAAGTGCCCTATCAGCAAAACCCTATCCCCTTTATTACGTGGGACCAACAAAAGTACTGGCACAGTGTTGATGTGTAACGCACCTCTGCCTACCCCTTCGGGAATAAAGGCGTAATGTATGTCTGCCTGTCATGTCTGTTACTTAATATATTTTGTGCCAATTGGTCACCCATCCTAGTTAGAACCGCGACTGGGGTTGCTTAACTTGCGTTTATGTGTGATTCTTTAGATAGACATAACTTTTTTATTTATCAACATTTTGAAATGAAACAAACACTAAATGTTAAGTTGAATGAACCGCAACGCATTAGTGAAAACCGCATTCAAATCAGTTAAGCCGTTTCTGAGATTAGCGTGTACAAACATTCATACAAACAGACACACAGACAAACAGACAAAAATTTTAAAAACCTTATTTTGGGGTTCTATTGCGTTCATAAGGCCCCCCTGCATCAATTTCTCATACATATCTTCCTTGTACAGACAGCGAACAGTTACAATTTTATTATATATATTCATTATGAAGAATAGACAAAGCTATTATGTACTTAAATAACAAACAATTTAAATCGTTCAGAAACAGAATAAAATATACAAAAGCTGCATGCCTTCTTTTCAAGTCCGAGACACCCAGGACTTTAATTGGCTGTGCCATAGCGGCTGGCACGTAAGATTTAGTTGCCTTTCATCAACATTTCATCGCAAGGCAACGGGTTTCAATTTTATTTCAAAATTACAATATAGCTGCTACTTTTTATTAAATTCATTCGGCCATTTTGGACATAACCCATTATATGTGTGCCCGGTAACGGCAATTAGGTACGTGGGACTAAAATACTGGCAAATTGTGGGTTATAGGCGTGATATGTGTCTGTCTGTCTTTTTTTAAACGACGAATAATAAAAACTTATGAACGAAATTAAAGGCTCATTAGGTATGCGTGCGAACTTCGATGTTACGCAACAGACGGGCATGATGGATGGGTGTGCGGTGAAACGCAGCACATTCTGCGACCTCATGTAATTAATCCAGTGTGGATATCCGTATATTTATAAGTTAGTAACATTTATTATTATTCATAACAGTTGCATAATGTGAAGGTAAAGAGTGGAGGATGAATTCTTATGATTCGTAAACTAGAGATCGGTTGAACTCGTGGCTTTCAAAACAATGTCCGTAGAGTGTAAGTAAATTCGTAGGGAAAAGAGAAAAATGCAGATAAGAAACATTCCTACGTGGAAAAGGGGAGTAAATCTATGAAAATATAATTCATCTGCACTATTATAAAATACTTAGCTCCGAAGTAACTGTGTGAGAATAGGGTTCCGTAGTCACCCACAATAGCCTCTAACTCCTGAATCTATCTAACCCGTTATAGTTTCCTTCAAAGTTTATTACATGGCGGACGGACATGACAAAACTATAAGAGGGTTCCTGCTACGGAACCCTAAAAAGTATTTTGGCTTTTATCGTATCTGTATCTAACTACTTCTGTATCCCCTACGGGATCGCCCTATCTTGGTCGACATTTGCATTTGACTTCGCGCCACGGTTACCCGATTTCTTGCACAGTATTAACGCAAATTTGTTAATATTAAGTATACTAATTTAGTTATAAATAATGTTTGTGTAAACTTCTCCAGTAGCGCCATCTATCGTAGCACAGTTGCACTACTTGTTAAACAACAATTGAACAGAAGCGCGTGCGCACACAAACCGTGTGCATTGTTGCGGAAATAATCAGTTTACGCCTTCAGCCGCTTGATGGCTCTAGTTTATAATTTTACTTCATTGAAGTTAGATTTTACATTTTACTTTATGCCTCGGACAGCAAGTTAAGCCCGGTTGCCATACGAACATCTATGGCAGTCGTTACGGATAGTTGCAGCTCTAAGAACTCGGACTGGTCTAACAACAACACTTTGATATCGCCAATGAGTTGTGGAGGGCAGTCGCTTCACGTTGCATCAGTTAGATTGGAAAGCCGACCACAACTGGGTGGGTGGGAAGAGGCTACGTAGATGATGCTACTTAGTTAGATTTTATTGTGTAAAGCTCTCCATTCTCTGTTTCTTATCCTGAGCTACTGTCTCCAAGGTTCAACTGTCTTGATGATTGCCAACCTCCTCTGAGGATATGGTAACCCAAGACAGCGAGCCTACTTATTGCAACTTGCTGGGAACTTTAAAAATATTGTTTTAAAATAACAATAAACAACAGTAGTTTTGATATCTGTCCATAAACCGTCAGCTTGTACAAGATAACCTCGGATTTATCTTTCAAAAGTAATTCGTTTTTGAGCAAGAAAGTAAATTAAGGAATCTGTTGACTCTTAGTTGAGATATGGAAATTAGTGAAAAATATTTATAAAGTATGTTAGATTTTGGTATAAGGTTCAGGAAGGGTGTTTAACTTAACTGGAATATGTCCAACAATTAGCTAGGGTTGAACAAATTCTGATGAAAATCCACACATCTACAAATCACGTTCTTGAATGAATACATTAGATGATGTGTTCCCGAGGTAATTGGGAACCAGAAAATCACTCTATGCTATGGAAAATCTCTATTTAGATTCGTGCCAAAAGACATTAGATATAATATCGTTCACAATCACAATAACATGTAATTTTCTTGTGAAATCTTTATTTATTTCATTAAGTGCTCTATGATTTTCTCGCGATTGCAGCGCCTCCATCGGATGCTCAAACATCAGAACATCTACACACGCGCCATACATGCAATTGCTTTCACACGCATACTTGTCTATATCGACTCTATTATTGGTATATTTAGTTAACATTTAGTGCTCAAAGGCACTAGTTGCAAACTTTAAACATAAACAAAAAAAACATGTGATGACGGGACTGTTGCACTAACTGTGAAATTTGAATTCGGAACTAGATTTAAGTATCAGTGATGTGGTTTATGTTAATGCTTTTGTTCACAATATGGCTGATCGAGGACTTCCGCCGGAAGCACACTACGCCTGCGCTGGCGCACACATGTGTCAAACTGTTTGTATTTTGTTTTTTATTTGAACTTGTAATCAATTATATTTCCGTTTAGAGCTTGATTTTCGCTGCTACTGTGTCAAAGATTGTGTTCATAATTCTTAGTAGTTACATTACATATTATGAAATGAAATGAAATGATTTATTTATTTGTATAGGTCACTAAATGGCTCTTACAAACGTCAGTAAGTACTTAAAATAAAAAATGTCATGGCTTCTATATTTACATGTACTGCCAGATTCGCAAAGCAATAAGTAGAACCGAGAGAAAGAACCTGGCAATAAAACTCTCGGTCACTCTTTT
Source organism: Nudaria mundana (assembly GCA_963556515.1). Lineage (NCBI taxonomy): Eukaryota > Metazoa > Arthropoda > Insecta > Lepidoptera > Erebidae > Nudaria > Nudaria mundana. The sequence continues at coordinate 3,388,933 of OY748305.1, read as the reverse complement.
AAAATAATTGACTCATTTACACATTTTCTTAAGACTAAATGTGGACGAATGTACATTGGTCTCGTGTCAAAATCAAGAAGAGTGTATAATAGAACAAAAAAAAATTATTATAGTCGCCTAAGTACAAAATATGCTACAATTACGGCATTTTAGGAGGCACCTGCACCATGCTCAAGCCAGACACTTTTATCATTAAGGTAATCAACTGTCTTATAATATGCTTTTTGACATAAAGTGGTCTTTATAAAGTTTTTAAATTTATTGTCGGGCATACAAATGACCGATTCAGGCAATTTATTATAAAAGCGTATACCTTCCCCCTTGAAAGAATGACTAACCTTGCTAAGCCGATAACACGGAGGGAGTAGTTTATTTTTATTACGTAGATTTCTGTCTGTAACGTCACTTACTTTAGTATAGCTAGATATATTTTTCCTGACATACAGTATGTTATCAAATATATATTGGGAAGCTACAGTTAAAATATTAATATCTTTAAATCGCTCCCTAAGAGAATCTCTTTTACCTAAACAATAAATGGCACGGACTGCCCTCTTTTGTAATATAAAAATTGTTTCTATATCTGCTGCATTTCCCCAAAGTAGTATTCCATAGGACATCAAGCTATGGAAGTAACCAAAGTAAACTAGCCTAGCAGTAGCTACATCTGTCAACTGCCTAATCCGTCTCACAGCATATGCAGCAGAGCTAAGCTTATTAGCTAAAATGGTGATATGGTCACCCCATTGTAATTTAGAATCTATTGTTATTCCTAAAAAGGTAGTGTTATTTACAAATTCTAACCTTTGGCTACCAAGCACGACATGGACGTTTGCTTGTCTGACATTGGGCATTGTAAATTTAACGCATTTAGTCTTTTCTGCATTCAACAATAGGTTGTTTGTAGAAAACCAATTTGAAATATCATTTAAAATATTATTAACATTATTCGCATCTGTACTATGCCGATTTACTTTGAATATAAGTGATGTATCATCCGCGAACATTACTATGCCAGCTTGTGCCTCGATCATGAAAGGCAAGTCATTAACATAAACCAAGAAGAGAAAAGGCCCTAGAATTGATCCCTGAGGTACGCCTATTTTGACGATAGTTCCGTTTGACTTAACGTTGTTCACATGAAAAGTCTGCAGCCTATCTGTCAGGTAAGATCCTAATAGTTCTAAGGATTTTTTGTCAAAACCATACCGACGTAACTTTAGCAAAAGTGTCTGATGGTCAACACAATCAAATGCTTTAGACAGATCACAGAATACCCCAATGGCATCCTGCGTGCCCCCTTAGCTCTCGAGAACTGCTTATGCTCCAATGATGGTTGACCCCTCTATGGATAGCCCTCGATCTAGAGGCAAGCTAAAAAATCGATATATCGATATAAAGAAACTGTCGTATTCTTTTGAAAGTTAGTCTGAAGATAGTACCTAAATGAAGAAGTAGGTTAAAGCTCAGATGATTGGGCAGGTTGAAAGATGAAAGACTGATGCTGGAGATGGAAGTAAGAATTCAAATCCAAGGGGGATTGTAACTTGATCCTGAACCAGGTTCTGGTTACCCCGTGGCTGTAGCACATAATGGTGCATGGTTTTGTTAAGCAAAGTCTCATCCGTCAGACATACTTTGTTTTATAGTCACTAAGGGTGCCGGTAAGACAGGGGACCTCAAAGAAATGCCTAGGTCTTCGAGCATTAAGTCAGACAAAGGGGTAACCGTGCGGCTTAATTGGTACGAGTCTGAGTTAGTCCGTTGTTAGCTCGTGGTGGGATTAGGTTAAGAGAAAGGTAATGGGAGTGCGCATCTCAGGACTTGGGCCGTAGAAGACTTAGTAACGAATTTGAGATATAGGCAATGTAATATCTTATAGATTTATTTCTATTAGTAACAGAAAATAAAGGCCTAGTGAAAAGTTCGCCAATTGTGCATTTTCATACTATGCTTTCTCGTGTATATTTGTATTGGTGTGCAATAAAGTTTATTCTATTGTGCGAGTTCACATGACTGTGCGGATCAAGTGAACAAATCAATTAATAGAGGATTATAAATCTTGCACCGCGCTCCCACGCATGTTATAGTCACAGCTTAGGTTAGCCTTGTTATCTTGTACAAGAGCAATGAACAGTGTTAGATATTCTACACTATATCAATACGCGGGAGCCGCATTATCAGTAGTTACACGCTACTCAGTGCGGTTAACCTAGCCATTGATTACTGAAAGCTTATATCAAACTTGCCTGGTGACCTTAATTTTCTCCGATATCATGCGATTCCATGCTGGCCTGGGAGCGAAAGAAAAACATAGAATGTGCCAGCCCTAACTCAACCCAGGGGTGTCGTAGAAGGCGACCGTGGGAGACTGCCTGGTGCATAACAACCGGCACTGGTAGGCAGTAGGCACCCAACAGGCGGAGGGAAAACCGCCTACAATAACATTCCCAAGGAGGGTTGACGTCAGGCAGGCGGCCGGTCATAAAAACTCATACCCAAAACCTTTAGCAACATGACAGGTAAAAAAAGAAAGCGACTTAGAGTTAGGGCGTACCCCACAGGCGAAGGGACAGCACCCGGTACCTGTGGGAAGAGGACAAGGGTTGTCGCATTGGGGGTGGATGCGACGTAACACGCAAACCCATAGCGAAAGAGAAGTAAGACTGAGATATGCAAGTTGGAATGTTGGGTCTATGACTGAGAAAGGAAGAGAATTAGCCGATGTGTTTAAAAGAAGAAGAAGAAATGTAGCTTGTTTGCAAGAGACTAAGTGGAAGGGCGCAAGTGCAAGAGAGATTGGTGAAGGATATAAGTTATATTACAGTGGGACTAATGGAAAAAGAAATGGAGTTGGTGTAGTACTGGACGTTAATCTGAAAGAAGGAGTGACCGACGTGAAAAGAGTGAACGACAGGATAATAGTTGTGAAAGTAGTATGTGAGAGTCTGGTGCTAAATGTGATCAGTGTGTATGTACCACAGAGCGGATGTCATGACAGGGAGAAAGAAAAGTTTTGGGCGGAATTTGATACAGTTATGATGAGTATACCAGAAAGTGAGGAAATATGTATAGGAGGTGATTTTAATGGCCATGTAGGAAGAGTAAATGATGACTATGAAAGAGTACATAGAGGATGGGGCTACGGAACCCGTAACAGCGACGGTGAAACACTGCTACAAGTTGCTTCTTCCCTTAACCTGGCGATTGTGAATACTTGGTTTAAGAAACGGGATCCGCACCTAATTACATACAAGAGTGGTATTCACTTGAAACAGATCGACTACTTTCTTATCCGGAGGAGTAGGTTGTTTTGTGTCAAAAACTGTAAGGTGCTGCCAGGGGAAGGAGTAGTGAAGCAACATAAACTACTCACTCTCGACTTAATTGTCAAAGTAGTTCCGCAAACACGCCAACAGCCCCTACCTCCTCGAATCAAGTGGTGGTTGATAGAGAAGAATGAATATGCAAGCAAGTTTAAAGAACGAGTGGTAAATAAAATGATAATAATGAAAGATATGGTGGATAAATCAGTCAATGAGTGTTGGAATGAAATGGCAAGTTGTATCAGGAAAGAAGCAAAAGAAGTGTTTGGCGAAACGAAAGGTAAAAGTGTTATTGATAGGGATACATGGTGGTGGAATAAGGAGGTACAGGAGGTGATTAAAGAAAAGAAGAATGCTTTTAAGGATTGGCAGAAAGAAAAAGGGAATGAAAGTGAAAAAGAAGCAAAAAAGGTAAGGTATAAGGAATTGAGTAAAAAGGCAAAAAAAGCGGTAGCGATAGCTAGATCCCAGGCTCAAGAACAACTACTTAAAGCCCTTGATGGACCTAAAGGCCAAAAAGAAATTTACCGCTTAGCGAAAGAAAGAGAAGATAGAACGAAAGATGTAAAACATGTGAGATGTATAAAAGATGAAAAGGGTAAAGTTTTAGTAAAAGAAGATGAAGTAAGAAATCGATGGAAAGTGTATTTTGAAAAACTTATGAATGAAGAGAATGCGTGGAGTGGAAATTTAAATGAGGGACGAGTAAATGTAGGTTTAGTGAAGGATATTGCCAAAGATGAAGTAAGAACGGCGGTACGAAATATGAAGAATGGGAAAGCCGTAGGGCCCGACGGCATTCCAGTGGAAGTGTGGAAGAAATTGGGAGAATATGGATGTCTGTGGCTGACTTTATTCTTCAATAAGTTATTGTATGAGGTGACGATCCCCGATGAATGGTGCAATAGTTCACTAGTGCCCATTTTAAAAAATAAGGGTGATGTACAAGACTGCGGTAACTATCGAGGAATAAAGCTCATGTCACACAGTATGAAAGTTTGGGAGAAAGTGATAGAGAAACGAGTGCGAGAGGAAAGCGAAGTTACCCAAAACCAGTTCGGATTTATGCCTGGTCGCGGGACTACAGACGCCATATTTGCACTCCGCCAGCTCTCTGAGAAACATAGGCGTGCACACAAAAACTTGCATATGGTGTTTATATGTCTCGAGAAGGCATACGACCGGATACCCAGAACGGTTTTGTGGTGGGCTTTGAAAGAGAAAGGTGTGCCTGGGAAGTATGTAGAGTTGATCTGTGCAATGTATTGTCGATCGAGAACCTACGTACGATGTGCTGCTGGCAACACCGACGAGTTCAGTGTGGAGGTAGGCCTGCATCAGGGCTCAGCGCTAAGCCCGTACCTCTTCCTGTTAATAATGGATGCCTTGACATCGGAGATACAGGAAGAGACCCCCTGGTGTATGCTATTTGCCGATGACATTGTTCTTGTCGGTGAAGACGGGCCTGAGGTACAGAGCAGACTGGAGAAGTGGCAGTGTAAACTGGAGAGTGTAGGCTTGAAAATCAGCAGAACCAAAACGGAGTACATGTTCTCTAATTTCGGCGGTCTCTCCAGCTTTACACCCATAACGCTAGACGGCGTACCATTGTCAGTCTGCCCCAGCTTTCGATACCTCGGCTCTCTTATCCAGGACGATGGGGAAATCGATCGTACAGTGAAGCACAGAATTGACGCAGGTTGGATGAAATGGCGGCAGGTCAAAGCCACTATATGCGACCCCCAATTTCCTCCGAAACTTAAGGGGAAAATTTACAAGACTGTCGGCAGACCTGCCGTCCTGTATGGACTTTCATGTGTAGCCGTAAAAGCGATGGATGAAAGAAAACTGCATGTAGCGGAAATGCGAATGTTAAGATGGATGTGTGGTGTAACAAGGATGGATAAAGTAAGGAACGAGTATATTAGAGGAAGTTTGAAAGTTGCCCCAGTAAATGAAAAAGTGAGAAGCGAACTGCTATCATGGTATGGACATGTTACGAGAAGAGAGGAAAGTAATGTGGTAAGAAAGGTACAAAGTATGAATGTAGATGGCCTGAGAACTCGAGGTAGGCCCAAGAAAAGATGGATAGAATGCGTGAAAGAGGATATGACCAGGAAAGGAGTTACTGAGGAGATGACGTGTGACAGGGATGTATGGAAGATGAAAACATGTTGCGCCGACCCCAAATAAATGGGATAAGGGCAGGCAGATGATGATCATAGGTTAAATATTTTGATCGTCTTTAGAAGACACTGCCATGTCCATAGGGCTTTTTTTATTTTTTTTTATTTAATCCCGCGGCTCAAGTCAAGTAGGTAATTGACTGCCAAGCCAAATCGCCTTATTTTTTGACCGAGCGAGCGAAGTGTCTCAGTTTCAACTCGAAGACTGGCCGATTTGGCGTATTAGGATCGGATCGTCTACAAAGCAAAATGTTCATATGTGCTTTTGTCTTCTCAAGCAAAAGGTCTATGTAAACAATGTTGACCACATGAAGAGATTGTCCTGGGAGCAAATCGTCCACAATTTATTTATGTCCATAAGTCTAGTAGTCTATAATTGAAAACTGCCTGTAGACAAATCGTTCATGATGCATTATATTAGGGCTAATAAAAAAGGATATTTAATAAATAAATAATGTGCATACATCCTTCCTGTTATATATAATATATATAAAGAAAGAAATAAAATTCTCCTTCAAGTAGAACGTACGTGCAAACCCAATTATATAAAGAAATGAAATTATCTGTTATGGATGAATGGATCCAATTAATGGATTTGTTTCACACATCTTCCTATCTTGCCCTCTTGTTAAGTCGTCATCATCATCATCATATCAGCCCACTGACATCTTACTGATAAAGCATTATCAGGAATCAATGTAAGGGTTTACATTATCCTTAAAGCATTATGTAGTAGGTAGTTAGGTGTAATTAGTCCTATCCCACACTGTTTCCGATTGTGGATTGCCATTCAACAATAGTTATGTATTGTGGACGGTTTGCTTCGTAGCCAATATGCTGGTTAGACATTTTCGCAAGACGACATTAAAACAATTTTTGTTTACATTTTAAAATGTGGACGATTTGCTCTCAAGTCTTATTATATTGTGGGTAGTCTTAGTCAATAGACATTTTGCTTTAAGGCCGACCCGATCCTAATACGATTTGACGTTGTTTGTCTGTATGTGTGTCAGATCCGGTCTACAGGCCGCATTTTTCAGTCGATTTTCATTAAATTTGGCACAAGTGTTCTTTGTTGCAAGGCGCAAATTTTGTCGAAGGGATTTTTCGATTGGGGGAAAATGGGGGGAAAATGCAAAAATAACGCGAGGTCTACCTACTGTTCGCAGAACTACGAGTACTACGTAGGTCACACTATAAGTTTTGCGTAACTTAAAAAAACAACATGTTAAAATCAAAATATTATGTTTATTGCTTTTCAAAATACTCTCCTTTACATTTTAAACATTTTTTCATGCGATCGAACCATTTTTTAAAATAGGAGGACCACAGATCTGAAGGCATGTTTTCTACGTGCTAATTGAACGCTATCACTGCCTCTTCGGAGTTGGTAAAAGTGAAACCTCTCATCAAATCTTTGATTTTGGGGAAAATACAGAAATCACAGGGTGCTAGGTCGGGGCTATGCATAGTATGGGTGACGAGTTGTACTTTTTCGAAAGCTAAAAATGACTTTGTTTTGTTGGCCGTGTGTGAAGAAGCGTTGTCATGATGTAGGAGAACGCGGCTTTTGGGTCGTCTTTCGCGAACTTTTTCTAACACCCTGGGTAAACAAATGGTAGAATACCACTCGGCATTAACACACTTTTGATCTTCAAGTGGAATTGTACGGATGGGACCCGTAGCTGAGAAAAAAAACGCGATAATTTTTTTACCAACGTTTCTCGCCTGCCTCACTTTTGTTGGCTTGTTCTCATTTTCAAACGCCCATTCACAAGATTGCTGTTTTTTTTCGGGTTCAAAACAATAAATCCACGTTTCGTCTCCTGTGACAATGTCATAAACAGCATTAGAATGTCCGTGGTCGTACTTCAGTAGCATCTGTGAGCACCATTCCACGCGAGCCCGCTTCTGCTCCGCTGTCAGTTCATGAGGGATCCAACGACAACAAAGTTTCCGAACTTTAAATTCTTGGTGTAAAATTTTCTGGATTTGACTCATACCAATCCCCAATAGTCCTCGAATTGTCTCATAGGTAATCCGCGGGTTTTCTTCAATTAACCGCTTAACAGTAGCCAAATTATTTTCGTTGACGGCAGTTGAAGGCCGCCCTTCACGAAATTCGTCATGTAAAGAAACTCGACCTCTCTCAAATTCAGCAAACCATCGCCTCACGGTGCTCAAACAAGGTGCTTCTCTCCCAAAAGCATTTTGAAGACGAGCGGCACAGTCTTGCGGAGCGAGAGAACTTTTAAAATCATAAAAAATCATCGCTCTATAATCTTTTCGACTTAATTCCATTTGCGTTGCATACGTAGAAATTAAAAGATAAAAAACAATTGACAAATGATTTCCCGCTAATTGTTTTTTTTTTGTTACTAAGAAGGTTGCAACGTTTAAAAAAATATAACATTCGAAATTCAAATAGTTCCGATTAGTTAGAAGTGCAAAACTTTTAGTGTGCCCCATGTAGTATTAAATATCAAAACGAGAATTATGATAGTTTGTATGATACTACCAAGTACATTATGAGGACACAAGTATTTAGTCGATAAGTTTCAGCGGTTGATGATTAAAAATTAACAATTAAGCTCTTTTACTATGCTTAAGCCAGGAGGTTATTAATTACTCATTAAGTATATAAAACAAAGTCGGGTTGGTTTAGAAGTTAATGGCTCGAGAACGGCTGGACCTATTTCGCTAATTCTTTCGTTGTGTCCTTAATTACCAGGAGAAGGATCACTTGGAAGAAAAAATAGTGCGGTATGCCGAGACAGCTAGTTACTTATCAAAAATAACAAATAGTAAAATGAAACAATTTATTGTATTTGTATGTAACTACCAGGATTATAATCACTGATTTTATTATTTATTTTATAATTTTTGTACATACACACAAACAAGAAACAGAAGTACAAAATAATAAAGTGAGCATAGTACAAGGGCACTAATTATTCATAAAGGAATCTCTTCCAGCAGGCCTGAGAGGAGAATTATGATTATCTTAGCTAATCTCAAAAATGAACGTAACAAAACAGTGAAAATTATGAATATAATTAAATTTAAAATTCACTACATGATATATTATGTCAGAGGTCTTTTGTCTCTGGCTGTGAGATTAACTAACAAAGAGAACAATGGGTTAGAAATGACAACAGCCTAGTTTTTTTTGCAGCTACCTACTTTCATGTTAAGTGATACACTGAAACAATACATTATAATGTCACCGGTTTTTGCAAGGGGTAGAGGCATATGATACGTGCAGTTTTCTAGTAGACCGAGCAAACGAGGCGTCTACATACCCCTAATTCAAAAAACTGTGACTTAATAATATCTGAAAATTCCCCTCAAAGATCCGTAAATGCAGTAAACAAATACTTTGCTAACATAGGAAGTCTATTAGCGAATGACGTAATATCAAACCAAAACGCTGCTCTATACGATTACACTAGTAGTACTCAAACAGCTCCTGTGTTCTCTTTTGTGTTACTTAAAACTGACCCACAAGAAGTTAGCTCGGTGATACTCTCATTAAAAAATGATAGTGCACCAGGTTGGGACCAAATACCAATAGGTTTCTTAAAGATGGCCCATACTATAGTTTCACCCATACTATCCCATTTAACGAACTTATGTTTTGAGCAAGGTATTTTTCCAGTTGCCTTAAAGCACGCGCTTATTACACCTGTGTACAAAAACGGAGACAAAACTGACCCTTCTAATTACCGCCCGATATCAGTACTTACCTCAACCTCAAAAATAATAGAGAAACTTATAAATACACGCTTAATAAGATACTTGACAAGCCAAAAAGTAATTTCAACGTCGCAGTTTGGTTTTAGGCAGGGTCTTTCCACTGAGGATGCAGTTTTGAGCCTAGCCTCTTCTGTGATAGAAAAAGTTGATGGTGGGAAAAAGTGTATGGCTGTCTTTCTTGATGTAAAAAAGGCCTTCGATACAGTCTCGGTTCCTATTCTTCTGACCCGACTGGAAGACTTAGGGAAAAGAGGAGCACCCCTTGACTTGTTTAAAGAATACCTCAACTGTCGGCAACAACAGGTCAAGATAGGGAATTTCACCAGTTCAGAGGAAACGGTCTCTTATGGCGTAGGGCAAGGGTCTGTTATAGGACCCACGCTGTTTCTTATTTATATAAATAGTCTGTGTAATCTAAAAATAAAGGGCGGCCAAATTTTCTCATATGCTGACGACACAGCCATTGTTTTTGCGGGTAGAACATGGGGTGACGTACAGCAACTAGCAGAGAGTGGTCTAGTGGAGGTAGCATCATGGCTTCGACAAAGTCTTTTGACATTAAATACAGCAAAATCAAATTTCATATGTTTCTCTAAATATAATAATACCCAACCTCCGGTTGAGTACAGGGTTAAAATTCATTGTTGTGGGAACATACAAAATGCCAGTTGCTCATGTGCTGAAATATCCAAAGTTCAGTTTACTAAATATCTTGGGGTTATGTTGGATCAACGTCTGTCGTGGAATACACAAATAGAACTAGTTATGAGTAGAACCAGAAAGTTAATCTGGATATTTAAAATGCTGCGTCATGTTGTTGCTCGTGAACTCCTCCTACAAATCTATATTGCTTTAGCTCAATCGGTCATAACTTATTGCATACCAGTCTGGGGCGGAGCAATTAAAACTAAGTTTTTGGACCTAGAAAGAGCTCAGAGATCAGTATTAAAAGTTATGTTATTTAAGTCTTATAGGTACCCTACAGACGAATTGTATCTAAGTGCTGAAGTCTTAACAGTAAGAAAGTTATATCTCCTTCACCTTATACTTAAAAAGCACAAATCTTTGCCATATGACCCTTCGAAGGAAAAGGGAAGAAGAAAACACAATGTTGCCACAACACTTGCTGTTAAATCTAAATTTGCTTCACGACAGTATCCGCGCCAGTCGTCAATTATTTACAATGCTGTTAATAGGGACCTGCAAATATATCCCCAAAGACCAAAACAATGTAAGAAGACACTGACTGACTGGCTGAAATCATTAAGTTATGACCAGGTAGAAACTTTATTACAGTAACTGTAACGCACTCTCTTTCATATAATCTCACTTACACACATACACATACACCCATACGCTCACATACACACACATACACTCACACACACACACACACATACACTTTTTATTTAGGTTTATAGTGTTATACCTTAGTTATACTTTAGCTTATTACCTAGAATATTTTGGTCTATTGTTTACTTTTGGATTTATAACGTATACAAGAAAACATGCAAACTGTACATAGTTTATAGAAGGTCTGTTGGAGGAGCGGGTTCTCCTGATACAAGCATATATTTGCTTAAAAGGAGATCTCCAAACATGTGTAAGATGTACCTATAAGAAACCGAAAATAAACAATTTATTTATTATTTATTTACATTTCAAGACTATACAATTTTGTTTTCTATGTTGTCTGTCTCTCTGTTCTCTGTCTTTCGGCCAATTTTTTTATCGGATCTCGACGCGTGATACGAGAACTTTGCGGTGTATCAGAAGATGTAGTGAGTAAGATAGAAAAAGGGATGCTTAGATGGTTCGGGCACGTAGAAAGGATGGATGAAAGAAGATTGACGAAACAGATACATAAGGCGGGCGTGAATGGACAGGCGGGTAATGGTTGACCTAGGCGAACGTACTTCGACCAAATCGGAGATGTTTTGGCCAAAGGCCAGGTCAAGAGTACCCAGAACCGGAGAGCGTGCATGAAGATAGTTATGAAAGTGGAAGAAGCGAAAGAAGCATAAATAAAATAAAATAATAAATATGTTAGGACAATTCACACAACGCCATCTAGTCTCAAACTAAGCAGAGCTTGTGATATGAGTACTAGATAAACTGATTTAAATACTTATATACATTTTTTTTTGTATATACATACATATTATACATAGGAAACACCCAGACTTCGGTACAAACGTTTGTGTCATCACACAAAGTTTGTCCCGATCGGGAATCGAACCCGAGACTCCGGCGTCGGAAGCGGATGCACTACCGACCACGCCACCGAAGCAGTCATATGTCATATCATAATATCATAGTATGCCAGGATCGTAGCAAGTGGAATTCCATAGTCTCTGCCTACCCCCATGGGAAAGAGGCGTGACCATATGTATGTATCTCTACGAAACTTGGCCCAAGTGTTCTTTGATTGTGTTTATTTATTGCGGAATTTTGCAAAAACCCTAAATAATGTTTTTAATGTTCGCAAGGTACCTATACTGATAGATCAGGTCGACCACTACTTTTTAAAATTAAACTACAAATAGGTAAGTTCTCCACAAAAAAACTTCTGCGATTTCCCCCAATAATGAAATATTCCCTGAACCCTGCCAGGCCAATGCGAAAGCTCAAATAATTTGTAGTCGTAAATTATTTGAACTCGATCTTTAAAAGTCATTTTAATCTTAAAAGTATATACGAGTAGTTATAAGGCTACTTCGACTCGATTTAGTTTTTAGTTTTAGAGCGAAGTGAGCGAAGCTCAATCTTAGGCGACTCATGTATTTCGTTTGTCCGCATACTCCTCCTAAACGCCTGAACCGATCTCCTTTAAACTTACTACAGTGAAAACGTGTGGCGTGAGGGAGGTTTAGAACAAAAAAAAAACAAAAAAAAATCGTTGTCGTTAGAAAATTTAACACTTCGCTCAATTTTTTGCAACAGCAGCATGCATTGCATACCTGGTATCTTTTGACTCCAGGACTGTAGGGTTAAAAGACTAGTCTAGCCGTGAGTCTTCAAAACTGTCTTATTTAAAAGAAGTGTTCTTACAAGGACAGCGAACGCAATGCCACAAGGTCTCAACGTCTCTACCTCAAACAGCTCAAGTACATAGTTTTATTATTTTCAACCGACTTCCAAAAAAGGAGGAGGTTCTCTATTCGACTGTATGATTTTTTCATGTTTGTTACGTCATAGTCCGAGACGCCCAGAACTTTAATTAGCTGTGCTGTAGCGGCTGGCACGTAAGATTTTGTTGCCTTTAATCAACATTTCTTGATTCATCTCTTCTTTTCATTTTTCCAAAATTACAAAGTAGCTGCTACTTTTTATTAAATTAATTCGACCATTTTGGACATAACCCATTATAAATGTGCCCGGTGGCGGCAACAGGCTTGCCCCCTATTACGTGGGACTAAAATACTGGCAAATTGTGGGTGTGTAATGCACCTCTGCCTACCCCTTCGGGGATATAGGCGAGATATGTGTGTGTGTGTGTGTTACCTCACCTTTGGATTAGGTGAACACTTCCCAATTGGTCCCATTTCGGTAATTTGAAGTCGTTTCTTGTGACAATTTTTGACGTGTATTTGGTCTGTTTTTACTTATTAAGCTTTATTGGGCAACTTTGTTTTATATCGTGATATGTACAATTTGCAAGACGACTCACACTTTCGTCGAACACTCAAGATCTGCACCAGTAAACAGGCAGAATGAAGTAATTACTTAAGTAGCGGGGCCATTTTGCGTGATGACTCTGTCGATATAATGAGTATGCCTATTACTGGATAAATATTCAATCAAAATTATAGTTATCTTTTTATAATTAGAATTTCAATGTGACACGGTATATTTTTTAAGTTCTAATATACCTACTTACTAAATTTCTTTTTTTGAGGACCGTTATTTAATAGTAAAACAGCCAAGCGACACATTAGTCTAAGTTGTAGAGTTTGTTTAGAACTTAAAACTAGGACTAACACAGAACGCTCCTTTCTAAGTAACTCTGTATTAGATTTAAGATGAAATATTTTGAAAAAAGCCGAACTGAGTTTCTTGAGGGCTCTTTTCAGTCTCGTTGCATTTTGGAACCCTTGGTAGAGTCACAGCAACTTTTGACGAATCTAAATAATTTTCTAAAAATTTCAAAGATAATAAACGTTATTTTATTTTACGCTATACGCTAATATATAGGAAAGTGTTAGGTTAGAACGTGTAGAGTTAGAAGCTTGGGTTCCCAACTTTTTACAATACAATCAGTATTTTGTGGGATAATACTTACTTAAAAAAAGAAGATAATATGTATGACAATATGTCTCTTTATACACTGTGTTAGTGTAATCAAAGATTAAAAGTATGACAAATCACGCTTGTGATGTAGGTATCGTATTTTTTTAAGGTAATATGTATTACAAAAAAGTTATTAGTATTTCATATTGTACTCGTAGACAACTGAAAAAACGTAAAGTAAATAAATAATAAAAAAACGGCCAAGTGCGAGTCGGACTCGCTCACAAAGGGTTCCGTACTTACAAAAACAACTAAATAATCGCGTTTGTTGTATGGAAGCCCTCTTAAATATTTATTAATATTTCTGTTCTTTTAGTATTTGTTTTTATAGAGGGAACAGACGGCGGGATCGCCACCCGTCGTCCATACAGAAGCAGGCTAGAAGGGTTGCGTGCTGCGGGGCCTTTGCCCCATAGCACGCAACCAGATTCACTCACTGACGCGGGATAAAACCCTACCCCAACGACGCGGGATTCTCATCCCGACCTAACCCCCGCAGAGACCACAGAGGTGGTCAAAGTCCGCCGGGCGCCACTGGAAATACGTTCTGCTTGTAACCAGAGACGCCCGGCAACGGACGTTAGAGCGGCCGCGGCCTTGGTCGCGGAACTACAAAAAAAATAAAAAAAGAGGGAACAGAAATACATCATCTGTGAAAATCAGTTTTCTAACTATCAGGGTTCATGAGATACAGCTCAAGACAGGCGGATGGACAGCGAAGTCTCAGTAATAGGGTTCCCATTTTACCCTTTGGGTACGGAACCCAAAAAATAAAAAAAGACTTAGTTTGCACTGTCAAAAAAGAAATTAAAGCAAGAATTTTTACACGAATTGCTATTTATATTGGAGGTGTTTGTTGAATCCGACTAACAAAAGGATTGGCAAGCGTACAAAACACCTCTGCCAACCCCTTCTGGGACATTGTTTTGTACTAAACTACATCGTTGCAATACGCAACATTTGTATTTCACAAAAGCAAAACTATTATAAGTAAATGTATGTTTATTTAACACGGGGCGATAAACATCAAGAAGTTACAGAATTAAAGGAAAATGGATGAGACCGCGTTTTATGTAATCTTGAATTATACAGTTGTATAAGTGTTTGATTCTGGGTGTTAATATCTCTAAAAATATCCCTGGGGCTAGGGCTAGGGTCTGTCAAATGTAAAGTGCCTGGAGACGGCGATAGGATCAACCCTATGACCCTACTCCTTGTCCGTCTAGAGTCTACTATTCCCTTTAGGTACTTATCAAATAAACACACACACATCACGCCTATATTGCCGAAGGGTTAGGCAGAGGTGCATTACACACCCACAATTTGCCAGTATTTTTAGTCCTACGTAATAGGGGGCAAGCCCATTGCCGTCAATGGGCATATTTATAACGGGTTATGCTCAAATGGCCGAATGAATTTAATAAAAAGTAGCAGCTACGAGTATATTGTAATTTTGAAATAATTTGAAACCCGTTGCCTTGCGATGAAATGTTGATGAAAGGCAACAAAATCTTACTTGCCAGCCGCTATGGCACAGCCAATTAAAGTCCTGGGCGTTTCGGACTATAGTCTTATCTAATATTATAGGTTAAAAAAAATAAAATAAAATAAAAATAAAATTGTTGATCACGCTGACTCAGATAAAGTCAAGAAGCGTGTAACGAGACTTTAGTAGAAAATTTGGCATAAATATTAAATAGATCATAAAAATAATTGCTAAGATTGTAATAATACAGCAGTTTTACTCATTTTATTAACGAACTATTAGAACTTTTCAAACGATACAGTCTATAAAATGGCGGGTAATTTTCATGTTAATAAATTGCTTTTTTTAGAATGTGTTAATTCAAATTAAGAAGTTGGTTTGAATATTCGAACACGAAAAGAGGTTAATAACCCCAGTACTTTCAGCCTCTATGATCATTTGCATGCTGGTTGATTATAATGCACTCAATCCATATGAAATCGTGGTGATTATGAAAGATCTTCTGGTATTAAGACAACGCAGAAAACTTCTCTGCAGCCCTCAAGAATGCATACTACAGTTAAAACTAATTAAGTAAACACAATAAATGCTTGTTGTCTTGATCTTAAGTCTGTGAGAGATAGGTAAATAGGTAATTACCGGGCCTAATACATAGTCAACTACATTACTTAATCATATCAAATTATGACTACCTACATATTATAAATTTAATGTGTAACAATCTCCGTTATAACAATGCATAGATTCTATGATATTATAAATTTTAACTACGAGTACATAACTAAATACAAAAAGTTATGGAACTAAACACATTCCATAAACAACAAAATCTGTGAAAATAACATTCAACAAATTCTTCTGTAAAACAAACAGTTTAGTTAAACATTTCACATTTTTTTCCATAGTAATTTACGTAATCGAGTTATTTCTAACACTTACGGTCTTACTGTAAACACACTTAAGTAAAAAATCTCTTTTTCTCTTTAAAAGTAACATTTACGCTACAAATTAACGCTCCGTCCGTCACGGACGACAAGTTGGATAGTTGCACGTCCAATATAAATGTTGGCGTAAAATTGGTTGTAGACATGACAGGAAGGTGCAGTTTGCGTGTATTTTCTTAGAAAGAATAACACCAGCCCTAAGAGCATGGTTGTGTCCACTAAAGTCATAGTCGGTCAAAATATTCGAGTTTTGATTGTTGTCAACCAATGAAATTACAGACTCGGTGACGTAACGAAATTAATACATTTTTTTGCAAGAAACAGCAGTTTTCATTGGTTATTTGTTGAAGTCGACGATGGCTGTGCTCAGTCAGAAGGGTATACTGCCACGGCTCATTAGTCAAGAAGAACTGAGAGACCAAAGACAACCCCAGATGAGCAATGCACCAGTTTTGATTGAAAGAGCCTTGTTAGCAGTAATAGACATACTTGATTTCTAATTCCGATTCTAGATTCGCCTCCTAATAAGTGAGACCAGCAGTAACTGTCGAAATATGAGCATAATGAACCACTCTGTCTAATATAAGTATTTCAACTATCATGGTCGTTTACATTGCTATTGGGTTTATCGAGATATTTACCATGTAACGTTTGGCTTTGAACGTTGGTTAGAGTTCCCGGTATTTCGGTCGTAAACGGACTCGAAGGAGGGTGAGATATAAATATTTATCTCTAAAACCTTTTTCAACATCCACCGCCATTCCTTCAGTGCGTCTGTCTAACCTTTCAAAAACTGTTAAGTACTTACTTGATTTTGTGGGTGAGTGGCAAAATATTAAATTTGAATCGCTTTTGCACTTTTTTTTACAATCTTTGGACCTCCAATGTAAGCTTTCGGAGCCTTTATTACTTATCATGTGTTTGTATCTATACTATAAGATCTAAGTCTTAATTATTGTTTTCGCCCATGCGTTCGCTCTCTCCCACGGTCTGACCCAGATGGTATGCGGGATCACCCGGATACCAGACAGGTCAGATCACGCGCCCGCTCTGCTGGATCTACTGCTGACGAGTCGCCCAGCCCAGTACAGTGTTTCGGTAGGAGCCCCACTGGGTAGTTCCGACCACTGTGTTGTTCACGCTGGCATGAAGGTGTCACCTCCTGCACGCCCTGTGCAAACGTCACGACGACTATGGCACTACTCGTCAGCGGATTGGGACGGTCTACGCGATTATTTTGCGTCCGTCCCCTGGAGCCAGCGCTGCTTTGTAGGAAAGGCTCCTTCGGATAGTGCTTCTGCTATTGCTGGCGAGATCAGTTTAGGGATAGATTATTACATCCCTTTCACTGATGTCGCCAGTATCCGCAGAGCCCGTCCCTGGTTCGGGCGAGATTGTGCCAAAGCTGTTCGACAAAAACAGTCGGCATATCGCGCCTGGATCAGGGCCCGGGCTGTGCGCGACCCAAACGTGGGCCACCTCAAAGCAGCGTACAACCGGGCCACAAAGTCGAGTAAGAGGGCCTTTAAGAGAGCGGATGCCCAGCGCGTCGCGCGGCTTGGTCAGGAGCTCACTTCCCATCCCACGGGCAGCCGTGGATTCTGGCAACTGGCCAAAGCCGTGCAATCTAACTTTTGTCAGCCCTCGCTGCCACCGCTGCGTTACCCAGATGGAACACTGGCTCACAAAGCCCAAGAGAAAGCGGATATGCTCGCAGACCTCTTTGCGGCTAATTCCCGGGTCGACGACCGTGGCCTGCAGCCCCCCGCCATCGCCAACTGTGGCCACACAATGCCTGATATTGTTATCAGGCAATGTGATGTACGGGCAGTGCTGCGGTCACTCGACACGCGGAAAGCCAGTGGCCCTGACGGCATTCCGGCGGTGGTGCTACGAAAATGTGCAGCTGAGTTGTCTCCAGTATTAACGCGTCTGTACCGCCTGTCATACTCTTCAGGGCTCGTGCCGGAGGTCTGGAAGGAGGCGAACGTACAACCGATCCCCAAGAAAGGGGATCGGTCCGATCCAGGCAACTATCGACCCATAGCTGTCACCTCAGTCATTTGCAAGGTGCTTGAGCTCCTTATAAATAAGCAGCTCATGCAATTCCTAGAGGATCACTCGCTAATCAATGATCGACAATACGGCTTCAGGCCAAAGCGATCAACGGGTGATCTTCTGGCATTCGTAACGCATGTCTGGGGTGGGGCTATGGAAAGGCACGGCGAGTCCTTGGCTATTAGCCTGGACATCGCCAAAGCCTTCGATGGGGTCTGGCATGCTTCGCTCCTTTCCAAGCTTCCGGCATATGGTCTACCTCCTCAACTGTGCAGCTGGATTGCCAGCTTTTTAAACGAGCGCCGAGTGCGGGTCCTCTGCGATGGCCAGGCTTCTCGCTTCTTGCAAGTGAATGCCGGGGTACCGCAGGGGTCCGTACTATCACCAACTCTCTTTCTTCTGCATATCAATGATATGCTATCCCTCGGGAACATTCATTGCTATGCAGATGACAGCACACTGCACGGGAGTTACTCGGTTCGTCCGACGGCGGGGCGATCTGAGATTGAGGAGGAGAGACGACGACTCGTGGCTGATCTCGACCGTAACCTCGACAGTATCTCTCAATGGGGTACCGAGAACCTGGTCGAAAACACAGGCGTGTGCATTTACTGCGAAGAAATCCCCTTTCCTTCCCCTACCCTCTCTTCAGAATGCATTATTACCAATGAAGGACAACCTTGATATCCTTGGCATAGACGTTCGTCGAGAGCTCAATAATAAAAACTACATCGAAAGATGTATAGGGCTAGCTTCGCGGAAACTAGGAATACTGAATAAGGTAAAGAGATTCTTTACACCGGACCAGAGGTGTCTGCTGTACAAGACGCAGATTAGACCCTGCGTCGAATACTGCTCTCACCTCTGGGACGGCTCCGCGAAGTATCTGCTGGACGCTCTCGACGCTATGCAGCGACGGGCTATCCGTATTATTGGTTGTCCGGAGGTAACGGGAAGCCTTGAGCCGCTAGCTCAGCGCCGAACAATAGCTTCCTTGGCCGCATTCTACCGTATTTACCACGGCGAGTGTTCTGAAGAGCTCTTCAATCTGATCCCACCCTCTTCCTTCCGATCCCGAACGACTCGTGCCGGGCAGAGATGCCACCCCCACACAGTGGATAGCATGTTCGCGAGAACCGAACGTTTTAAACGTTCGTTTCTCTGCCGAACGATAGTGGCCTGGAACGCCCTGCCTGTGCACGTGTTTCCTCCCACATATAATCCTGGGTTCTTTAAGCGGAGCGTGAAGAGGCACATCAGTAGGTCGTCAAGTTGAGGGCCACTCTCAATAGTAATGTGTGCTGTGAGAGTGGCCCACAATCGCTAGACGTCGTCACGACTTACCACCAGGCGGGCGGCGTCAATTTGGCGAACCAAATATAAAAAAAAAAAAAAAAAAAAAAAAAAAATACTATAAACGCGAAAGTTTGTGAGTATGTAAGTATGTATGGATGGATGGATGTTTGTTACTCTTTCACGTAAAAACTACTGAATGGATTTTAATGAAACTTTACAATAATATAGCTTATACATCAGAATAACACATAGGCTACAATTTATAAAGATATTGTGTGAATTGTTCAAAATATGACGCGGCGCGACGGGAACGGGAAAAAATCCAAATTACCACGCGGACGAAGTCGCGGGCGACCACTAGTATAACTATATAATATAACATTATGTTATATTTTGTCATTGATTGTTTTTTATTTTGTTTCTATTATTTACAAACTTAATTATTTCTATGCAATAAATATTTCAGGAATTCATTCCTTGCTTTCCCTGCCAGGATCTGACCAAGATTGCCTGGCACTATGCTTGTGTTTATTTTCTGTTCGGTCTCAAAGGGAACTTGACCGAAATGAGGGCATTCTGTCATTATATGTGGTACCTACATCCTCCACCTTGTCGGGATCGCGCTTTTGCACTTAATAACTTTTATTAATTTACCTTATTCATTTGTTTGTTATCTGTCTGCAAAATAATAAACAAAGGAATATTATATCATATTTTAAAATTAATTATTTGGACAATACAAATAATAAATTTCGTGAACGAACTAGATGAATGAATGAAAATGAATGAATTGCATATCAAAGCCTGTACGACAATATGAACACAAAAAGATTTGTAATATTTGCCACGGCGTTTATTTTAATTAGTTGTATTCTATTATTGTCTATGTCCCAATTTGCCCTTTCATTGGCCTTGTTTCTATTCGAAAAGGTTTTATTAACATTTTAATGTAATTGACATTTGTTTGTTGCGGTACATAAACCATTGATGTTAACATTCTAGTTATTAAACTAATTTGGAGCCTATTATAATATTTTGGTTTAACTGTTATCTGTGGGCTTTATGGTGAACAGAGAGCGCACTAAGATCTAAGGAATGTACCTGCCCAACATACACACAACAAGAAATACTTACTTAGATAGGTACTTTAATCGCTTCTGATATTATACCTAAGTAGATTAGGTTTCAAGAATCAAAGAACTTTTCAAAAAAAATCCGCTTATTTCGTTTAGGCACATAAAAACCCAAGTGGGGTACCACCATCAATGCGGCGGCGGTGAGACCGATCATGGACGACTGGCTGCAGAGGCAGCATGGTGACCTCACATATCGGGCATGTATGCTTCGGTAGCTATCTGTTTCGCATCCATCGTGAGGTCACACCCCGGTGTCAAGACTGCGAGGTCTCCGATGACGACACCGCGCTTCACACGTTCGTGGAGTGCTCAGCGTGGGTGAGTCAGGACCTGGACCTCGTTGTGGGTCTGGGCGTGGATACCCTCTCGCTGGAGACCATGCTTCAAGCCATGGTCTCCAGCGGGAGTAGGTGTAGCGCGGCCGTGTCCTTCTGCGAGCAAGTCATACTCGCGAAGGACGCGGCCGAGAGGTAGAGGGAGCGTACCCTCCCCGCCGAGTTCCGTAGTCAGCGGCGAAGGCGCCGCAGACTCATCTACGCCCAAGACCATCGACCTCCACGATCGGGGCCTGAGGACGGCGGGATCGCCACCCGCCTTTCAGAAGCAGGCTAGAAGGTTCGCGTGATCGCCTCAGCCCCGCGGGGTAACACCCTACCCCAACGACACAGGATTCTCATCCCGACCAAACCCCCGTAGTGACCACACAGGTGGGTAAAGTTCGACGGGCGCCACTGGACATACCTTCTGCGTGTGAACCAGATGGACTGGAATAAAAAATAAAAAAAAGGCACATAAAAAGCATATATTATGAATGTCAAAATTTTACAATTTCATGTCAAGCAATATTATAAAAATACTAAATTTACACACACACACACACACATACACACATATTACGCCTATATCCCGAAGGGGTAGGCAGAGGTGCATAACACACCCACAGTTTGCCAGTATTTTTAGTCCCATGTAATAGGGGGCAAGCCTATTGCCATCACCGGGCACACATATAATGGGTTATGTACAAAATGGCCGAATAAATTTAAAAAATGTAGCAGTGATATTGTAATTTTGAAAAAAGTTAATTTTAACCCGTTGCCTTGCGATGAAATGTTGATGAAAGGCAACATAATCTTACGTACCAGCCGCTATGGCACAGCCATTTAAAGTCCTGGGCATCTGGGACTAGCTAGGAATATTTGACGTGTTTTTTCTACTCAGAAGCGACACCTTTGAAACACCAAGAGTCTTCGACCTCCTCGGGGTAAATACTTACTGAACGTAAAACTAAATATAGTATACTTACAAAATTTAGTTTTAGCTAGTAGAGTAATGTAGACACACTTTATATTGTTTCGAAATAGCGCATTCTTATTAGGGTTCCGTAGTAAAAGTCTGTCCTCGGCTTTCCGCCCAAATGGTTAGTACTAGAAACTACGCCGACAAAGTGCTACAATAAAATTATGGAAAATATTTTTTTTTGGGGTACTTTCCCTACATGTAAAGTGGGAATGATATTTTTTTCTCGCATCTCGCGTCTACTCCATCGTGTGGGATATCATTAGATAGGTCTTTTAAAAACATTGAGAGGTTGCTAACATGATTTTTTGATTTAAGTATCCGTTTGCGAGATATTTAGCTTTGAAGAGCATGTTTTTGCAAAAACAGGGCGTCCCTCCCCTCTAAAATCTAAACGGCTAGCGAGAAGAACTTGAAAAAAAAATAGTCCATTTAATGAACTTTGAAGGAAAACTATAACGGATGTTATAACTCTGTTAGTTCCAGGAGTTATAGAGGCTTTTATGGGTAACTACGGAACCCTATCTTATGCGTGGCTCGACACGCACTTAGCCAGTTTTTTAAAGTTATACGAGTATTATTTTTTAATATTTCGTAGTATTATTTAAAAACCTAGATTAATATTCCTTGGATGAAACACTGGCATGGATGCCGTTCACTTTTTCTAATATGTAACACATTTTTTGGAATTTTCCTTACCTCCACAGTATTTCCGCTCTATAACACATATTTTGCATAATGTAGGTAATTGTTACGGACAAAATCTTACGACATAATTGCGACACTAGCGCCACGGTGTTACGCGGATGCTCACAACATCTCGAATCTTCACAAAATTATGCTTTTAATCACCGTTATGAAGATGTGTGTAAAATTTTAAATGGACAAGAAAACTAGTGAGCGGCTTCCGTATAATTGTGTGATGGAAGTTTTATTACATTAACCAGAGATGACTAAAGAATGAATGCGTTTATGTAAAAATATCCTCTTCTTTGTCTTGATGGCAAGTGTTATTTAAATGTTATATAATATAAAACATTCAAACTTACTTATTAAATGAAGGTTTCTAAAAGACCTTTCAATCTTATTCTTATTGAACGGAGTTTACGAAGCTCTTTCTTAGGTGACTCGTGTATTTCGTTCGTTATCGAACTCCTCCTAAACGACTGGACCGATCTTTTTGAAATTTGGCACGATCATAGTGACCATCACCGCGAGTGCATATATCTGAATTCATAAAGATCGGTCCAGTCGTTTAAGAGTTCGACCCGGATCGACAAACTCAGCTCAATTATTGCAACTGCAGAATGTACTGCATACCTAGTTACTAATTAAATAGTTGTTGATACGTGCCAGCAATTTTTCAAAGACAGTTGACTAAATTTGATTGACATAATTTAACTCTACATATCGTAGAAAATCTCGATCACGTTGACACATATTTTTGACATTTCCTGCGTTATTGGTATCGATTGATGTCGACGATAACTAGACTTATACGACGACACCTAAAGCACTGTTCACATTAATTACACAGATCTCATCGGACAGAACTCCCTGGCGGATTCTCAAATCAGCCAATGAAAGTACGCTCAATCGCAAAAATCTCTTTGGTAGACTCCCAATGAGAGATCCGTCCGATGAATGTGAACAGTGGCTATTTATCTCCAACTTTTTCTTTCGATTGCATTAACCATGGTCACGAGTTGACTCTCTATGATTTGATGGTAGGTATTTTATATGAGTTTATAAAAGATTTAACACAAAGAAGATGAAGTGTCTTGCACATTAACTCTATTAAATTATGTTGTAATTTTTTTATTTATTTTGAAATGTACATTTTGACCATACTTCTAATTTTATTTTAAGAAATGCTTAGATACAGATTAATACATACAATACTATAAAAGCAAAAAGTTTTAAAACTTTACTGTATGTTAATTATATCTGTATATGGTTTTTTTCTTCGTCAGTCAACCCGAGACCATCCAACCAAAACGTGTCGGGCAGCAATAACGTATCGTACCTTTAATATAATTAGGTACATCGTATAAGTCCCGTACTGTTATCAGCTGTTATGAGTCTTATAATTCTTTTTTTTAAACGTGGTTCCATCGATGTTCATCGATGATTTCGCCAATGTCAAGGTAATACTTGATTAGTTCATAGTCCCGCATAGAAGAACTAGTTATTCCTAACTAACTCCAGGTGCAAGACAAGAAACGTTGTTCGGTATGTGAGTGTCTGTGATCCCGATTTTTGCGGAGCGCCTGACGTAACCTGAAAAGCCACCAGCCACACGCTCAGCAAAAATCGAACTCTCAGCTGTTATGATTGAAAACCGTGAAAGTTTGAAGAAAATAATGTAACATTTGACATATTTTTGAATGTTCACTGGCCCCCTTTAATTTCTTGTAAAATACAATTTACTTAACAAAAAAATGTTAATATACATTTTGTAATTTAATTTACAAATGTGTAAATAACTTAATTAGCATAATCATGCAACTTCTGAAGTATTAGCCAATTTTAAGAATCAAACTCGATTTTTAAAGAGATAGGATTAAAAATAGAAACAGCTGACAAGTACCTACATAAAGACAGTAGGTACGTTCCCACATTAATTATCTTACCATAAACATAATAGAACATCATGATATCATTTTAATGTTAGGAATGGGAGAAAGAGCGAGGCCGCTGCCGGGCGGCTTCAGTCGCTCCACACGCGCAATTCGACATGGTCAACTGTACATAATTAAGTGCACTGACTGTATATCATCAAAATACGAGCGCGAATCCGAACGCGTCGGATCAGTTAAAAAAAATAAACGTCATTTCTCGCGCGCTTTTCGTACCATAGGTAAACAAGATGATTTTATCACAACGTGTTTATTGAAAGTGAATTGACATTATTTATTCTCATCTATCGTGCTTGAGTGAATGTGAAACTTGTTGGATTGCATAAGCTTTAAATTCTTATGTGTTATCATTATAAATTATTTATAAGTGTTTCCATAGATTTGTTTACTTCGAAAATTTAAACTGGTTTTTGGACGACATGTTCTGTGACACCGCCTTTACGCATTGTTTATAATTTATACCTTTTTCGTGATGTGAGTTTCGAAGATGATTTACTAGGAAATAATTTTCGCAAGGTCCTGTTTATAACTAGATTTTCCTGGTTTATACGACTTCAAAACCTACTTTTTTAAATTGAGGTTGACAACCCTAGGGTACATTCTTTGGAAAAACGTTTCATCTTGTTAGGAAAACAATGTAAAAAATTGAAGACCTAATCGTGACGTAAAATCACGAACGTATGCGCATAGTAATTGCTACCTTTCTACAATAATTGCTTAATTTGTTAGCCGTAGTTTGCATAATGCATGCCGGTGATATTCTGCAAACTTCACAGCGTTATTTTGGAGAAATTCAAAACGCGCAATATCAAATTTTTATACAAGAGTTCATTGTTAAGATTGTCTATAATAATTAATGTCCGTTACTAAATATATACTTGTGTATTTCTCAGTGCCATTACTAATACAAGTATACACTGGTTTGGTTTAAAAACCAGAGAGTTTTCATTTCTATTTTTGAATTGGTCATTTTTTAGTTAGAAGTCTTTTTAGTCGGTATGTGTTCTCTGCATTACCTTAAGATTGACTGGAAGATAAGGCTTGTAGTATTTTGACCGCCGTTGAACTTTTATTTCTGCATGAAACTTAAATAGGTACATACATAAATAAATAAAAACTGCAAATGTAGGTACAAGTTTACAAACATTGGCTAGTCGTATGTTTATTCAAATTAAAAGAAGATAATTTATCTGTAACCAATATAATCTTCAATATCGAGAATAGATAGACTGCCTCTGTGGCGCAGTGGTACGAGTATGCGACTACTATCCCTGAGGTCCCAGTTTCGATTCCGGGTCGAATCAAATATAAATTTGTGTGATCCACAAATGTTTGTTTCGGAACTTGGGTATTTTGTATATATAATATGTATGTATTTAGAAATATATAAGTATGTTTATCAGTCGTCAAGATCTCATAACACAAGCTTATATTAAGCATAATTTTGCCTAGATGACGTCGTGTTAGAACGTCCAAAAATATTTTAAAAAAGATGTCATTTTTGCTATTTTTGAACTCGCTAGACAGTTCGAACGCATCTATTTATAAAACCTATTTATTATATTTAGATGCGTTCAAAGATGGGATTCAAATTTTATTTATAGGTACCTTCTTACTTACTTAACATGTAAGTAATGTATTTTATGAAAGTTAATTATAACCTGATTACAAAATGTTGCGATTTCGATAAAACCTAAACAAGAACATACTTACGTTGATGAAATTGCATACACAGAGTGTGAGATTTATGAGGTGGAACATTTAAAATATATTATTATATTTATATTTCTTTTTAATTACTTAGTTTCATATTTTTATTTTGAAATTGGGCGATAGTGAAATTCATTGCACAGAATAGGGAATAGTACTTA
The DNA here is from genome assembly GCA_963556515.1 of Nudaria mundana. Taxonomy (NCBI): domain Eukaryota; kingdom Metazoa; phylum Arthropoda; class Insecta; order Lepidoptera; family Erebidae; genus Nudaria; species Nudaria mundana. The sequence continues at coordinate 3,362,649 of OY748305.1, read as the reverse complement.
CACACAGAACTTCACTCCGACGTTAATCAAAGCACATTCTTTTGTTTACATAGAATATCATTCGAACGTTAGGGTTGTCCAGTAAAGTAAAATATACACCAGCATAATTTGACCAATAATTATGACGTTAATGCCTCAATATCAACTCTATGGTCAATGCCGTGTCACAAACAAGAGACAACCCTTACTGATTTACAACTTCAAGTTGTCGCAGACGTCACGTATTTTTTGCGAGAGACATAGGCCTGGTAATAGTTATATTTAACTGACAATTTACAATGAGGAAGGATAGGGTTCGATAAAATATATGACTCCGCATTTGATCTTTCTTGGTAAATTTTAGTAGATATTTAAATGCAAGCCATTGCAATATTACAAATGGAGCAGTAAATTATAGTATCTGCAAATTATGGTATACTCTATAGTACACACTATAAGTATTCTCAGTACACTAACATACAACTCTCATACAACTCACACCATGTAAGAGATTTTTCATGTTATTTGTGAAATGGTAATTTGGTTTTATTCTTGAACTATGCACAGCGTATCAATAGGCTGTTAATATCTACAATAACTCTATTAGAAATTTTACGAATATAACAATCGCTATACTTACTAGGGAAATAACCACAATTGACCCCAGTCAAACCTTTTAGTCGGATTTAGGGGACCACAAATAAATTTGGCTCATATACATTGTTGTAATAGTAAGAATTAATCATAAAAAATCTGTCCAAGAGCGTGTTGGGCATAGAATACGTTTCTTTTCTGTAGTCAAGCATAATAGCCTCTTGAACTATCGAACTAAAGAGTAATCTGATCCTTTCTAGTATTCTTTTAAAGTTCATTACATGGACTACCACCGTGATTTTTTTTTGTAACTTTCGTGCTAGCCTTTTAACTTTTAGAGAGGAACGGGGGTGGTCTATACTAGTAGGTATAGTATTATTTTATAGTTGCATTTAAAAGTATTTGCATGCAACACAGTAAAGAAAGCGTTATGCTTTACTCACGCGAATTTTCACAGCGTACAATGTAGATACCTTGTTACTTACCTTATCGTGTTTGCAACTTTTAATATCATACATATACATAAAAAACGCCCTGAAGAGATAGACAGAGATAGCAGACTGCCTTTCTAAAATAAACTGCTCGCATCCCACAACACCCGAACTATTTCGTTAAAATAATGTTGTAGTAAATTTCAATGATGACATTAAATATTGCACCAATATCAGTTAAGTAATAAATTTTATTAGCTTTTAACTTTTAATATCAATTAGTATTATGTTAAAATGTAATTTAAACAATAAAACACACTGACATTAATATATATTTATATTACCTATTGATTACGCAGGATTGAGAGTCTCTAAATTACGCAGGATATTTCAGATTTTTAAAACTGTCATAACTTTGTCAAATCAAATCGTATAAAGATAATATTTGGTACCGTTATTCGTATGACTTTGCTGTATTTACCCTTAAAATTAATGCAGTACCTAATTAAAATTAAATTAATGTATGTTAAGACGTTACCAAACAACTTCATCTAGTCTTAAACTAAGCAGAGCTTGTGTTATTTGAACTTAATGACAACGTACGTACTTACCTATATTATTTATTGTAAACACATGTTAACAACCAGGGAATCGAACTATTGATGTCGTGACTACCAGTATCCAGGCTTGGTGCGATCCAACCGAAATGGCTGGAATAAGATAACATTATCAGCCCATTGACGCACACTGCTGGGTAAAAGCCTCTACAAAGATTCCCCAAAATTGAGGTTCTGTGCTGGGACTAGGGGCCAATTTCTGGCTGCAACTGTCTTTGGGGGAAAATACGTGGGATTACAATACCACGCTAGCCATACGGGTTGACATAGGGCTTTGTGTAATGTTCCATACGCAGTAATGACATCGGCGTATCTTTCCATTTGTCGCCTTGCCCTCTGTATGACGAGATTGGGTGATGATTTGTATTTTAAAACAGCTACCTTAACCAAATAGATCACCATCTTCATTCTCAGTCCAGTTGGTTGGGTTCCATCGAACGACTGCCACCCAAACTCCATAGCCCATTGGCCCTGTCGTAATACGAGTATGACAACCGGGATCGTGGCGTCCGTCTCAGTGTCTTTAAAGAAACGGTCATTCTAAGACCGACCTGGGTAGTGTGTGCTGAACCTTTGCCATGTTTTAAGCTAACCAATTACCACTGAGATAAGAGGCCCTTTTAGCTGTAAAAAAAGTGTTAAGTACCCTTATTTTTTGCGATATAATTCTTCCTTTATATTATCCCGATAAGGTCCCTTTTAGGTATCAGAAAACCGTGAAAGTTCAACAAATTAGTACGTCTCATTAAGTCGGAAACTAGAACATGAACATGTGGTGCCTACTTATTGCTAAGTTTCAAAGTTCCTAGTTATTAAGCGATAGTTATCGTTACATCGCGCTGAACTATGCAGGAAGGCGTCTTTGTTAAACGTATAGCGTGTTGCAAATGGTGACGACTACCGCATCGGTAACATATTGGTACATTACTTGATAAGTAATTGTTAATACGTAATCTCATGTCAGTTCATCCAAAGGTTACAGAGAAGAGATCGTTGTAGGGTCTTCGACGATCTCTTTCCTGTATTTACGCAAAAAATTACCTCATGGTCTACATCGAATTTTGTGTAATCACCATGTTTTAAATAAAGAATTTTCTAGCTGTCTATTTATTTACACGGCGCGCTCTAAGTATTAATATATCTGCCATTTTGTAAATATTAAATAACATTGACCTATCTATAATGTTATGAATATCTAACTTATTTGTTTAGATAGGTACTCTGTGTATTGAGCCAATTCTCATTCAAGTCAAGGGAGTGCGGTGTGTGTGTCGGCGTCAGGGTTGTAATCTAGTTAGATTGGCCGTATGTATGCTAGTTTATTACCGGAGTATTAAATAAATAAAAATGCTTTATTTGAATTGAACTTTCGACCTTTCATGTGAGACCTCATTCGTCGAAATCTATGCAACTCGTAGCTGAATACATAACTCTCATTGCCGCAGTCGAGTAACCCTGATTTTGATGGTTACCATTAATTCTCAAGGTTCACCAAAGAATAACAATAAACACTAACATAAAGATATAATTATTCTATTATTTTTTTTTAAATATCAAACGTCAGTCATTGACATTTTGTCTGCATAATATTAAGAACTAGCTGCTACCCGAGTGACTCCACCCGCGTGGAATGCATGTATGTATATGACGGTTAACTTCAAAACGTGCATTCAAAAATTAAAAATAGTTCAATATTAATATAGTAAAATCCCATTATTTTTAAGTAAAAAAAACACGTGAAACATTGACACAATAACCGACTTCAAATAAGCAGAATGGGACCAAGTATTTGTCGGTATGGGGCCACTTTGAAATGGGAAAATAAAAAAAATGCGAAAACCGCAGCTTTCAATTAAAGAAATGTAGTCCAGGAAGTGGTCTATTTATGTTTTAAGATACGCCTAATATTTTCTACTTTTGCACGAGACTTAGTAATAGGCATCGTTACCGTATTTCAATATAATGTAGTAAGCCTTGATATTAAAATAAAATGATGAATCTGAATCAGATATATATTTTGATTGTGAATTTGTATTGTATTGTTAATGTTCACTTCTATTGTTATTTGTGTTGTGTTTGCAACCGATTGGTACAGGTCGCGTCAGATAAAAAGAACGTTGACCTTCAAGCTGCGCAGTAGGCGATGTATCGATATATATGGTGGTAAAAGCGAGTAAGAGCGACGGTAATCTCGCTCTTACTGTGCATACACACTCCTCTTACTCTCGCCCAGCGTTCTTCTTACATGAACTGAACTATACTGAGGTTTTGTGTGTCACGTCGCGAAGTACATATCGTACTTCTGTGAAATATGACTAATCTTTACATAGAAATCGAGCCCTTACGGCTAGCCACAATTCGGCTATTTCCCTAGCGGCGTGTTATTTGAAATTCCCGATATATATTTTTTAGGGTTCCGTACCCAAAGGGTAAAACGGGAACCCTATTACTGAGACTTCGCTGTCCGTCCGTCTGTCTCCAGGCTGTATCTCATGAACCGTGATAGATTTCACAGATGATGTATTTCTTTTGCACCTATAACAGCAAATACTAAAAAAGTAGAATATAGTAAATAGCCGTTTTGGTACGGAACCCTTTGTGCACGAGTCCAACTCGCACTTGGCCGGTATTTATCTAAACTTAAAGACTTTGATCAATGACGGAATCAAAGTGAAAAGAACTTATTTGAATAATAATTTTATCATTTATTAGCCAAACAAATTTCTACTACCTAAATATTTATATATTATAATAATGTTCTAATCTTACGCGTTTACATGTTAAATAATCAATCATAATAACGTATGTAATTTTTTACCATTTGATATAACACACGTCATAAAAAATGTATTAATGATGACCCGGTTTCATGAGCATAGTTTTACCAATTACGTAACTAAAACACTATGATGAGAACAAGGAAGTGTTACAGAACAGTCGTATAACAACATCAACCCTTGACTAGGTAACAGTGATTTTCTGTGCTCTTCATTAGCAGTGACAGTTAAATAACATATATAAGTACGATGCCTAAAGAACATTATGTGGACGACAACTGCAACGCAATCGCCAGACTGATCAAAGACTTGTGCAGTTGCACTGAGAACGCTACCTGGTCACCAGACATGACATCAGAAAAGAGAAAAGGTCCATTACTCAAAAGCGAGTTGACAAACATGTCAGCGATGCGAAGAAGGATCATATCTCTAGCGAAAAGAAAGTCTAGAGAAACTCCTCTACCACCTAAATTGATATATGGCAACGAATTACTAAAGAGCTCCGAAACTTTAACATCTAATCTTGTAAACACGACTATAAGTTCACAAAACAGTACCTTAAAGAAGAATATCGATAATTTTCTCTTATCTAGAAGAATGTTTGCTATTGAAGAAGATATTTATGAGAAACCAATACAAATAAATCACGCTACTACTTTGAGTGGAGGCGAGAATTGGTCTTTGAGTAAAGCGTGGAAGAATAACAACACAGATTTCTTCAGTCGTTCTCCTAGCTTGGATTCTGTTAACTTAAGTGACAGAAAACTGCCAAAACTAGAACCTATTGAAGAGATACCGCCTAAGAAGAAACGTAGTAAGAGAATGAAGGAGCAGTTACGTTACGATAGAAATATAAAACGACATATACGGATTCGTGTGATGCTGTCTTTGAGAATGAGAAGGTATATGAAAAGGAGGATGAGGAAACCTAACTTATCGATAGCTCAGACTGTGAATGTACCGCCAAGGAAGTTCATAAGAGGAGCTTCGGCAACTTCTAGTTTTGGGACGACGTCGTATCGAAGTGTGATGACGGATAAGGTGGGAGATGGTGCGGTGCTGTTTGATATCTACGAGGCGAGGAATTCCACTATGGAGCTGTGCCACGATTATGAAGAAGACATCGACACGCTGGATGTTGCCTTACGCGCCGGTAACTTTAGGTAAATATTTTCATTTACTTTTGAGGAGTTTTACGATGGAGTTTTTATGTAAGACAAAGATGTTTGATATTTTAAATTGGCCTTCGAATGTTTTTAACGTAAGTATACTTACTGGGTCTCTAGTTTCTAATATTTTATACATTAGAGTAAAGATACGTTAGGTAACGTTAGCTAAGTGTGTAATAGCTTTTAACTTCATTTCAATTAAAGTCTTTCAAAATAAGCATTGAATTGGACGTAGTGCGAAGTGTACTACAAACCCGCCATTTGTCTCAAGTCTTGTTGGTCCCACACTTATACTAAGTCGATGGTCCCACATCACACACATATATCACACCTATATCCCCGAAGGGGTAGGTAGAGGTGCATTAGACACCCACTCTTTGCCAGTAATTTTTTGGACCCACGTAATGGGTAGCCTATTACCGGCACCAGGCACAATAGAAAGTATATTTTTTAGGGTTTTATAATAGGTCTTTACCTATGAAATTGCCGTTTGGACTTTGGTCGACAATGACGAATTAAAGGTGATTGTGGAAGCCGATGATACACAATCTACGGCTGAATTAGCAGCAGCTTTCGACGTTAGCGTCAAAACAATATTAGTCCATTTGTCCATAGTCCAAATTAAAATCAAGTTAAAAAAGCTTGACAAATGGGTGCCCCACGAACTCAATGATCGCCAGCGTTAAGTACGCGTCGAGACATGCCTTGCATTGCTCAACAGACACACAAATTAAGGGATTTTGAACCGCATTGTTACTTGCGATGAAAAATGGATTCTGTTTGATAACCGCAAGCGCTCAGCAAGTTGGTTGGATCCTGGTTCAGCACCTAAACAATGCCCTAAACGAAAACATACCCCTAGAAAAGTGATGGTCAGTTTGGTGGTCTAGCGCCGGTGTGATTCATCACAGCTTCTTACCAGACGGGGTAAGCATTACGGCAGATGTGTACTGTGAAGAACTGAACACACTGATGGAGAAGCTGGCACATCTCCAACCAGCATTGGTCAATCGCTCGTCTCTGTTGCTCCTGCACGACCTCATACTGCACATCAGACGGTCTCCAAGTTTCAAGAACTGGGGTTGGAAGCTCTCCGTCATCCGCCATACTCACCAGACCTTGCGCCTACAGACTACTACTTTTTCCAGAATTTGGATAACTTCTTGGCGGGAAAGAAATTCAATACCCGAGAGGCAGTACAAAATGCCTTTGAAGAATTTGTTGCCTCCCGTCCAGCTGATTTCTTTAAGAAGGGCATCAATAAACTACCTCGATGGCACAATGGTATTATGTACGGATTGCCACGCTCGAGGTCTCGGGTTCGATTCCCGGGTCTGGTGGATAATGTATAATTCTCTTTAGAATTTTACCCAGATAATTATACCAGAGTCTGGAACTTGTGCCCGGTAAATGGCAATAGGCTCGCCCCCTATTACATGGGACCTAACATAGCTGGCGAAATGTGGGTGTGTTTGCACACCTCTGCCTACCCCTTCGGGGAAAAAGGCGTGATGCTATGTTATGTTTATAAATAAACAGCCGCTGCGTTGGCAAAGATGCATTGATTGCATGGGTGATTACTTCGATTAATACAAATAAAAATACATGACAAAAAAATCGTTTAATTGTTTTCATACAAAACGGCAATTTCATAGGTAAAGACCTAATATAATGGTCTATGTCTAAAACGTCCGAATGAGTTTAAAAATAAAGAGTAGCAGCTACGTTTTAATTTTGAAAAAATTTGAAACCCCGTTGCTTTGCGATACATCTTACGTGCCAGCCGCTATGGCACAGCCAATTAAAGTCCTCAGCTCGGACCCGTTTAAGACCTGGGCGTCTCGGACTCGAAAATCAATTATAACCAATAAGTAAATTCGAATCAAAACTACAACAGTCAGGACCTATGTTACACACAGTTACAATCTATGTCCAAGCAGCAATCTTATAATCAACACACCAGAAAAGAATTTCACTTTTGCACAACATTCACGTAATTAATGCCTCGTTTTCTCGTTAATTTATCACTTTACAACATATACATGACTATAACATATTACCACACAATGTATAAATCTAATAATTTAATGTTGTGTTTGTGTCCGCACTCCTCTGAAACGATAACCAGGCTAAGGTGTAAAAAAACAGTTGATTTTTTTTTCAAATGAAACTCGAACTTTGTTATACAAACATTAGGTAATAAGATCTAATATAGCCATCGTTTAGATAGAAAATTAGGAATTCCGTCAGAAACTAACAAATTAGAAAAAGCTATGAACTTAGAACGTAATATACGATAAAAAGATGTATTAAAACAAAGTTAGCAATAGAATAGACAAGATAGATAGGTAAGAAAGAGAAAATTGTAAAAACAGAAAACTTAACCTATAATGGATTAGAACGACTCCGAATTTTTTAGTATCGAAGGCCTCAGTGAAGTATAAATAAAAAATAAATAAAAAAATTAAATATTTACAAAGATGTGTTGTTATCAGGTGACATAAATTATTATCATGGTTTGTATCATCATCAGTCAACATATGGTCTTGAGCTGCCTTCCCGCGATCTTTACGATGTTGTCAGTCCACTTGTACAGGCCTAAACACGCAGCGTCTCCCAGCACGCAGTCGCCACTCGAGGACATGTTGGCTATCGGCCATCGGTCCTCCGAGGGATGTGTTCTGCTCACTGCCACTTAAGCTTGGCGACTCTTTTAGCTAAGTCCGTGACCCTGGCCCTTCAGATCTCGTCATTACGGTTTGATCGCAAAGTGATACTTTGAGCACAAACATAGAGACCCTTTCCAATGATCTTTGGGCAACGTCGAACTTCAGCATGAGGCGCACCATCAAAGTTTTAAAAGTAACGTCTTTGACTAATGTTTATTTATTTTTATTTATTTATTTATTTAGAACAGCTTACAAGATATATACCAAGACATTACATAATTATCTTAAGTTTAAGTGTCATGCATTTGGTGCTATCTCAATTACAAGCTGCCACGGCATGCAATGAGAAGCAGATTATAGATATAGATATGTAAAACAGAAAATTTAAGTAAAACAATAATTTGTGAGACATTAAAAAACTAAATTATATTAGGTATGTGAGTAACTAGTAATTGTGGGATGGGTTTAGGATGAGTAATTTAAATTTAACTAACTTTTGCCCAAAGATGTCCAAACCGCGCCCCTTAGATACTGTTATAATGGTGTTGAAGTCGGAACTGAGACAACAGTAGATTATACAACAAGTGAAAAAAAAGATAATTTAATTCGAGTTACGAAGTTGGATCCCGAGAGTAGAGAAGGATTCTAAAGTAGAATCCTGAGCGGAGCGAGGGATACAAGGAACCAGATAATTTTTTTTTTCACGAGTAGTCTACTCTACTTTATACCATTGACTGCGAGAAAATAAGGTAAAGGTTTCCAACACCTACATTGTCTGATAGATAATTAGTCTGATAGAAATGATTCCGGAGTAAACGACTCATTTTCATCACTGGAAGAACTCATTTTATTAGTTATTTTAAATTTTCCTATGAAACACTACGATCTAAAATTGGCGGGTTGTGTTTGTTTTTTATACCATGGCCCCTTTTGTTTTTTTTTTGTTAATGGAATGACTTCATTCTGTTTTCTTTTTTCTGTAGTATACTTAATTCGTCTATTGAAGCTTGTTCCAAATTCAAATGTCATTATTCACTTGTGAGTAAATGAGCGTTTTATTTACTGTTATCGATGAATAAAGTTCACTTTTTCGAGGGGCAATGGTATAAAGATAATAATAATACCTAACACTTTTTATTTTCAACCGGCTTCCAAAATAAAGGAGGTTCTCAATTCGACTGTATGTTTTTTTTTATTCTTGTTACCTCATATCTGTCGACTAGGTGAACCGATTTTGGTTTTTTAATGAAAGCTACTAGTTCTAAAGTGGTTCCATTCTTTTTTTTCTGTATTTCAAAACAATGAGTTTTGCTAAAACTATTTTATTAATATTAAGAAAGAAATTATAAATGGATCACAAAAACTGATGTCATCGGCGGGATTCATTCTTCCATTTCAATTTGGTCCCATTCTGACAATTATTTGGTCTCATTTCGGTATATGAAGTTGGTTGTCAATTTTTATTGTATCTAGATCTAGCCTTTAGTTCATAAAAAAATTCATGAAAAAGGGTTGTGTTCACGTTGGAATATGTTGCGTGACAAGTTACGATTCGACTGTGTACGTAAGTCCTCAAATGAAGTTGGAATGCGTAATTATCTATTATCTAGATCGCAATTCCCATGGGAACATATACCCGGTATAACAAGTGGCCTAAAGTTATCTGCCATTGAAAATCCGGATAAATTCGGCCCAATCATTTAAAAAATTGTTACTAAGTAAATAGAAATGGTTTGTTTTTTGTAAGTTCAAAAATTGCACAGCGGCTCGCGGTCATGTACCTTTATATTTAGTCGCATGTGTCAATTACACTGGACATTTGACAAACACTAGTTAATGTAGGGGAGAGTACAATAGTGTAACGGTAGACTACCCATGTATCCGGAGTACGACAGACGGTTTCTAAATGGTAACCTTTTGGTGACCTCGTGGTGGATAAACAAAACTAATATTATACTTGCCGTGTTAATCACGATTCTTTGTAGTTAAATATTGTGAACAGATCTTTACATATATTATAAAGATGAAAGATTTAAAATAGTAAAGTTATTTATTCTGATAACGAAATATTTGATTGTGTTTAAGGTTCCGTAGTTCAAGTTTCGAAACCCTTATATTTTCGTCATGTCCGTCTGTCGGTCTGTCCATCTGCACGGACAGACAGACGGCAAGTGCGTGTCGAGCCACGCATAAGATACGGTTCCGTAGTTACCCATAAAGCTTCTATAACTCCTGAACTAACAGAGTTATACCATCCGTTATAGATTTTCCTCGAAGTTCATTTGTGGACTATTATCATGATTTTTTTCAAGTTCTTCACGCCAAACGTTTAGATTTTAGAGGAGGGGGATTGTATTTGCAAAAATATGCTCTTTAAAGCTAAATATCTCGCAAACGGATACTTAAATTAAAAAATCATCTTAGCAACTTCTCAATGCATTTAAAACTAGCTGATCGCCGCAGCTCCGCCCGCGAGATTTCCCGGTTAATTCGTCGAATCATCGAATCGAATCGGTCATCGAATTATTGATATCGGCACAGTAGTTTTTGAGTTTATTCATTAGAAACAAAAATGCAAATCTTTCCTCTTTATAATATTAGTAAAGATACCTATCTAATGAAATACCTAACACGATGAGGTAGACGCGAGAAATAAAAACTATGTGTAGGGGAAGCACCCAAGAAAAAAAAAAAAATTTTTGTTTTAGCACTTTGTCGGTGTTGTAAATATACAAATCCATGCAAAGTTTCATGTTTCTAGCACTCACCGTTTGGGAGGAAAGCCGAGGACAGATGGACATGACGAAACTATAAGGGTTCCGAGAATTTTACTACGGAACCCTAAAAAATGTGCGGTGCGACCATCCGCTACTAAATTATAATTGAGCGAAGCGAAGCTCTTTCTTAGGCGACTCGTGTATTTCGTTCGTGATCGAACTCCTCCTAAACGACTGGACCGATCTTTTTGAAATTTGGCACGGTCATTGTGACCATCACCGTGAGTGCCTGAATCTGAGTATCTGAATTCATAAAGATCGGTCCAGTCGTTTAGGAGTTCGACCCGGATCGACAAACTCAGCTCAATTATTGCAACAGCAGAATGTATTGCATACCTAGTCTGCCTATATTCCTGCGGGGTTAGGGAGAACTGCATTACAGACCCATATTATCAGTAGTTTTGTTGGCATAGTAGGGGTCAAGTTTATTGCCATTGCACCATAAAACAGAAAATAAATATAAATAAGTATTATATATGAATATATTTTTTTAAACATTTTAGGACATTCTCACACAACGTCAACTCATCTAGCCCAAACTAAGCTATAAGCTTGTGCTATGGGATCTAGACAACTGATAAACATACTTAATTATATATTTCCAAATACATACATAATTCATAAAACAAACATTGTGGATGGCACAAATATTTGATTCAACCCGGGAATCTAAACTCGAGACTCCGGAGTCGAAAGCCGATGTACAACCGACCACGCCACCGAAGCAGTCAGACTGAACAGACAAATCAGTATTCATTCTAGAATCCCAACCAAAATTCCAAAAGTCAGGACTGTTGTTACATACCTCTATAATCTATGCAGTTCGAGCATTTATTATGTAATAATAAATGGTCTGAAATCATAGTAAAAGAAAATTTAATGTAGTGTTATAATAATTGTTCGAAGTCTCGTTCATTATGATGCATGAGTACACAAAACTGTTTGACATTTGAGTTGTACGCAAGTGATATTACATTTCACAACAATCTTTTATGTTACATATATTAACGCTATTATTACTAAGTGAATAAGCAGAGTGTTGCGTACTGGTTACTGTTTGTTCTAATTTACAGAGAGAAAGTTACAAATCCAATTTGTTTCAAAATAAACTAATGGAAGACCTAGATAACTGAAAAATTACATTATTATACTTTCGTTTGTTGATATATACATATAATCACGCCTATATCCTCAAGGAGGTAGACAAATGTCCATGACGCATCCAAATTTTACCAGCAGTTTTGTAGGTCTCACCCACGTGTCAGGGGCAAGCTTATTGGCGTTACCGGGCATATATAATATAAATAGGAATTACAAAGTTTATTTATTACACTACAATAAGAATTACAATATATGTACTTAATTATGTACTAAAAATATTTACACTACATAATATCATTTAAAAAATCCTCCGCGTCATTGGCATCTGCCGCGTCACAGCATCTGGGAACTGGCTGAGTTGCCACGTTGCATGGCGATACTTATTCTTTGGGCCTAAAAAGCCATTCTGTAATCCGAGCCTATATATTCCAACAGTCCGTATGTAACATATCTATAACTTCTGCAAGCCCGGACTGCAGAAATACGTGAAAATAACACCCAAATTTAAACAAACACACACCTGTGTGTCTAGTACCAGTATCTTACGTTAATTTGATCGAAATACGTTTTCGTATTGCTCCATACATTTCACACAGATCCCTGACGTTACCGCTAGGGGCGCTGGTGTGAAATGTATGAGGGATACGAAAACGTATTTCGAGCAAATTAACGTAAGGAACTGGTACTAGACACCCTGGACACATTAAAAACGCGATCTACGTCTTAAATCTTAGAGCCATCTATCGGGAATCTTTCAAACTACGTCAGTAAACAAATACTTACCTTACTTAGTGACAATAATGAGTAGAAAACGGTTCAAGTAACACGCACGTTCGTTAAACCTACAGTCAATGACATAACGCGTGTCCAATTGGACGGTTGCGCTTCATCGTAATCATAAATCACGAGCATGAAATCATTATTTTTTTACTCAACTACTTATTTTATATATTAAAATACACGCAAATAATTGACACAGCAACCGACTTCAAATTACCGAAATGGGATCAAATAATTGTCGGAATGGGACGACTTGAAAAATAGTAGCTTCCAATTAAAAAAAACACCTAGTCCGAAGATATAAGGTAACGAACCTTAAAAAAAACGTAAAATCCAATTGAGAGCCTCCTTCTTTTTTGGAATAAATCTGTCTAAAGTTCAATTATTATATTTATATTATTATTTCCTTTATTTAACTTACTACATATTTAGTACATTTTTAAATAAATCTATAAAAAAATACAAATATATTTAAAAATATAAAAAATAGTGACCCACCGGCATCGGGTACAAGGACCAAGGTAAAGGTGGTTAGGGCTCCAGAGAGAGGAATTTCCTCACGATGCGTGCCGTATCGAGTAACACTGCGTTCTGCATCAGACCCTTAATCCAACTATCTAACAAGAGCCTCTGTAGATGTTGGTCGAGGCTCTTGGCGATCAGTCCATGCACGGAAACGACTATCGGTACAATAACAGCTGAGCTTACATGCCACATGTCGACAATCTCGTGGGCCAAATCCAAGTACATTATCTACTTGTTTGTCTTTTTCGGCTTTCACGAGATTGCCGTCATGCGGAATAGTAATATCAACTATTATTGCACGGCGCTGTAACCGATCTACTATCACTATATCAGGCCTAGTTGCAACAATAGTCCTGTCAGTAATAATAAATCGGTACTTCTGAATCCACAAGTTTGTATTTCAGAGCAAGTTGTTGATGGACAATCCAAGCTACTTGGTTATGCCTATGCAAATACTCACCGTTAGCCAAACTAGAACAACCAGAGGGACTCTCCAGGACGGTGGCACGGCCGACATAATATGCCAACCGTAGTCGCAGTCGTCCATAATTGCAAAGACAAACCCTTCGGTTTCTCCAAACAGATTGCCGAATCGTAGCCAGGATACAGATGATTTTAAATCAATATCAGGTCCATGTAGGGCCTGATAGAAACGCCCATGTAACTCTTTACTCTTCCATACATCCATGCGGTCATTGGTACTTAGTATAACAGGTTTGCGCCAGTTCTCTTTAGCCAAACCGAACGGGGTCAATCCATTGTCTACTGCAATAACATCACGATGCAAATCCTCGTCCACCTGCAGGAAGTATTCCCTGAGATTGCACACCTCACGGTTGTCAAGGGTCTTAGCATTAAGAAAGCCACGGCCCCCACACGTCCGCGGTATGTACAATCTCATTACAGATGAACGCGGATGATGCATTCGGTATGTAGTGAGTAGCGTACGAACTTTTCGATCCAGGGCGTCAAGTTCTGTCTGAGTCCATCTGAGTATGCCAAACGAGTACACTAAAACTGGCATGACTCAACTATTGTAGGCTCGCACCTTGTTACCGCCCGATAAAAGACTCTTAAGAACTTTTTTCAGGCGGCCAAAGAAGCGTTCCCTCAATAATTGTTTCATGTCAGTCTCTGAAATGCCTAACGCTTGTGACATACCCAGGTATTTATAAGTATCGGTTGCCGAAAGGGACCTAAGTTGGGTGGAATCCGAAAGTTGTATTCTTTCGGAATCCCGGATATCCCACCCTTCTTCACATGCATGCTCGCACACTTGTCTACGCCAAATTCCATTTTGATAGAATTACTAAAGGTTTCCGTTACCTTTAGTAATTCGGATATAAGGTGGTAGCGCGCGCGCCTCTGCCCAGTGTGACAAGAGACTATAAGAGACAGACAAGAAATATAAATTTTATTAAAATTCTAAGTTTTCCTTAAATTTGCTGTATATCATTACTTCCCAGAATTTGATCCTTAACAGCAACATTATCGTATGGTGTAATAATAAAGGGTGTGATTTTTTTTCTAAATCAATGGGTTCGATTCCCAGCTAGGATTATAGGTTTTTAAAAAATCTAATGATGAGGTTTTCATTTTCATCAAAATCGGGCTTGTGACTTCTTTGAGCATTTTTCGCTATTCCTTATAGTTCCAGATTTGGCCATCCAAGCCCACTTGAAAAATTCAGCCTGTATACAATATATATAAGTTACACGTATATTTAGTACAAGCAATTGTGTAAATGTAGTCATATATTTATGGAAAATAGGTATATGCGACCGATTATTAATATTAAACATATTTTTTACAAAAATCTTAAAATTTGATGTAGTCTCTAGACATCAAATGAGTACCTACTCGTGGTATCTCACTGCCTTCAAAAATCTTCCTAGTGCTATCCAGAGGCGCATATCGGCAATAGACATAGGCTGCAGCGGGTCGTAGAATAAAAAAAAAAGAAATTACATCAATTTTAAGAATTTTTATAAAAACATACATATTATTTTAAACGATGGTACTTTCACGGTGTGTTACGTGTGCCCTACAACTTTTAAGTGACCTTGAAAACGATCAAATTATGTGATAATTTATAGAGTAAGAGCCCATGACCGCCAGATGTACTTAGTATGTAATTTTTAGGGTTCCGTAGTTTTGGAACCTTTATAGATTCGACATGTCCGTCCGTCCGTCTGTCCGTCTGTCCCCGGCTTACCGTTCAAACGGTTGATGCTAGAAAACAGAAACTTTGCACGGATATATGTATTTATTACACCGACAAAGTGCTAATATAAAATCATGAATATACATGATAAATCCAAATTTAGTGATTTATCTGTACCACAAATAAAATTTCAGTATTAAGCTTTAGAGCAGCGCCCTCTACCTTCGAGTAGAAGAAACTTTATTAGTTGCGACCGAACGAATTAATAATTAAGTTGTTTCACTAGGTGGCGTTGTAACCGATACAGTGCACGCGTAAACGAATCACCTCGTCATCCACCAACCAATAAACGTTGCAATATAAGAAGTGCGGCTATATTTCGCTAGATGGCGCTGTTGTAAATAAATAGTGTGTTGAGCGTGTTGATGTCTTTTCTACGGAACAAATGTGGGTCATATTATGTTTGCGTAAGAATTTGTTATATTACGAATTAAAGACCACTTTTAAACAAACACAAATTAAATTTATAGGCTGTTTACAGTATAAATACATAACCCCGAGGGGATAAGAAGAGCAGATTTGTTCGTTCTACGTAATACGGAGCAAGCCTATTGCTGTTATTGGGCATCATCTATATATATTTAATACGACAATTTGTCTGTCTGTCCGTCCGTCGCCTTTTTCAATTATAATTAATAATACATGCATTTGCATGAAATTTTTTTTTTTTTTTTTCTATATTTGAGGCGATACAAAGTTCGCTGGGATAACTAGTTTAGTTGAATATAACCTAAGAATTATATTATCTGTGATAACTAATAAGCATTCTGCAATTCGAACTTAAATTCCGACAGTCAGGTCTGGAGTTCGATTTTTGCTGAGCGCGTGGCTGGTGGCTTTTTAGGTTACCTCTGGCACTCAGCAAAAATCGGGTTTCCAGACACTCACATACCGAACAACGTTTCTTGTCCTGCACCTGGAGTTAGTTAGGAATAACTAGTTCTTCTGTGCGAGACTATCAACTAATCAAGTATTACCTTGACATTGGCGAAATCATCGATGAACATCGATGGAGCCACGTTTTTTAAAAAAGAAGAAGGAGCCAGATCTGATGTTACATATATACAATCTCTGCAGTCCGGGATCATCGGGGATTCTACGTGTGATCTAGGATTCCATCGAGAACAATAACTACTCGCTGCGGTCGCTGCCGTGGTACTGTGGTACTGCGCTGCAGCATGCAATTGAGCGAAGCGACTATTTCTATTAAGGCATTTATAAATCTATAAGGAGCAGGTTTTCAAAACAAAATTATTGACCAAAAATATGTTAATAACTTTTTTTGAGGGTCTAAATAAAAATTCGGTCTCGAACAAAACCTGCTCCTGAGAATGCTTGATTTTTGAGTGAAAAAATCATGAAAATCGGTTGGGTAGTTGTCGAGAAACAATTTCACATCGAGTTGCATTTGAGTCACCTGATAAGGATAACAGATAAGGATCAATAATTAGTGACTTTATTCGGACGGCAGATATCTATATATTTAATACGACAATTTGTCTGTCTGTCTGTCCGTCCGATTAGTGTCCGCGATTTTCAGTTATAATTAATAATACATACATATTTGCTGAATATTAAAATATTAAAATGCTTGCATGAAATATTAAAATATTCGTAGAAGTTTAGGGAAGGTTTTTTTTTTTATATTTGAGGCGATACAAAGTTCGCCGGGATAACTAGTTCTATTTAATGGTATGTTACATGTGTCCTGGCTGTTTAATAGTGCCCGGTAACGGGAATAGGCTTGCTCCTATTATGTGGGACCGACAAAATTATTTGCGAAGTGTGGGTTTGTAATGCATCTCTGTCTACCCCTTCGAGGTTATGGGCGTGATGTATGTCTGTCTAGTCTTTACTTTACTTTAGTATTTATATATGATGTGTGTTGTAGGAGCGGTCGGCTAGCTGTCGAGGGCTGGTGGTGCGGCCGGGCGATGGCGGGAGGCGGTCGCGCCAACAACGGCGCGCTGGCGCTACACTACGCCGCCGCGCGTGGCTGCCTGGACTGTGTCCGCCTACTCACCAACACCACACCTGATGTCTCGTGAGTATATTAAACTTTACCATCTTCATTCATTGAGTCTCGTCCCAACCCAGTTGGGGTCGGCTTTTCCGTGAAGCGACTGCTATCTGACCTCCACAACCCATGGGCGTTATCGAAGTTCTGTAGTCAGTCCAGTCGGATTTTGTTTTAGGGCTTCAATTACCCGTAACGACTGCCATAGATGTTCGTATGACAACCGGGACCAACATGCTCTCCGAGGAACGGAGGGGTCTCAATGTCTTAGAAAATGGTCACCCATTTTAAAACTGGCCTGGCTAGATATTGCTTAACCTTTGTGAATGTGTTAAACTACTCGGTAACCACTTAACACGAGCCTGATACATATTTTTCTATATTTTACAATAAGTCTTAAGCTGGTTTACACTTTGATAAGTGAAAGTGCAAATGATTTTACTTATAAGGCTCTGAGCTACCTAGATCACAGCCGAATTCCTCGACAGTGTTATAAAAGTAGAAAAATACTTAGGTACAAGTAAAGGAGGTACCTACCTAGTTGTCGCCAACGAGATTGATTATGTGTGTATTGTGGATCTCTCGCTATCGCTCTGCATAAGCATATAGAAACATCAATGAAACATATATAAATAAAATATTATTTTATTTATTTAACTTTAATTATTTTTTCATGTTTAAAATTAACTTAGATAAAGTTCTGTGTATTTATATTTATTGTTTTCTTAAAGGTACGCTCGTTATATGATAATAAACATAAATTTTATGTAGACAGATTTTACCTACGTTTTTTCTTGCTCTTTTTAGGGTTCCGTAGTAAAAATCTCGGAACCCTTATAATTTTTTCTAGGGTTCCTACTCTACAAGTAAAGCGTGGATAATTTTATTTTCAACCCCATCGTGTGGGGTATCATTAGATAGATATTTTAAAAAAATTAGAAGGTTGCTAAGACAATTTTTTGATTTAGGGGTCGTTTTGCGAGATATTCAACTCTAAAGCGCATTTTTTCTTAAAAAAGAGTGTCCCGGGTCCCTCCTCTAAAATCTAAACGGCTAGCTCGAAGAATATGAAAAAAATCATGATGGTAGTCCATATAATGAACTTTGTAGGAAAACTATAACGGACCAGATGAATTTGTTAGTTTAGGAGTTATAAAGCCTATAATGGGACTACGGAACCTTATATTATGCGTGGCCCGACACGCACTTGGCCGGTTTTTATTTTCCCGTGTAAAAGATTTGTAGGTATAAAACATAATCCATCAGTTAGATAGCTAACATGCGATGCTTATAACTAAGTCGTCACACGTCATTGCGTGCTCAGGTGAGCAGATCGGTATGGTTGACTGAGATATATAGACGAACACATTTTAGGATTCAGTGGGACAATTATCAAGAAAACGTAAGAAGCATTAAGCATTACAATATTTACTATTAAAAGTCCTCCTCGGCTGCGTTGCCACGTTGGCTGGTGATACTAATTCTTCTCTAAAAGCCAGGTAGCGAGCGTTCGGACCCCACGTCAATGAAGTGGAGATAATATATTTATTTTTATATTTAGGTCGACAAATTGACTCCGTCTGATGGTAAGCTGTGGCGACATCTGGCGATTGTGGGCGACTCTCATAGCACTTACACAGAAATACTATAGAGAGTGGCCCTCATGTTTACAACCTAGTAATGTGTCTCTTCACGTTTCGCTTAAAGAACCCAGGGTTATATGTGGGAGGAAGCACGTGTGCAGGCAGGGCGTTCCATGCCACCATCGTTTGCCAAAGAATCTAACGTTTAAATCGGTCGGTTCTCGTGAAGATGGTTTCCACTGTGTGAGAGTGACATTTCTGCCCGGCACGCGTTGTTCGGGATCGGAAGGGAGAGGGTGGGATCAGGTCGAAGAGCTCTTTAGAACACTCACTCACAATATTACTGCTGGCCTATTGCTGCTGGGAAAATTGCAACTAGCAATTAGGACCTGAGGTTTTATTAAGTACTAGATTATTTTCTCAGTACCTACTTATTGCCTTGTGAATCTAGCAGTATAAGTGAGACCTAGTTGTGCATGCACGAATAAATATATTTTTGATTTTGATTTAAAAGTAGATATGGCTTCTCGACCGCCAGCGATCTGTAAATAGACTACTAAACTCAATCACGAAATCCAAAAAAAAAACAAATTCAATGAGAACCAGTAGTTACTGAGATTAACGCTTTTAACCAAACAAACTCTTTAATTTAATGTTAGTTTAAATAATATACAGAACCTATATACATATATATTGTATAGATTTATTATTGTTTGTTCTGACCATAACTGTCCATACACGTGAACTAACGGCTCGCGACTACTGTTACTGATCGGCGCATGCGCTGGTCTACAACTCAAGATGCTGTAAAACGTTTGCTCGGCTTCATCAACAATTAATTATTGTATTATCTGCTCGGACTGTACAGATTGTAGTTATGTAACATTAGTCCTGACTGTTGGAATTGAATTTCTTATTACATAATAGTACGAGGTTTGATGGAAATTTTTGCCATTGATTATTAAAATAATTTACAATATGAATCACAAAAACTGTAGTTGGTTCTTGGGCCGTAAGTCACGATATTAGACAATGTGATCACAGAATTAGATGTCTTGGGCTAGTGGTGTGTTGGCCAGTTGGTAGAACGTTCCTCCTGGAAAGGGATCAGTCTCTAGTTCGAGTCCAGCCCAAGCCTACAGTTTCTGTGATTCATATTGTAAAATAATAAAAGAAAAAGTTAGCATACTTCACTGCTTATAAACTGTGTCTAAACGTAATTGCAACATTACGCACATCCTACCATAGTAGTTAGTTCTTCAACTACCGATAGATGGCGCTCTGGTGACGCCGTAAGTCGGGATATTAACACAATGTGATCACAAAATTAGATGTCTTGGGCTAGTGGTGTCTTGGTTAGTTAGTAGAACGTTTCTCCTGGAAAGGAATCAGTCGCTGGTTCGAGGCCAAGATAATTGCTTATAAAATAAAATTCATAATCTTGTATTATATAAAATTAATTCCAATGAATCCTGCAAAAATTCGGGAATGGCTCCACCGATTTGGTTAATTTTAATCTTAAGATATCTGTGGAAGTTCAGGCATGGTTTAAGTTTTTTTTTTATTTGAGACGGTTCAAAGTTCAGGGATTTTTCAAAGTTCAGGGGTTCAAGGACAGATTATAAATAAAAACGTTTTGAATCGTTTGGAAATTGAATCCAAGACCACTTTGTAGCACTTCGTAGCCAATAATAATTTCATGGAATCAGTTTTATTTTATTGCCAAGTAGAGTATATTTTTCTTACATATTTTTTAAAACAACGGTATTAAATCTTTCGAAGTAAAGTAAAAAAAAACTACCCACTAAATGACTACATCATCAGTAATACTGAACAAGATTCGAACTCGTATCTTTTAACTTTTTAACAACTAAGCACTATGAAGTAATGACTTCAAATGACATTAGTCTACATCAGATATCTACAGCATACAATTAGCAGCAACTACTTGTTGTTATTTATCTAACATAAACAGTAAAGCATGCTAGCTACTGAACGCTGAACGACCATAGAGAAAGCGTTACTGAATTAATTGCGCTTATCCGCCATCTTGGATCTGAGATCTTCACGCTGACGCGTGCGCATGCGCATCCTGTGACACAATTCGGCATGTTCGCAATTAAATACACATTTATGGTATTAAACGGGTTCTTAAAAGCTTTATCTCAATCTCTAAGGTCTTTGTAAGGTCCAAGTCATATTTGCCTGCACTTAGTGCTCCTGCTGACAGACACACGAGGTAATAGACTAAAGTAACTGGCTAAATGTGGGCCTATTAAAGCCCTAAAGCTTTGGGGATAAAGAGAGTATTTAGGGGAGACCATCAAACTTACTGGCTGCAGATAGGACAGTCAAGGACAAGACGACGTTACCACCCTGGGTCGGGTTTTTAAGACCTACCCCGGTGTTGACGGTGTCTCGAGGGTGATGGAGTTGAAGGCACGAGAGATGATCTTTTTCTTCGTCTTCAACTCCACCACTCTCATGACTCCGTCAACGGCGGGATAGGTCTTAGTGAACCGAGCTAGGGACCAGAGCAGTGGTGGCGTCGTCTTGTCCTTGACTATCCCTATCATCAGCCAGTAAGTTTCAAGGTCTCACCTTACAAGAGGTGAAAGAGGGCTTATAATTAGCGTCTATCTATCCGTTTGGGACAAAAAACGTGATGCACTGTAGTTAGAAGTAGTAGCTAGTTTAAACACCGTTTAGTAAACTTAAAGTTAAATCAATTGACTTAAACCAAAGAACCGCTCAAGTTAATTGTAGTTATTACGTTAACGGTAACCACAGCTTTGTGGTGATTTTTCTGTAAGTTTTCTAGTCTGATTCAAGGCTAATCGTTTTTATAACACTGTGTTTATGCGTCGTTTAATTCTATGAAGTTCACTGTTAAGTAATGAAGATTATAAAAGTACGTGGGATAAACTCACAAATAAAAAGGCAAAATGTGTGTGTAATGCTAATATTTATGCCCTTAAAGATTTTTTTTAAGTCCGTCGTCCGAGAACCATTGTCCGACACCACAAGTACGCACTCTCCATATTCACTATTCCTTGTGGCGCCGCGGAATATAGCCACCTACATGGTACGTAGCCTCTGTCACGCGGTTGGATCGGGTATTATCCTGCGTCTGTCTGACATGACATGAATCTGCGAAAACAGGCTAGAAGGGTAGCGTGCTACTAGGCTTCTAGCCTGCTTCTGTAAGGACGGCAAGTGGCTAGCCCACCACTATCACCCACGTGTATTAGCTAACTCTTCATAAAGTTGACTATCATCATATATATCATTATATTTATTATATATTATATATTATTATATCATTGTATTGTTACGAGCCGGGGTTCTACGGAATGGAAAATGCCGATCAAACTACCACAAAACACTTTATTTATTACACCACTAATTTACACTTCACTATAAAGCTTCACTAAACACTTTTAATCGCACTTGAACTCGCAGGTATAACTCGTATTATCGCTCTGGAAATACTGATGATCCGCCACCGAAGTGCTCCGCCTTTATAGTGCGGTCATTACTCTAGATTACTCTGGAATTTTCACGGAAGAAATATCGCGAACATTCCACACCTTCGAGATGCTTCTAGATAACACGTTACATAGAAGTACCTTGACAGAACATTCCCGAAAGACGTTACGTAGTAGTACTGCGATTTGCTACTAGATGGCGCTGAGTTTGGTAGTCTTATTACTCGCTACGAGATGGCGTTACACTGCCCCCTCCTAAGACATGCTCGTCCCGAGCATTGTCAGGCCCATAATATCGCGCCAATCGATCCACATGAACTATCTTTGGCGCACTTCTTGGACTCTTCCGTATTCGGTAAGTGACATCGTTAATCTTGGTCACAACTCGGTATGGTCCATCCCATTTAGCTTGCAGCTTAGGAGACTTCCCTTTACTGCGGACTGGGTTATGTAACCACACTAACGAACCTTCATCGAAGCTCTTATTGTTTGTCTTTCGGTCGTAACGGGTCTTCATCTTTTCAGACATTTGTTGACCTGATTGTCTGACATGCTCATAAATGTCATTCATCCTGCTGCGCAAGTCATTCGCATAATCGGTGATATTGCGTGGAGCGTCAGGTGGTATACCGGTTATTAAGTCGGCAGGCAACCGTAATTCTCTTCCAAAGTTCGCATAAGCTGGTGTCACTGACGTGCTTTCATGAACCGCACTTCGGTAAGACAAAAGAAACGGTTGGATGTGCTTGTCCCAATCTTTTTGCCTGCTTTCCACAACTTTTGCCAGATATCTCTCCAATGTCTGATTAAATCGCTCCACCATTCCATCTGACTGCGGGTGGTAAGAGGTCGTTCTGGTTTTGTGAGTACCCATGACCCGACACATTTCCTGGAACACCTGAGATTCAAAATTTCTTCCTTGATCGCTATGGATTTCTAGAGGCACCCCGAAACGACAGAAGACTTCGTGAACTAATTTATCTGCGACCGTAGTAGCTTCTTGATTAGGTATAGCGAAGACTTCTGGCCACTTCGTGAAATAATCCATCACAACCATGAAGTACTTGTTTCCGCTTTCACTTTCAGGAAACGGTCCCGCAACATCTAGGGCTATCCTTTCCCATGGTGCCCCAACGTTATACAGTTTCAGTGCACCTCTGCTCCGTGTATGAGGTCCTTTCACGGCAGCACAACTCGTACATTTGCGACACCAGTCCTCAACGTCGTCGCGACAGTGGATCCAGTAAAACCGCTCACGTATCTTCAACAGAGTCCTTTTTACTCCCATATGGCCCCCTGAACATCCATTATGGTAGAGCTGTAGCACATCTGGGACCTTAACTGTAGGGACGACCATTTGCAAATGACAGCTGTCTCCTCGAGCATTTTCCCATTTGCGGCACAAGACTCCATCCTGAATAACTAAACTGTCCCATTGCGCCCAATAACTTTTTGTGATTGAACTCATTGAAGCGACGTCACTCCACATGGGTTTAGGAGCACTTGCTTTAATCCACTCAAATATTGGCTTGATGTCTGCGTCGTCCTGTTGAGCATGTTGTAGGCTTTCTTTCCATTCGTCGCTCAGATCCGTTTTAAGCATCTTCACAGGTATGGCTTCCTTTATCTCCTGTTTGGCACAGTGCTTACAGTCTTCAGGGCAAGGTCTTCTTGACAATGCGTCTGCGTTGCCATGGGATCTCCCACTGCGATGTTCGATTACAAAGTCATATTCCTGTAATAGCTCAATCCATCTGGCGACTTGTCCTTCTGGATTCTTGAATTGTAATAGCCACTTCAATGCAGCATGGTCGGTACGTATAAGGAATTTTCGCCCTAGTAAATATTTGCTGAAATGCTGCAATGTCTTCACCACGGCGAGTAATTCTCTCCTCGTGACGCAATAATTCCTTTCAGGTTTCGATAAGGATTTGCTGAAGTAGGCTATAACGACCTCTCGATCTCCTTTCCGTTGAGATAACACACCTCCGAGTCCGATATCACTTGCGTCTGTGTCAACTATAAATTCATTTTCCGCATCAGGATAACCCAAAATAGGTGTATTGCACAGACGATTCTTTAGCTCCTGGAATGCGATGCCGCAGCTTCCGTCCCAGCAGAATTGTCGCTTTTCCTCCGTGAGCTTGTGTAAGGGCTTGGCAATATCCGCAAAGTTCTGGACGAATCGCCGGTAGTATGAGCACAAACCCAAAAATGCTCTGAGCTGCGTCTTATCCTTTGGAACTGGCCAATCCTTGACGGCGATGATTTTCTCTGGATCCGTGCGGATACCATCTTCAGACACTACGTAGCCTAGGAAGCTTACTTGCCGTTTGAGGAATGAGCACTTCTTCGGGCTGAGCTTCAGGTTCGCGCTTCGGATCTTTACAAGCACGCGTTCCAGGTTTTGAAGATGCTCTTCTAACGTACGGCCCACGATGATAATGTCATCTAGATAGACAAGACAGGCGTCCCCAGTCAATCCGGCGAGTACAATTTCCATTAATCTTTCAAAAGTAGCCGGGGCGTTGCATAAACCAAATGGCATAACTTTAAACTGCCACAAACCCTTTCCTGTGGAAAATGCAGTCTTCTCTTTATCCTTCGGATCGATTTCAACTTGCCAGTAGCCACTTTTCAGGTCTAGCGTGCTAAACCACTTCACCCCTGTCAGCATGTCCAACGTGTCATCGATCCTTGGTAAAGGGTAGCTGTCCTTTTTCGTAACGTCGTTCAGACGACGATAGTCGACACAAAACCGCATACTGCCATCTTTCTTCCTCACCAGCACTACAGGTGAGCACCATGGACTTGACGATGGTTCTATCACACCATCTTTTACCATTCCTTCAATCATGGTCTCAACTTCCTTTTCTCGTGCTACTGGCAGTCTCCTTGGTCGCTGACGGATGGGTGCCTCATTTCCTGTATTGATTTTATGCTGAACTAATCCAGTCTTCCCAATGTCAGCATCACTCGAAGAGAAAATATCGGCGTAACATCTTCTTAGCCTTGTCCATTTCATTCTTCGTTAAGATGTTACGACAGTCTTCTAAAAGTGTCAACACGTTGTTTCTAGCATCCTTGTTGACGATGTTCCCAGTACTCAACTCTTGGCATCGGCGCATCCAATCTACTTCTTCGCAAGTGCCAATCAATGTGCTCTTTTCTATCACGTGTTCCTTATCACTAAGGTTCAGCACACGTACCACTAAGGCTTCATTGGCTCTTACCAGAGTTCGGGCCATTTTCCATGGAAGTTCATTGTATATCCCTTCTATGAGTACACATCGATGTGTTCGCCCAGAATTCTGAGGGAGACTAACTGGTACAGTCGTTTCTGATCTGGCAGGAAGCACGACCTTCTTCAAGCTGTACACTTTTCCTGATAACGCTCCTTCCATGAAAAGTTCCTCTTGACCACATTTCATCGCTCCTTGCTTGACGTCGATCTCACAAGAGTTCTTCCTCATAAAGTCTAAGCCCAGTATGCAGTCGTCCATTATGTCAGCCACGATGACATTATGCAGGTAAATTCCATTGCCCAACTTTAACTGCATCTCTTTCTCTCCTCGGACGGGTATGCGCTGACCCGTGGCCGTTACCAAGTTGATGCGGTCACGGTTTGCAGAGTCCCCAAGGAACCGATTTGCAAGTCGGGAACTGACAACCGTGCGAGATGCTCCAGTATCTATTGTCAGCTTGCATGGTGTTCCATTTACCTCGCCCTTGATGATCAGGCTGTTCCCATCCTGGGTTTGTGAGATCGAAACCCTTGGGGCTCTTCCAACATCAGCCAGCACCCGCCCCGCAGTCCTGGCATTTATTCGTTTCCCTGCTGTTGCTGGGCGGTGACATTAGCCACCCTATCCTCTTGGGAACGACTTTCTTCTCTTTCAGCAGTCCGCTTTGGGCAACTGGATCGAAGGTGGCCCCTCTCACCACATGTGTAGCACCTAGGGCTATACCTCGTGAAACGGTCGCGAGCCGGTGATGCTACAACTTCCCTGACACGGTGAGATCGATGATCCTTCCGTAAGGCTTCGACCTCCAAAGCATGAGCCAAGGCGTCTTTGAGAGTCTCATGGTGCCCGAGTCTGACAGCGGCCCTGACTTCCAGGTCGTGGATGCCGTCGATGAATACTTGCACCAGATTCCCATCGATGAGCGCAGGTACCGACTGGTATGCCTTCCGTACCAGCTTCTCAACTTCCAGGGCCCACTGTTGCAAGTTTTCACCAGAGCGCTGGACACGATCCTTCAGCTGCGCACGATACACGTGTTCCAGGTGAGCGTCACCGTATCTGGTTTCCAAGGCTTCTAGTAGCTGCTCGTAGGAAACATCGTCTCCGAGAGCTTCTAGGATGGTTAACGCCTTGTCTCGCAAACCCAATGTAAGCGCAGTCATGGCCTGGGCTTTGCTCCACCCGTTTGCCTTCTTAACGGCTTCAAACTGCTTTTTATAGGCTGACCATGAAGATGTCCCATCGAATGGCGGTACTTTAAATCCACGCGCTGAAGGTACGGCAGGTAAGGAAGTCGCAATCCCATCTCCAGCTTTCAGATTTCCCAGCTCTTTCCTCACATCTGTAATCTGGTTTTTTACATCTTCAATCCGAGTTTCAGCTTCCGTGATGCGGTTCTCAACATGATGAACTTGATCCTTCATCACATTCATCTCCTTGCCAAAAGTCGCTCGAAGATCTTTCATGAGGAGCGTCTGTTCCTCCTGGCGGCGTGCCTGCTCCTCCTTGTCACGCAGCAGCTGTTCTTCCAACCGGCGG
This sequence comes from Nudaria mundana, assembly GCA_963556515.1. Classification (NCBI taxonomy): domain Eukaryota; kingdom Metazoa; phylum Arthropoda; class Insecta; order Lepidoptera; family Erebidae; genus Nudaria; species Nudaria mundana. The sequence continues at coordinate 3,335,134 of OY748305.1, read as the reverse complement.
GCCTGCTCCTCCTGGCGGCGTGCCTGCTCCTCCTGGCGGCGTGCCTGCTCCTCCTTGTCACGCAGTAGCTGTTCTTCCAACCGGCGGGCCTGCTCCTCCTGGCGGCGTGCCTGCTCCTCCTGGCGGCGTGCCTGCTCCTCCTTGTCCCGCAGCAGCTGTTCTTCCAACCGGCGGGCTTGCTCCTCCTGGTGGCGGGCCTGCTCCTCCTGGCGACGGGCTTGCTCCTCCTGGCGACGGGCTTGCTCCTCCTGGTGGCGGGCCTGCTCCTCCTGGCGACGGGCTTGCTCCTGTAGCATCGCCATCAGCGCAGCAAAGTCTGGAGGTGCTGGCGCTGGAGATACCGTGGGCGGGCCTGCTTCCACCGTTGGCTGCTCCTGACCACCCAACCTCTCCGGCGTATTACCTCCGAAGCGCCTGCTGTCCAACTCCTGCTGGCGCTGACCCCTGGTACGGACGCCCTCTGTGTCTTCTTTCGGTAACACCGGCATTGTCCAAATCCCCAATTCTGACACCAATTGTTACGAGCCGGGGTTCTACGGAATGGAAAATGCCGATCAAACTACCACAAAACACTTTATTTATTACACCACTAATTTACACTTCACTATAAAGCTTCACTAAAAACTTTTAATCGCACTTGAACTCGCAGGTATAACTCGTATTATCGCTCTGGAAATACTGATGATCCGCCACCGAAGTGCTCCGCCTTTATAGTGCGGTCATTACTCTAGATTACTCTGGAATTTTCACGGAAGAAATATCGCGAACATTCCACACCTTCGAGATGCTTCTAGATAACACGTTACATAGAAGTACCTTGACAGAACATTCCCGAAAGACGTTACGTAGTAGTACTGCGATTTGCTACTAGATGGCGCTGAGTTTGGTAGTCTTATTACTCGCTACGAGATGGCGTTACAGTATCATATATATATATATGATGAAACTTCAATTAAGTTGATTAATGTGGTTCCATTGAGTAAGTCACAAATGCCTCGAAAATCCGGAGCGGAGCCGGGTTACCATACGTAATCGTTTTTAGGGTACCTTATACCCTTCTAAATGCAATAATTATAATATCATGTTTATAATTATAATAAATAAATAAATAATAAATAAATAACTACTGTGTGTTTGTGCATTTGTGGATCACACAAATATTTTATTCGACCCGGGGATCGAACCCGAGACTCCAGATTTGAAAGCCGACGCACTATCGACCACGCCACCGAAGCAGTCAAAAATTATACCGGGTGTTACGTAAGGGTTATATCAACCCGAAGCCAGCCCCATCAGCTGGTCGACTAGAACCCGTTTCGATATGTAGCAACCGCCAAAGAAGAAAAAAAAAGTTCATAAAAATAATATTATTACCGAATAAAATACACACTTGTTTAAACAACACTACTAAAATCAGCTGATTCGGTCATCGACATCAAATAGGTAGGACAAATAATGCGCGCCTGTAAAAAGCCTTCCGTCTCACTCCTGGTAGGAACATTTTGTCTCTGTTTCGCATCAAGCGATGCTGCACGATGCGCTCGGTTGGCGTCGGTCGCCGTTTGAAGTTTCCTAGAATTTTATTTAAAATTATTTAGCAAGGTCACAGGTCAGTTCAGTTGCATCCTTTGCTTTGTGCAGTGAGATAGGTAAATAGTTGTTTAGTGTGTTAATTTGGAAGTTGTGTCAAGTTGTGTGTGATAGTGATTGTGTTGTGTAGTAATGGCTCTGAGTAACGAAGAGTATTACGAGATGATGTTTTGTGTAGGAGCATCAGAAGGCAATTGAAGCGCTGCCCGGGAGTTGTACCGTGAGCGTTGATACCTAAAAATACTGTGTACGTAGTCGATTGCGAAACTGAGCAAGAAATGAAATTATGGATTGAAGCCGCATTTAGCACTGTTACACAAGAAACGCTACGAGCTGTGCGGAGCAATATGCGCCGGCGAGTATCTTTGTGCATCGGGCAGGAAGGCGGCCATTTTGAACCTTTCCTGTAAACAGGTAAAATTTTTCTAAAATTGGGGTGACAGAGATTTTACTATCACTTGCACGTGGTGCACCTGTCGAGCCACGGACGAGGATCTGGAGAAACATAACTATGTGTTGGTCAAAATTTTATTTACATAAACAAAAATAATCCTTTAAGGACGCCCACACCGCCGCGCCGCGACGCCCGCGCCCGCGCTACCGCCATGGGCATTGTACATACGTACCACGCGCTCATTGACTAGTAGTAGCTACGTCAAGCCGTAGCGTTGGGACACGTTTATTTTGATTTGAAATATCTTTTTAAATTTTTTGATGAACTTTTTTTTTTCTTCTTTGGTGGTCGCCACATATCGAAACGGGTTCTGGTCGACCAGCTGATGGGGCTGGCTTCGGATTGATATAACCCTTACGTAACACCCAGGGTATTTCTGTACTTGAATACAATGACTTTAATACTACTATCTTAAATATTAGTTAGAAATTATAAAACACTAGCGGACGCCCACTTAATAAATGTTAATGAAACCTTCGTCGAGAACCACTATATCTATTGGTGAAAACCGTATCAAAATCCCTTGCGTAGTTTTAAAGATCTAAGTATACATAGTGACAGACAGACAGCGGGAAGCAACTTTATACTATGTTATGATAAGGTAAGAAGAACCGAGTTGGGGCACAATATAAGTGAGCCATTAGTTTAGAAATAAAATAAAAATCCTTGAAAAAGCAATAAATTTATTCAAAACTTCACGTACTTAGTTACTTTCTGTTACTAAACACGTAAACAATTATTGCTCAATCTTAAGCTACAAAAATAAACTAATTTCTACCTTATAACTACATATTATAGAGGACATATTTATGAGTGTTGGTAATTAAAATAGTACATTTAATGTATAAAAATATAATATTTCTTGAGGGTCAAGCAAAATCGGTTTTCACCTCGACTAACAATCACTATATTGGGTGCCATCCACGTATATAAACGCTAAGGCTCTTTTTAATTGGAAAAAGAAACACGTTAAACATTGCCGAAAAAACGGACTTAAAACTACCGGAATAAGACCAAATTACGAGTATTGTCGGAAAGGGACCAAATTGAAGTAGGACCACACGAAAAGCAGTAACTTTCAATTTAAAAAAAAAGAAAATTGGTTCACCCGATCGAAAGAAATGAGATAACAAAAATACAGTAGAATCGAGTACCTCCTCCTGTTTATGAAAAAAAAAATTACCTTTCATTGTCAGACTCCCCAGGTTCGCCCTCGTAAGCATATTAACCACAGGGCCGGAGGAATTTGGCTACCTATACAGCCTCTGTCAGGAAATGCATTCGACTAAATTGAATGAATGTGGAACAGAATTAATTTATAACGTGTTTTAAATTTAGACTTTACTTACATAATGCTGATAATAATAATATAATCAAAACTTCATTACGACGCAACGCGACGTGCAAGTTATTTATTTCCTAATTTTCAAGTTATTCAAAGTATAAATTTGCAGGCTTTTAAAATCTAATAGCATATGATCTGTCTGACATAAAGACGTGATACAAGTAGGTTTTAGTACTTGTATAGGTATTACTTATTTCTTATTAACTTATAAACACAGATTTCAAAACAGGTGAATAGTTAACGAGATATTTCGACCCTTTAGGCTTAAATCAAAAATACCTAGATGACCGATCAGTGCTTTAAAAACGGCACCACTTCACCTCGGCCATTGCACACCTGCGCGGTTCTACCGCGCGCCGTACTAAGTTCCTATTGCGCTTGCTGACTCTCGAGGGATGCGACAACGGCGCTGTACATTGCACACCTGCGCGCTTCAACCGCGCGCCGTACTAAGTTCCTATTGCGCTTGCTGACTCTCGAGGAATGCGACAACCGCGCTGTACATTGCACACCTGTGCGCTTCAACCGCGCGCCGTACTAAGTTCCTATTGCGCTTGCTGACTCTCGAGGGATGCGACAACGGCGCTGTACATTGCACACCTGAACGCTTCAACCGCGCGCCGTACTAAGTTCCTATTGCGCTTGCTGACTCTCGAGGGATGCGACAACGGCACTGTACATTGCACACCTGCGCGCTTCAACTGCGCGCCGTACTAAGTTCCTATTGCGCTGGCTGACTCTCGAGGGATGCGACAACGGCGCTGTACATTGCACACCTGAACGCTTCAACCGCGCGCCGTACTAAGTTCCTATTGCGCTTGCTCACTTTCGAAGGATGCGACAACGGCGCTGTACATTGCACACCTGCGCGCTTCAACCGCGCGCCGTACTAAGTTCCTATTGCGCTTGCTGACTCTCGAGGGATGCAACAACGGCGCTGTACATTGCACACCTGCGCGCTTCTACCGCGCGCCGTTCTAAGTTCCTATTGCGCTTGCTGACTCTCGAGGGATGCGACAACGGCGCTGTACATTGCACACCTGCGCGCTTCAACCGCGCGCCGTACTAAGTTCCTATTGCGCTTGCTGACTCTCGAGGGATGCGACAACGGCGCTGTACATTGATGCGCCTGTATTAATTATTACGAATTATTTCTATGTCAACCATCAATGTACAATCTTGTTTATTTTATAGATGGTATTTGTAATAATTAACTATATAGTATTCGAGTGCCAAGATTTCGCGTTGTATTTGTACTGAATCCAATATCTATAGTATTTTTGATAAAATTATCTGGCGGATATAAATAAACATTAATGGATGAAATTGATTTAAAACAAGCATTGTTACTAACCCCATGAGTCTTGCTACTTGAAATAAATAAAATATTATATCTCTATATATAAAAATGAATCCCTATTTCCCTTGGTCACGACATCACGCGTGAACGGCTGGACCGATTTGACTAATTTGGTCTTAAAATATTCGTGGAGGTTCAGGGAATGTTCATAAGAAAAATTGTAGGCGGTACGAAGTTCGCCGGGACCAGTAGTATTATTATATATTACAAGTACTTTATTTTTTACCTATTAATAAATTGAGGTTTTTGTTAGTCGTTTACTTTTATGTTTCCTCACTTGTTGACCGGGAGGTGCACCACTGGCACGTGATGTTGGCTTGGGCCTTTACTTGGTCACTTGGAAACATTTACCGCATACCCAATGACTCGTAATATAATACAGATAGATGCAATTACCGGAGATTACTATCTCAGTAACGGAGTGTTTAAGGAAACCCGCACACGAGTGCAAATAAAAACGTAATTGTCCGATGCAAAGAAAGCTAAGTAAGTGGGCCTGCAATAGAAGTTAGACTTAGACTATAGTGGACAGGGAATGGCGGAATTGTGAATAGCGATTTTAGTCGACAATAAATTGTACGTAGATTCAAAATGTACTATGAATATTCGAATAAATTTTACAAAAAGTGTGTAAAAGCTTATCGACATGTGTATAGAAGCTTATAAGACGGCTTAGTCTTTACACGTCATTAGATTCAATTTACAAAACTATTATATCGATCTATCAGCTCTATGAGCATGACTATTGATCGACTTATTCAACCAATGATATCGCAGAAAATGTTCAGCCTAATTAGTTTAACACATTTTTTGAAATTTCCTGCGACAGCATTGGTTATCGACTGAAGTCAGCGCTCACTATGCTAGCCCTATTTCCGCTAATCGCTCCGCTTGCTACAATGTTTATTATTATTAAGTAGAGCTCCATATTACAAATTATTAGTAATTCACTCAGTCGAATGAGATGCTACTCCGCGGGTGCTCGTACGGAGTGCAATGTGCGCTGGAGTCTATCTATGAACGTTTTCATGCGTTACGTGAATAATGAAGATCAATTAGTGATTGGTTTGTGGATTCTGTGGTTATTCAGTGAAAATTAATATTTTATTTAATAATAATAATTAATATTAATTTATGTGCTAAAGGAATGAGCAATAGGTAATGACAGTTTTGTAAATACTTAGGTCGTAATAACAAGTTTTTTTTTTAAATACGTAACTATTAGCGATAGAATTCCTTCCTCAATGTGTTACCTTGTTTACTTTTTATAGAAATTTCTTTGTAATAGCATCTATTTACAAATTGCAACATCGTGAAACTCAACTTTGCCTTGATGAAAAGCTTATGAAAAGTTAGAAGAAGAGTCTAGCAACCATATTTGATATAATATTGTTTTTTGGGCGACATGGATGACTATTACTCCCTTCAACTGTGAACTATTCTGTCCATTCTTCCTATGGTATGATTAGTGAATTACCTGGTGCCAGAGTGGCTCAAATTGTCCAAATGGGCTTCTGGCTTGACGGAGTTTAGAACAACTGGGAACAGCAACTCAATATGTTTTACCTGTGGTTGATGATTTCGATGTTTTTAAAGCACTAAATTACTTGCTTACTGAAAACTGTAGATGTTAGGTTCGTATTGCCTGACATGTTCTCTTGCCATAATCAGAAGAGTATGTCAATAACCAATGATATCACTGGAAATTAAGGCTGAACCTAAAACCACGACAGTTTCAAGTCGATAAACTTAGTAAACCCAGGATGTAACCAATAAAAATTTATGTCAAAACTTGACACAGCAACCGACTTCAAACTACCGAAATGGGACCAAATAGTTGTCGGAATGGGACCAAATTGAAATGGGACCAATTGGGCTTTAATTTTTTTTTTAAATCGGTAGACCCAGTCCATAGATAACTAACCTAAAAAAACCTTTTTTTGGGAGTCAGTTGAAAAATGAACAATTTTTTTAATTTTAACCGCCTTCAAGAGGAGGCTCTCAAGACATTTATATATTCAAAGGTTCTCAATTTGATTGTTATATTTTTTTGTGTGTAATTTCACCGATTACGCAGAGATTTATGATCCGATTTACGTGATTCTTCTTTAGTTCGATACGGAAAAGTTGACATTTGGTTCCATAAAAATTAAACATAGTTGTCGTGTATTATTTAATTTACATACTATATGTACGCATATTTATTTATCATTATTTTGTTATAACTTTTTTTTCTGTGATATTATTGGTTGAAGATGTAGTTCGGTTAAAGTCATAGTTAAGTCAAAACTAAATTGGACTTTATTATGACGTTAATTGACTGTCAATGTCATGACCTTGACATAATCATAACAATAAAATGTCAGTTGTCATTATTTAGGTTAATTTTTCCAGCGCATTCAGCGTTTATAAAGTACGAATTCAAATATAAGGTATTATTCATTGTCCATTGTAATAATCATTAATAATTGAACGGAGACGTGACCCCGTTACGTTGATTCACAATAATTAGGAAGGTATAAATATATTTGAAGTTCTATACTATGAGTTTAAAATAAAAACTTGTGCGAGTCACACTCGAAAAAACAATCATGGTTCCGTACCAAAACGGCAAAAAAATCTCGTTTGTTGTGTGGGAGCCCCCTTAAATAATCATTATATTCTGTTTTTTAGTATTTGTTGTTATAGAGGCACCAGAAATACATAATCTGTGAACATTTCAACATTCTTACTATGAGATACAGCCTGGATACAGATGGACGGACGGACGGACAGCAAAGTATTAATAATAGGACATGAATTGTCCTAAAAAGAGTAAAGTGTCCTAAAAATAGGGCATAGAGTAAAGTAAATACTCCGGAATAGAGTGCACTGCACTCTCGTGCAAGCAAAAAGTTCGTATGCCACATTTTTTGTAGGATTATCACAAAACTTAGCCGATGTTTTTCTTAATTTAAAACAAAAGCACACCGGTAGCCTATTTTAGTAATTGTTTCGCGACATATACAAGTTAAATTAAGGTTTAAAAGTAAACGACCTTAGTCAATGCGATTTTATTACGCCTTATATAATAATGCGATGCAAAAGTCTAAAAATTAATTGCATGCTTCATCATTTGTTATCTGGTGCTCGCGGCTCCACCCGCGTGGAAAAAAAATCTCATTTCCTACTAATACATATTACCCAATAATTACTCATACCATTGAGATACTAATGTACTAATCTTTACTAATGTATCAATGACTGATACCGAACTACATTACAAGTAACAAAATTGAAAATTTTAACAAAGCTCACGACGTATAAAATATAATTAAAAAATAATAAAAGTGAGTTGTCACCGTAACACTTATACTCGTTTAAGAACATGCATAATTTAAACCCGCACCAAAATAGGACTAGTAGTTTTGGTAAAAATGGCAACATGGGTTTGCACAAACAAACACCCTCTCATCCTAGACGGGATCCGTCTCTGTTCCGTCGTGGGTAAAAAATAGTTAAAATGGTTGGTAAGTTTTCTTAAAATTCCTAATTGATCGCGCAACTTTCGTTTTGATATTTCTTACATAAAATCCATTGCCGAGCGCCTCCGGTAGACACTGAAAGAATACCCACTGGCGTCCGGCGACTCTACAAGGGGTGTCCAGAGTGTTGTAAACACGCTTCCTAAATAGAATCTTGGTGGAAAGCTTCTAGAGCCACACTGTTGGTGCGTGCATTCACACTTTTGTAAACAAGCTTTGCATATTTGGTGCCCACCATTTTCACCGTTCACTACGCTACTTCCACGTAATAGCACTATCTAATTACTAAATTACAACATGCTCAAATCTACATCTGTCCATCTATTGTTTAAAATGGCGATCAAAGATAATTATCCAGTGAAATTTATCCAAAGCATTTAATTGTGTTAGATGCGATCGAAACTACACAATTAACATATACAAAATTGGTCGGACTCTCGAAAATTTACGAAAGCGAAACATCTGGTCGAATTGTGTGCGTTTACTAACAAGCAGTTTGTGACTAATTGAGTTACTCTATTGGCATTTTGTTATATAATGTGGATTAGGTATAGTTTTCTTATGAAATTATCTCACCAGGCGTTAGTATTGAAAGGTGGCGTCATTTAAAGGTAGTAGCACGGTACGGCACGGTGGCATGGATGCCATGGAAGGATTTTATTTTTGATAAATTCATAATTAGACTAGGGCTGAAGCCTTTGAAAATGGTAAAAAGTGAAAAAAAATCATAGTAGGATGAAACCCATTACAAAAGGACGAGAATATAACAAAAATTAAGGGAAAAATAATTTACGGTCGATCTGAGGTCGGGAAGTGGAAAGGGGTGAGTTTTTAAGGGTAAAAACGGTTTATCTCGATTTCCGGCAAAACTACAAGTCCTATGGAAAAAAGCAAATAACAAAGTTGTAGGTAATAATGAGACCTACAACTTTTGTTTTTAACTTTTTTCACATAACCTCAAAATTAATGTGAAAAATTCAAATAATCATGTTTTTGGTTTTTTTATTTTTATCTTTTTTTTTTTTTTTTTTTTTTAATTCCGCGGCCCAAGGCCGCGGCCGCTCTAACGTCCGTTGCCGGGCGTCCCTGGTTACTAGCAGAGGGTATGTCCAGTGTCGCCCGGCGGACTTTGACCACCCCTGTGGTCTCTGCGGGTGTTTGGTCGGGACGAGAATCCCGCGTCATTGGGGTCGGGTTTTATCCCGCGTCAGTGAGTGAATCTGGTTGCGTGCTATGGGGCAAAGGTCCCGCAGCACGCAACCCTTCTAGCCTGCTTCTGTAAGGACGGTGGGTGGCGATCCCGCCGTCCTCAGGCCCCGATCATGGAGGACGATAGTCTTGGGCGTAGTCGCGTAGTCTGGGGCGGCCTGGCCGCCGACTACGGAACTCGGCGGGGAGGGTACGCTCCCTCTCCCTCCCGGCCGCCTCCTTCGCGAGCATGACTTGCTCGCAGAAGGACACGGCCGCGTTCCACCTACTCCCGCTGGATACCATGCATTGAAGCATGGTCCCCAGCGAGAGGGTATCCACGCCCAGACCCACTACGAGGTCCCGGCGCTGATTCGCCCACGCTGAGCACTCCACCAACGTGTGGAGTGCGGTGTCGTCGTCGGAAACCTCGCAGTGTTGACACCGGGGTGTGACCTCACGATGCATGCGAAACAGATAGCTACCGAAGCATCCATGCCCGGCAACCATCTGCGTCGCACGGTACGTGAGGTCACCATGCTGCCTCTGCAGCCAATCGTCCATGATCGGTCTCACCGCCGCGATGAAGATGGCGCCCCCCTTGGGTTGCTCAAGTCGCACCCTCCATGACTCCATGAGATCCTGGCGGAGTTGGGACCGCTGGTCCTCGATTTCTCGAGACGCAGGCCTGTGGTCCCGCTCCAGCGCCTCCTTGCGCCATTGGAACAATGACGCAAGGGCTCTCGCTTCCAGGTCCCATGGAGGGGTCCCGGCTAGGAGACATGCAGCCTCTCCGGAGATCGTGCGGTACCCCCGTACGGTTCTGACGGCCAAGGTTCTAAGTGGTCTGTTTAACAGAGTCACGTTCCCCTTGACCGCCAACCTATCCGCCCATACGGGAGCCCCGTATAGGGCCATACTCCGCACGATCCCCAGGTACAGTCTCCTGCAGGAGGCGTTGGGTCCCTTTAGGTTGGGCATCAGTCGCGAAAGCGCGACCGATGCCTGCGTCACCTTGGGGACCAAACTTCGGAAATGTGGTCCGAAGTTCCATCGGCTATCAAGTACGATCCCTAGGTACTTCATCGAGGGCTTGATGCCGATGCTAACGCCTCCCACATTTATGCTGGAACCTTCTGGTGGACCGTTCCGAGGTCTGTGAAAACACAGAACCTCGGACTTGTGCAAGGCCACCTCCAGTCCCAGCTGCCGTATCCGACCCACGACTCGAGCAACACCCGTCGTGACCTTGAGTGCTGCCTCCTGGTACGTTGCACCCCGCGCCGTGACGAGGGTATCGTCGGCGTAGCACGTTACGCCGACACCCCTAGGCAACGCACCCCGCAGCACCCAGTCGTAGCCGATGTTCCACAGAAGCGGCCCCAGGACCGACCCCTGCGGAACACCGCACGACACATCTCGCCGAGCTGGCCCGAGCCAGCTGGGGAAAGCTATGGCTCTCTCCGAGAGATAGGCCCCGACAATACGACGGAGGTAGAGAGGCGTTTCGTGATACACGAGCGCCTCCCTAACGCAGCTCCATGGCAAGGTGTTGAACGCGTTGGCGATGTCAAGAGACACCGCCACCACCACCTTGCCCTGCGAGACTGCTTCCTCCGTCAGGCTCTTCACGCGCATGATCGCGCTCACGGTGGAGCGTCCCCGACGGAAACCGAACTGGTTATCCGCCAGGTCTGGCCCCACACTCGTGAGATGCTCGACGAGGCGTTCCGCGATAATTCGCTCAAAGAGCTTACACACCTCGTCGAGCAACACGATCGGCCGGTATCCGGACGGTGAGTCCACCGGCCGCCCCGCCTTACGGATCAGGACCAGTTTCCCCGTCCTCCACACCTTGGGAAACTGGCCCCTTTCGAGGCATGCGCTAAAGAGCCCCATCAGTCGAGGCCCGAGTTCTTCGAGGGCCAGGACCCATGCACGGCCAGGAATGCCGTCGGGTCCGGGGGCAGTGATTTTCCGGCGTTTAAGCCGGAGTACTGCCGCACCTAGCTCCCCCACCCTGACTTCGGGTACGTCGTCTTCGCTGGTGCTATCCGCGTCGGGCAGAGACGGAGCCATGCGCGGAGGGACGTGCTCCTCCGCGCTCGTCGGAAACAGGGAGCCCATGACCCGCTCCAGCTGCTGCGGCTGGAGACTCTGGGTCAGTGGGGGCGCCCTAGGTCGGAGTTTCTCCCTGACCTGTAGGTACGGGCGCCCCCATGGGTTCTGCTGCAGGGTCTCCAGGAGCTCCTCGCGGGCCGCCGTCTTGGCCCGCTTTATCGTCTCCTGGAGATTACCTTTAGCCTCCCTGTATGCCTGAAAAAGCTCCGCCTCTCGGGCTGCCGCGTCGTCTGGGCGGCGACGCCTCCGGCGAAACCTGGTGTACCGGCGGCGGGCGGAGATGCATGCTGCGCGCAGCTCTGCAATCTCCGGCGACCACCAGTACACCTGCTTCCTGGCCGGTCTGGGTGTAACCCTAGGCATCGCCGCATCACAGATTTGCGACATGGCTCTCCTGAACCACTCCGCCTCGGCATTCACATCGGCAGGCCGGTCCGGCGCCGGAATCCAGGCCTGCACGATGGATGCCTCCAGGAGAGCCTCCCGATCCAGATGGTGAAGTGCCCAACGCGGATCCGGGGGATTTGCCACCGGCTGTGGGAGGTCAGGTGGGGGGACGACATCGAACTGGATGTACCGATGATCCGAGTGCGTCTCCTCACCCTCCTCCACGCGCCAGCCTGTAATACGGGCGGCGAGGTCAGGGGATGCGAACGTTACGTCCACGATCGATTCCCCCCCCCCGCTGCCAAAAGGTGGCGACATTCCCCCAGTTGAGGACCTCCAGACCACGTGTTCTGGTCCAGTCCTCAAGAAGCCTCCCCTTGTCCCTGGTTTCCCGGGAGCCCCACGCCTCACTCCAGGCGTTGAAGTCTCCCAGGAGCAGGACAGGGCGAGGACGGCACGCAGCGAAGACGACGTCGAGCTCAGTGAGCCATAGCTCAAACTGAGACTCGTCAATGTTCGGCGAGATGTAGGTGGCCACGACTGCCAACCCATCATAGTCCGCCGCAACACACCCGCGGCCCCTTGCAATAATCGCAAGGCGCGAGTTGTCTGCGGCGGACCCCCCAAAGATACAACAGGCCGAGCCGTCCTCGTCCACCGTGCTTCCCGGGTGGACGTAGTACGGCTCGGCGACCACGGCCAAGTTTATGGACCACTGCCGGATGCTCTGGTACAGAAGATCCTGAGCAGCACGGCAGTGGTTCAAATTCACTTGCAGGATACGGATACGGGCGTCAGACATTAATTGACGTCCATAACCGCATCCCGCCGCGAAACAACTGGCCGCGCAAGGGCGGCACCCCCACCGCTCTCAGCGGACGGACGAGGTTTTGGCCTCGAGGCGGCGCAGGTTGTGCTGCCGACCCGGTGATCCGCGGTCTTGCCCTCCGCCTCGCATCTAAAGCAGCGAGGCGGGGCGTCACAGGCACTTGCTTTGTGACCGGGCCGGCTGCAGCGGAAGCACCGATCGCCCACGGTGACTTCCGCTGTACACTGCACTCCGACGTGCCCCACCACCATGCACCGGAAACATCTGGTTTCCCGGGCACGAAGGAGGTGCACCTGCGCCTTTAGGAAGCCCCCTACGAGGAGACTTCGTCCGTCCGCCACTTTCAGTGCCGCCGCGACGGGGCACTGGACGACTGTCATCCCGTGACCAGTGGAGCCGAAGGAGATATCTCCAGCCTTCACCTGGTCACGGGGGCAGCCGCCCGCCTCCACGACGGCGGAGACAACTTCCTCCGTCGTGGCCGCGTCATCCAGACCCGTGATGCGCAATGCGGCGCATTTGGTGGGTCTGGTGACGCGGACGGCTTCTTCGTCCAGCGCGACCCTAAGCTGAGCCGCTAGGGCGTCAGCTTTAGGGCCGCTGGAGGCGCCGGAGACCTCGAGGAGGCGAGCCCCGGTGCGTGTCGTCTTGCACCGGAGCCCCCCCTGTATATCGAGGGCCGAGAGGTTGACTGAGGACTTCACAGTCCTCAGTACGTCGGCGTACCCCACCCCCTTCTCCACACCTACCGTCGTCACCGTCAGGACGACGGCGGTGGAGCGAGGAGGGCGGGGCCTCTTCGGCGCCTTCGCCGCGGCGGCTTTGGCCGCTTTCTTTGCGGCCTTCGTCTTCCTCTTCTTGGCCCCCACTACTTCCCATCCCTCCCGTCTGGAGGGATGTAAGGAAGCAGCGGGAGCGACGATAGAGGAAGAGGAGGCGGCAGGGGTGCCACTCTTCTTGCCGCGCCCCTTGGCCTTCCGCGCCTGGGCCGCGGTCTCGGCCGGTATCCGGCTCACCGAAGCGGACGGGGGCGGAGCGGGGCGGCGGACAGCAGGTGTGCCGCTAGGACCGGGAGCGGGAGCACCGCCAACAGCCGCCGCGTATGAAAACGCGGGGCGCGCTAGCGGAGGGCGGTACGCCCGGTCCTCCAGGACCGCGAGGCGCCTCTCGATCGCCGTCAGGACCTGCACCGTGGTCGGCACAGGCTGTGGCGGCGAGGCGGGCGCCGTGGTGGGCGCGGTCCTAGGCGCCGTCTTCGGCGCTGGTCCAGCCATCAGAGGAGGAGGCGGCATGGGACCTGGAGGTGCCTTGACCACTGTGGTCAACTCAGCGACCTCCCGACGGAGATCTTCCATCTCCTTTCGGGAGGCAGTGAGCTCCACCTCCAGGCTCGCAACCTGCTTGCGGAGCTTCGCCTCCTCCTTTGTGGCGCTCCGCGCGAGGAGCTTGTCAAGGGAGGATTGGGCTTCATCCACCAGTGAAGCCACAATCTTCTTCCTCCCCGACATGTTCTTACTCCCCCGCATGGCCGCGTTCATGCGGGAGAGAATGCTCATGATCTCCCGCGCGGGCGGCACACCAATATCCCTGCGACTACGCAGGGACGGTACAGAGGACGGCGGTGGAGTAGGCGGGCGCACTCTGTAGGCGCCGAGACGCGTGCGCACCGTCTTCACCGGCACCTCCTCCTCCGAATCGCTGGAGAGGAGGGACCCCCTTCCAGAGCAACTAGTGCTCCGGTCGCGCGGCGGTCCCTCCTTCTCGAGGGTCCTCTTCTGCGAGGCAGAACGGCCCTTACTCTTCACGCTACTGGGAGCTGACCCATCGTCAGTCCCAGCAGCAACATTTCCTTGGGGCGTCGACGTCGCGCTGCAACTAGGCGGCGCGACGCGAGCCCCCAAATCAAAAGGCATCGAAGTCCGTTGTTCGCGCAATATGTCGTCGGCTGAGACTGCCCGGGGAAGGGCAGTGTCAGGACCGGGGGTCTCTTCAGGCTTCATAGTAAGCACAATTTCTTCTGTGTTGGCCACTCAAGTTTCGATTTCGACGTTCGGTCACCCAACTTGCCACTGCGTTACCGTGGTCAAGTTGGGGTCCAGGGCGGACGGCGAGGACGTAGTCTAATCTCTTGGGGCCCCGCCCCTTTATTTTTATCTTATGAAAAACAATTTTTTTGGAGTTTACTCCTTAAGAATCGATTTACATATATAAGGCGCCCGGTATGAGAAAAATCCGAGGGGTAAAACCTACTAACAAGTAACGAAAATCGTGTCACGTTTTTGGTGCGCACCTCTAGTGCGCAACTTTCTAATTTGTTATGGTTAGATACTCGTACTTAAGGAATAAACTCCAGTCGTGCGTCGGAGCTGACACACACACTTTTTTTTTCACGAAATTTGGTGAAAACTTACCTTTTTATGTCCCAAAGACGCTGTAATTTTTTTGATTTGAAATATTTATTTTTTCACCTAATTTTGACTTAAAATCGAAAAACTTCTCCACCACTTCTCTATGAAATACCTTTTGATGGGCTAAAATTATCCCTAGGTAACTCAGGTATATAAGTTATCTTAAAATAGCAATAAATAGGCATCTATGCATATCATTTAAAGAATATTCTACAACTTTCTCAAAATATAGTAGATGTCTTATTAAAAATTAACTTATTTGGTTGTTAATAATAGTGGTATATTTCGATTTGTATTTTTTGTTTATCAATGTAACATGGAATCTTACGTTTTTCAAGTAATTAAAGTGTAAATTTTACAAAGGTTCAACCTCAAAATTTTACATAGTGATTAAAAAAAAAACGTCGGTCGCGAGTTTTTTTCTTTTCTTTGCATTTTCTGAGAACATTTACTTTAGTAATGTATATATATTTTTACATTATCAGAAAGAAGAGATTTCAACGAACAAAAAACTTCCCGACTTTTTTTAACAAGCTGATATTTTGACGAGAGAATTTTTGATTGAAAATTAGGGTGTTTTTTCGATTTTAAGTCAAAATTAGGTGAAAAAATAAATATTTCGAATCAAAAAAATTACAGAGTCTTTGGGACATAAAAAGGTAAGTTCTCACCAAATTTCGTGAAAAAAAAATTGTTTTTCATAAGATAAAAATAAAAAACCAAAAACATGATTATTTGAATTTTTCACATTAATTTTGAGGTTATGTGAAAAAAGTTAAAAACAAAAGTTGTAGGTCTCATTATTACCTACAACTTTGTTATTTGCTTTTTTTCCATAGGACTTGTAGTTTTGCCGGAAATCGAGATAAACCATTTTTGCCCTTAAAAACTCACCCCTTTCCACTTCCCGACCTCAGATCGACCGTAAATTATTTTTCCCTTAATTTTTGTTATATTCTCGTCCTTTTGTAATGGGTTTCATCCTACTCTGATTTTTTTTGGTTTCAGAAATTATCGGCAATGGTCTAAATAGGTACATACTCCTTATTAAGTTAATATAGGGTTAAATTTTCGACAGAAGCCAAAGTTTACAAATAAGATCTAGAGCGCTTTATGATTTGGCACGAGCAAGACATTTTTTGACAAAAAGTTTTAAGTATTCGTATAAAACATTACATTAAGTGTCCTTGTATTATGTTTTTTTAAATAAACCCAAGTTTATGTTTCAATGGCGGATATAAATATAAAATTAGAAAATAGCACTTGTGTCGTCACATATGACCTTAATGAATAACTAATTTTGAAGATTGATTCTTTTGATAAAAGAAAAACAATTTTTTTCGTTGATCTAATATGGTAAGCATAGAAACCAACTAAGTTTTTAAGAAAAAATTGGCTCATGTTTAAAATTTAATCCTGTATAATTCACATTACTCCATTTCGATAAATTATCCTCCCGTCGCCGTGTAGGCTAGAACAACCGCCGGGCGCCACTGGCAATACATTCTGGTACATACCAGAGACCCCCGACAATGGACGTAAGAAAGGCCACTTAAAAAAAAAGAGTACACGAATCGACCGTTCTATTGTCTATCTTCAATCAGATTAGACCATAATCATTAACATTTTATTACCCACAGAAACGCACACACCAAAATAGCCATTTCATTTTGATAACTTGAAAATTAGGTGAAACCTCTAAGGATGAAAATATGCTTTTGTTTTTTTTCCAAATTTACACTTTTAACCTTATACTCGTATAATAAGACTTAGCAGTCACTAGCACTCTAGGCTTCGCTCGCTGGACAAATTATATATTAAGACCTTCCTCGAGAACCACTCTATCCAATGGTGAAAACAACATAAATCGTAACAGACAGACAGACGGCCGCTCTTCCAAAAAAAGGAGGATGTTCTCAATTCGACTGATGCATGTTTTTTTATGGTTGTTACCTCATATTGTCGGACTGGGTGAACCGATTTTCTATTTTTTTCCTTTTCCGACAACTATTTGTTCCCATGCCGACAACTATTTGGACCCATTCCGACAACTATTTATTACCATTCCAACAACTATTTGTTACCATTCCGACAACTATTTGGACCCATTCCGACAACTATTTATTACCATTCCAACAACTATTTGTTACCATTCCGACAACTATTTGGACCCATTCCGACAACTATTTATTACCATTCCAACAACTATTTGGTACCATTCCGACAACTATTTGGACCCATTCCGACAGCTATTTGGTCCCATTTCGGTAGTTTGAAGTTGGTTGCTGTGTCAATTTTTGACGTGTATTTTTAATGTAGTGATATTTCATTCAAACTACAGGATATATCGTTTTGACTTTATTTACTTGTGTAAATACGAGTATTACTAATAAACACATTAAAAAGTAATACATAACCGTATCCTTCCTCACCGACTAATAAAATAGATTACAGTATTTAGACCAAAACTATCTAAACGATCAGCGCGCCCCGACATTATGTAATATATAAAACATTTGCTTATTTACATAAGTAGCATACATAAATAATTTAACAAGAAAAAGTAATAAATTGACCTTTGAATAACACACACACACATATCACGCCTATATCCCCGAAGGGGTAGGCAGAGGTGCACTACACACCCACAATTTGCCAGTATATTTAGTCCCACGTAATAGGGGGCAAGCCTATTGCCGTCACCGGGCACCTTTATAATGGGTTATGTCCAAAATGGCCGAATTAATTTAATAAAAAGCAGCAGGCGTATTGTAACTTTGAAAAAAAAAATTAAATCCGATGCCCCGCGATGAAATGTTGACTAAAGGCAACAAAATCTCTATGGCACAGCCTGAGCGTCTCGGACTTTGAATAACACGTCTGAATATAGTCCGAAACGCCCAGGACTTTAATTGGTTGTGACAAAGATTTAAGATATAATAATATTGCTGCTACTTTTTTTAAATTTATTCGGCAATTTTGGACATAACCTATTATACTCGTATGTGTGCCCGGTGATGGCAATAACCTTTTCCCCTATTTCGTGGGACTAAAAATACTGGCAAACTGTGGGTGTGTAATGCACCTCTGATTACCCCTTCGGGGATATAGGCGTGATATGTGTTTGTGTGAGTTGAATAACAAGATTAGGTACATTAAAAAAATAAGACATTATTTTGAAATTAGAATGCCGAAATTGACTAGACAGACGGCTATATCCCTGAAGGGCAGAGGTGCATAAGGTACAACACTCACACTTTGAGAGTAATTTTGTTGGCTCGACGTAATAAGTGACCTATTGCGTAGCCGTTACCGAGCTCTATAGAAAATCCATAACCACTGCTGTAATTCCAACAGCCAAAACCAAATTTCCAATAGCCAGGACGGATGTTACACACCACTAAATAGAATCTCTGCAGTCCGAGCGTTAAACATTACAATCTTATGCTGCGGACAAACGATGTCCGCTTATGTTGCTCCTCGCGTTGCCACAAATATTTCCCTATAGGCCACACGCGCCCCGGACTCTCGGTCCCAAAGTATAACTTAAAGAGCCCAGGGTTATATGTTGGAGGAAACACGTGCGCAGGCAGGGCGTTGCAAGCCACCATCGCCAAGGAAGCAATTGTTCGGCGCTGGGCTAGCGGCTCAAGGCTTCCCGTTACCTCCAGACAGTCTATAATGCGAACAGCGCGTCGCTGCATAGCGTCGAGTGCGTCCAGCAAATACTTCGCGGAGCCGTCCCAGAGGTGATAGCAGTATTCAACGCAGGGTCTAATCTGCGTTTTGTACAGCAGACACCTCTGGTGTGGTGTAAAGAATCGCTTTACCTTGTTCAGTATTCCTAGTTTCCGCGAAGCTAGCCCAATACATCTCTCAATATATTTTGTGTTATTGAGCTCTCGACGAACGTCTATGCCAAGGATGTCTAGATTGTCCTTCATTGGTAATATTGCATTCTGAAGAGTGGGTAGGGGAAGGAAAGGGGATTTTTCGCTGTAAATGCACACGCCTGTGTTTTGTGGGCATTGAACTCGACCAAGTTCTCGGCACCCCATTGGGAGATACTGTCGAGGTTTCGGTCGAGATCACCCACGAGATGTCGTCTCTCCTCCTCTATCACAGATCGCCCCGCCGTCGGACGAACCGAGTAACTATGCAGATGACAGTACATTGCACGAATGTACTGTCATCTGCATAGCAATGAATGTTCCCGAGGGAAAGCATATCATTGATATGCAGAAGAAAGAGAGTTGGTGACAGTACGGACCCCTGCGGTACCCCGGCATTCACTTGCAAGAAGCGAGAAGCCTGGCCATCGCAGAGGACCCGCACTCGGC
The DNA here is from genome assembly GCA_963556515.1 of Nudaria mundana. NCBI lineage: Eukaryota > Metazoa > Arthropoda > Insecta > Lepidoptera > Erebidae > Nudaria > Nudaria mundana. The sequence continues at coordinate 3,315,588 of OY748305.1, read as the reverse complement.
GCTCGTTTAAAAAACTGGCAATCCAGCTGCACAGTTGAGGAGGTAGACCATATGCCGGAAGCTTGGAAAGGAGCGAAGCATGCCAGACCCTATCGAAAGCTTTGGCGATGTCCAGGCTAATAGCCAAGGACTCGCCGAACTTTTCCATAGCCTCACCCCATACATGCGTGACGAATGCCAGGAGGTCACCCGTTGATCGTTTTGGCCTGAAGCCATATTGCCGATCATTGATTAGCGAGTGATCCTCCAGGTATCGCATGAGCTGCTTATTAATAAGAAGCTCGAGCACCTTGCAAATGACTGAGGTGACAGCTATGGGTCGATAGTTGCCTGGATCGGATCGATCCCCTTTCTTGGGGATCGGTTGTACGTTCGCCTTCTTCCAGGCCTCCGTCACGAGGCCTGTAGAGTATGACAGGCGGTACAGACGCGTTAATACTGGAGACAACTCAGCAGCACATTTTCGTAGCACCACCGGAATGCCGTCAGGGCCACTGGCTTTCCGCGTGTCGAGTGACCGCAGCACTGCCCGTACATCACATTGCCTGATAACAATATCAGGCATAGTGTGGCCACAGTTGGCGATGGTGGGGGGCTGCAGGCCACGGTCATCGACCCGGGAATTAGCCGCAAAGAGGTCTGCGAGCATGTCCGCCTTCTCTTGGGCTTTGTGAGCCAGTGATCCATCAGGAAACCGCAGTGGTGGCAGCGAGGGTTGACAAAAATTGACTGTACGGCTTTGGCCAGTTGCCAGTATCCACGGCTGCCCGTGGGATGGGAAGTGAGCTCCTGACCAAGCCGCGCGACGCGCTGGGCATCCGCTCTCTCGAAGGCCCTCTTGCTGAACCTAGTGGCCCTATTGTACGCTGCTTTGAGGCGGTTCACGTTCGGGTCACGTGCCGCCCGAGCCCTGACCCAGGCGCGATATGCCGACTGTTTTTCTGGACAGCCTCGGCACATTCACGCCCGAACCAGGGGCGAGCTTTGCGGATGCTGGCGACATCAGTGAAAGGGATATAATATTCTATCCCTAGACTGATCTCGCCAGCAATGGCAGCAGCGCTATCCGAAGGCGCCTTCCCTACAAAGCAGCGCTGGCTCCACGGGACGGACGCAAAGTAATCGCGGAGACCGTCCCAGTCTGCCGACGAGTAGTGCCATAGTCGTCGAGTCATTTGTTCAGCACGAGCAGGCGGTGGCACTTGGAAGCTGGCATGCACCACACAGTGGTCGGAAGTGGCCAGTGGGGCGCGTACCGACACACTGTAATCGGCTGGGCGACTCGTCAGCAGTAGATCCAGCAAGGCGGGCGTGTGGTCTGACCTGTCAGGTATCCGGGTGATCCCCCGTACCATCTGGGTCAGCCCGTGGGAGAGAGCGAATGCATGGGCGGTTCGTCCCGCATGATCGGTCCTAAGGGACCCCAGCCACTCAACGTGATGACCGTTAAAGTCCCCCAAGAAAACCAGGTCAGCGTTCGGGAACCGCACCTGCGCATCGTCAGTCATCTCGCTGAGGTATTCGAAAAGCCTTGTTGTCCCAGTGTCCCCTGTGTGGGAGCGGTAGACGCACACGTAGATCTGGCTCATGGAGCCATGATCCACGTGCAGCCAAAGGACGGAGTAGGAGGGGTTCTCCAGACAGCGCAACCGGCGGCAGCAAACATCCGCCCTAACGAACACGCACACCCCGGCTTTATCGCAGAATTGTTCCTCAATGATATAGCCCGGGTAACAGAGGTACGACGAGTCGTCAGGGCGGCGTATCTGTGTCTCCGTTAGGAACATCACAGAAGGCCGTGCCGACTCCAGGTGATGGTGGACGGTATCGAGGTTTGCATGGAGTCCGCGGATATTCGCGAACTCCACCTCAAACGAAGTCAACTTTGTGGGGTTTCTAGGGGCCGCTGTGTACCGTCTATTATCTTATTGCACTGTCATTGTGAAATATGGGGAAGCGTGAAGACAGGGCGATATTTGGTGCGGCAGTAAGTGACAAAGTGCAGAGGCTAGCTTCGTCTAGAACCGTGTGGTTAGGTCGGAGCCGACCCGCCGGACGGAAGGGCTCCCAAACCTCCCTGATGCAAGGCCGCCGCTACCCCACACCGGTTACCACCCGGAGCGGCGACCTCACAACAGGATTATGCGCAACATGTGGGGCAGCCTACTGGGGTGGTTGGTCCCAGGCGGGCCCCATGACTATGTTGCGGGCGGCCGCGGCAACGCCGTTGCTAAGGGTCTCCCTGGCCGGCGAATCGACCCACACCACCCACACTAGACACCGTTCCTCGCTATTCTCCTAAGTAGGAACGATCTTTGGGTTGACTGATTCAAAGTTCAATCATAAATAAACTTCAAAGGCTTAAACAAAATTAGGTACACGTTTTTTAGTCCATTTCGTTGATTACTCAACTTCCTTCAGATAATATTCAATTAGTGTTACGTTTGTTTGTGTTTTAATGTATTTAGGCTTAAACATTAATATGCAACGAATTTATTGCATACTGTTTACCTAATCATATAACTTTTGCATATGATACATGCAACATAGTCAAACAGTTACTCAAATACTGGTTTACCATATTTACTGCTTGAGTTACATGTGATAAAAAACCGACGTCACCTTCTCCTTTTCTTTCTGAAAAAAAAAACGAGGCTGGTTTGAGATGTCACTCATTTAATGTTCAGTCGATGCCATCTTGCACCAACCGTCTCGGCTCGTTCTTTCATAGAAGACTGGATACCAGCCCCCTTACTATAAAGCTCGGAAGATTTTGTCATTAACCAATGATATAGTCGTAAAAATGTGTCAATAAATTTCCTGTGATATCATTGGCTGTGGATAAACTTTTCCGATGTCATGCTTATAAGGCAGGACATGTGTTACCCCTTGACTATAATCGTGGGTTCCTTTATCATTCATTATTTCAGCCGACTGTCGCCCACTACTGGGCATCCCCCAACGGACGTGACAACATTTGGTCTTGCACTTTCCGCATCCAGTGGCTTCCCGTGACCTTTACGATATCACCAGTCCACCTTGTGGCCACCTACGCTGCGTCTCCGTAGTACGCGGTTCCACTTGAGAACATTTTGGCCCCATCGGCCATCGGCCCTGCGAGAGATGTGCCCTGCCCACTGCACTTAAGCTTGGCGACTCTTTGGGCTACGTTGGTGACCCTGGTCCACCTTCCCCGCGTTTCTTAGGCAGTAATATTTGTCGACACACATTTGTAGACACACGATACTATGCTCCGGTCTTAGTGTTACCAGAGTCTATACCATTTACTATTAGATACCTCGTACTTGTCTACTACTCATATCCTAACAATTATTGAAATTTAGTTCCATATTTTAGTTTTCACTATAATTAACTCAACCGACAATGTATGCATAAATTGTCTGTCTACTTTGACGATCGCGTGCTAGAATGTGAAGTGATAGGAATAGTATCTTGCTAGATATTAAAATGACTGACTTGTCTGCATGTAAGCCGTACAATATTTCGAGAGTTGTGTGTCATGTTGCATTTTAATCACATAATTTCTAAATTACGGTGTTCCTACTATATACCTGATCTTTTTCTGATGCATATGAGTCTCACCAACCTCCTGGTGCACCTGCCTCTCGACGAGACCCTGGCAATCTTAATTTCACCACCTATTACGTGGAACCAGCAAAGCTTACTAAAATAGCTATTCAGAGGGACGAATATAAACTTCGACTTTAACTAGGTAATTTTGTTTTCCTTCAGTAAAAATATTCGTCTATTTTGTTGGACTATTTTTATTTTTTGATAAAATAGTCAGTAATATAAATATACACGAAAAAAAAATCGTTACTAGAATTACGTTACGAATTTACGTTTCTAGAATTGAAATTGTAGCACATTTCGAAAACGACCTAGAATACGAGTAGGTATATTATAACTTAAAATTTGACTTATTATTTACAGTTGCAGTTAGTAAATATTGTGTAAAAATAACCAAATTTGAAATTTGAAAAAAAAATACCGTGCTAAGGGGTAAATTATGATTATGATGACTACATCGATTGCTGAATCGATATCTGACGATTTTCAGGAGCAGAATATTAGTGTTAGGTATAAATTGACTCCATAAAAATAGGATGGAGTAGTACTCTTATAAATCACATTCATAAATTTGATTAGTTTTTGGTTTGATAGGGGTGTATGTTCATATTTATCTGTGCCTACTTGATACCCAAATAAAAAATATATAATTTAAATTTGAGTATATAATAATTCTCTTCCTATTTCTCTTCTTTATTTTCTGATTGCACAAAATTCTAAATTTAAAAATCTTTACAAGGCTGTCAGTTTATTATAAGCCTCATTGCCTACATTTAGCACACAAATATGTTAAAAATCTTATACTTTCTTATTCAAATAATAGCTGAATATACGCTTTTTCTTTTTAAAAGACACTTTACGCAGAACTTTTCAACATAAAGTTCATATTATTTGCTTACCGAAAAATCGAACAATGCAATAAGTGAACAGTGTGATCTTGAACTATATTGTGACGTCATTCAGTGAATAAAGATGGCCACTTGCCCTAGAAGAGAGAGACTGCCACGTACAGCTTCAAGCAGGCTGAAATCTACAAAGACTGGCCTGGCCAGCTCCATCAGGTAATAAAGCTTGCTTATATTATATCCTGTACTAACTGACGCTCGCGACACCACTCATATCTTCTTTTTCTATCTTCTATACACTGCTGTAAATAGGTGAGGAGTTCTCTCGATTGGTTTTCGGATCCATCATCAGATCGGCTCCAAACCTTTATAAATAAAAAAATGATCTTTGATCGGTAGTGCATCCGCTTTCGACGCCGGAGTCTCGGGTTCGATTCCTGGTCGGGACAAACTTTGTGTTAAGACAGATACGTTTGTACCGAAGTCTGGAGGATTCCTATGTGTAATATGTATGTATTTACACAAAACATGTGTGTAAGTATTTATATCAGTTTATCTAGTACTCATATTACAAGCTATGCTTTGTTTGAGACTAGATTGCGTTGTGTGAACTGACCTAACATATTTATTAGAAAAAAAATGCTATTCGTTTGTCTCGATAACACTCGAGTAAGTATGTCTAAACAGATTTAGCTAATTTCGTTTTTGAAATATTCGTAGAAATTCAGAGAAGGTTTCACAGGTTTTTTTTTACACATTAAGTAAGTAACTTATTGTGTGTGAGTGTGTGTATGTCACTAACTAACCACTGGCCCACTGAGGTCCACTGAAGTGAAATAACTCGCGAAATAAAGGTGCATAATCTGTCTCAGCATATCTCTTCCAAAAAATAGACAGTACCTTCCTCATATAACGCATAAGTGCACACAAGAAACTTACACAAGAGACATAATATCAAGACCATAATCTTCATATCAATAATGTTTTTGAGCAATTGCTATGTCTTTTTTGACGTTTGTCACAGTCGAGATAATTTTGTCGATTTCCTTAGAGAAAGTGACTTGTCGAGAAATTATATGTTGCGTGATTGTAGAACCTATGTTCTTTGTTTATCGATGTCGGTGATTTGTTGTGTATTGTTTTATGTAATTATGTTGAGTTCTATTGTTTAACTGTTACTTTTGATAATGTTTATACATGATGGGGTAGGCAGAAGTCTATTAACCATCCTCATTTTATCAGTAGATTTGTTCGTATTACGTAAAAGAGCCGTTGCCGATAGCAGTACCATACATAACTGTTTCGGTGGCGTGCTTAGTGCAACGGCTTTCGACTCCGGAGGCTCGGGTTTGATTCCCGGGTCGAATGAATCTGTGTGATCCATAAATGTTTGTTTCGGAGTTAGGGCGTTTTCTATGTATGTTATGTATATATTTAGAAATGCGCAGTGCACATTATAACCATTTTTTTAAACTGGAGGACTACAGATCTGAAAGCATGTTTTCTACGTGCTGATTGAACGCTATCGCTGCCTCTCTTCGGAGTTGGTAAAAGTGAAACCTTTCATCAAATCTTTGACTTTGGGGAAAATACAGAAATCACAGGGTACTAGGTCGGGGCTATGCACAGGATGGGTGACGAATTGTACTTTTTCGGAAGCTAAAAATGACTTTGTTTTGTTGGCCGTGTGTGAAGAAGCGTTGTCATGATGTAGGAGAACGCGGCTTTTGGGTCGTCTTTCGCGAACTTTTTCTAACACCCTGGAAATTTTTCGCGAAATTTTTCTAACAAATGGTAGAAGACCACTCGGCATTAACACTCTTTTGATCTTCAAGTGGAATTGTACAGATGGGACCCGTAGCTGAGAAAAAAAACGCGATCATTTTTTTACGAACGATTCTCGCCTGCCTCACTTTTGTTGGCATGTTCTCATTTTCAAACACCCATTCACAAGATTGCCGTTTTTTTTTTAGTTCAAAACAATAAATCCACGTTTCGTCTCCTGTGACAATGTCATAAACAGCATTAAAATGTCCGTGGTCGTACTTCAGTAGCATCTGTGAGCACCATTCCACGCGAGCCCGCTTCTGCTCCGCTGTCAGTTCATGAGGGATCCAACGACAACAAAGTTTCCGAACTTTCAATTCTCGTGTAAAATTTTCTGGATTTGACTCATACCAATCCCCAATAGTCCTCAAATTGTCTCATAGGTAATCCGCGGGTTTTCTTCAATTAACCGTTTAAAAGTAGCCACATTCTTTTCGTTGACGGCAGTTGAAGGCCTTCACGAAATTCGTCATGTAAAGAAACTCGACCTCTCACAAATTCAGCAAACCATCGCCTCACGGTGCTCAAACAAGGTGCTTCTCTCCCAAAAACATTTTGAAGACGAGCGGCACAGTCTTGCGGAGAGAGAGAGAGAGAAGTTTTAAAATCATAAAAAATCATCGCTCTAAAATGTTTTCGACTTAATTCCATTTTCGTTGCATATTACATAGAACTTTGATGTGTGATAAAAAACAATTGACAAATGATTTCCCGCCAATTGCTTTTTTTTATTACTAAGAAGGTAGCAACGTTTAAAAAAATATAACATTCGAAATTCAAATAGTTCCGATTAGCTAGAAGTGCAAAACTTTTGGTGTGCCCCATGTACAATCTGGCAAGTATGCCATAATAATGTACAAAATATTATATAAAACTAATGATAGTAGCAGTAACATCCATCATTTTTAGGATGTATGCATATTTAATGAGATAATTACCGTGAAATTTCAATCAAATTGATTTGTTCCAAAAATTTTTATGACCTCACAATCATTGTAGGCACTTCCTTAATATAAAGGTCAGCTCTGACCTAAAATATATGAACAACTAGCTAGTTAATACCCTCGGGTTTGCTCACGTGGAGTAGTTATCTCTATTCCCAGCCCCCACGTGAACAGATTAGAGATAAAAAACAGGCCAATTGAGAGTCATAGTCGCGCACGAATTGTTCCATACTATTTATCTATAAAAATTGTCAAACAAATTACGTTTATTGTATGGGAGCCCTCAAAAATACATCAGGTATTTCTGTTGCTGCTGTAACAACAAATACTCATAAACAGAATAAAATCAAATACTGGATGGAATCAGGCGTTACCTGGCGAAAGTCCATTAAGAAAAGAAAAACTGTCTCAGAGAGAACAGGCTGTCCTCTCTGAGACAGTCTTGAGAATCGTGTAGAGGTGAAACATATGTCGACGTTGTAATGTCTTCTATTTTAGCAAAATAATGCTATGAATTAAAAGTTTGAACATCATATTTACCATTGCTTTGTCATGGACTTTCGCCAGGTAACGCCTGATTCCATCCAATATTTGAGATCAGCTAGCATAGCTATCCAGGCCAAATTATATTTAAAGATCTTGAAGCTTCATAGAATAGCTAGCCAGAACCTCTGGTTTAATCAAGAACGTAAACGTTTGGTGTGTTCCCTAGGTATAAAATGGCTGTACTCTCTGAGACAGTCTTGAGAATGCCTCGTGTAGAGGTGAAACATATGTCGACGTTGTAATGTCTTCTATTTTAGCGAAATAATGCTATGAATTAAAACTTTTGAACATCATATTTACCATTGCTTTAGAATAAAATCAATTTGACTGCTTCGGTGGCGTGGTCGGTAGGGCATCGGCTTTCGATCCCCGGGTCTAATCAAATATTTGTGTGACACATAAATGTTTGTGTCGGAGTTTGGGTATTTTCTATATAAAATATGTTATGATGTATTTAGAAGTATATAAGTATGTATATCAGTTGTCTAGATCCCATAGCACAAGTTTACAGCTTAGTTTGGGCTAGATGACGTTGTGTGAGAATGTCCAATAATATTTATACTAATATTTAATATTTAAAAAAAGTATTTTACTCTTTGGGTACGGTATCCTAAAAACTAGCCTAATGTGAAGATTTATGACTATTTTCAAATCAAATTTGATTAAAATCTAAAGCTGTTTTAACGTGATTTACGGATAAATAGATACAAAGTAAAAATCATAACTTTAGACTCCGAATCGATTAAGTATTAAACCGCTGCCGCGCCGTGAGTTATGTTTTTTTTTCAGTTATTTTAAATCCTACCTACAGATTTTTTTTAACAATTACGATTATTACGAGGGCGACTATTCCTTTAGTCGCTGAGTATCTAAAACGCAGTCTGTCAATTTCGAGTTATGCCAAAATGTCATTTAAAATGAGCGTTTCAACTAAGTACGGCATTCTATATGTCGCGATAGGTCTAATTCTCATATTGCCCATTTAGCGATACGTCTATGTCGCAATAGGTCTAATTCTCATATTGCCCATTTAGCGATACGTCTATGTCGCAATAGGTCTAATCCTCGTATTGCCTATTTAGCGATAGGACTATTGAAAAATTTATATTGTTTTTAACTCATTATACAAAAAAGAGCTCAAAAAGTTTGAGGAGGGCGACATTTCAGTATTTTATTTTTTAAAGAGCGTCATTATAATCAAGAAATGACTCTTATGTCTCTATATGCCTAATTAATATATACCTACTTCGCCCCTGAGTTAACACGCATTAAAGCTGCATCTCAATTCGCCTACTCCGCTCATGAACTGAAGTTATGCCACTGCCACTGCAACTGGCCAGGTAGAGAACAATATTAAAAACGCAATTATAATATTTAAAAATGGAACTCTTTGACTGATGAATACAATTTTTTTCATGTAGCTGTCATTTGTATTTCTTTTGTTGCGTCATTTTATTAATAATTGCCCTCGTATATGATGTAGAGACACCAAATACATGAATACTTTACTTTTTACCACAAATTACAATGACAAAATAGTGCCATCTAGCGACGAGAGGATACAATAGATGATAAAAAGTAATTTTTATTGTGACAAGAATTTCTCTTGATCAAAGTTGTCTCACAATGTGAGCAAGTTATTTGACCTTGATTGACATTTTCTAATAGACTAAAGACTTGTTTAATCGATAGGAAAAAAAGTTAAATTATGGATTGCATGAAAACAATAGATTTCCTCAAATAATGTGCCGCTTTTTTAATTTTTAAGTCTCTCATAGAATGTTTTTATTCGTGGGAAATTTCTCCAAGGCCCAAGCTATCCTTACTTGCATGCGTGCACTTGCTAACAGACACACAAGGCTCAGAAAGGGTTAGGGAAGTTCGATTTTTGCTGAGCGCGTGGCTTTTTAGGTTACCTCTGGCGCACCGCAAAAATCGGGTTTCCAGACTCTCTCATACCGAACGTTTCTTGTCCTGCACCTGGAGCTAGTTAGGAATAACTAGTTCTTCTGTGCGGAACTATCAACTAATCAAGCATTACCTTGACATTAGCGAAATCATCGATAAATATCGATGGAGCCACGTTTTTAAAGAAAGAAGAAGAAGGGTAAGACCTCCTACTACGTGGGACCGTGGGTCTAACAGTGACTGGTAAAATATGGGCGTATTGATTGACTCTGTCCACCCTTCGGGGATAATGAAGTAGTTTTGAATGAATGAATGAATTATGTATTTAAAAAGCAACATAGGCCATATTTGTTAGTAAAATCTTATGTCCAGGATAGAATCAATTAAATATTAAAATAATAATAAATTATATAGGTTCCCATTGACGCACATTTCCCCCCGCTATGGCACTACAATGGTTAACATGAAGGCTTTGCATGAAGGCAATAATCAAGCCTCTGTGCGAGCATGTTCAGGATGCTGTTGTCGCTGCCCCGCACCCTGCGCACCAGAGACGCGCACCTCGCACCGAATCGTTGTACCCGAGCTTCTGCGAACATCCCTGATGCGCTACAGAAGCTATAATTTACATCCAAATATAATCATCAGTTGACGAGTGATTGAGTAACATACATTTTCCCCGAATCTAATTCTAACCAAACTGTCACTTTTGTAGCCAATTCTGACCATTTAAGGGTGACATAATGAGTGAGTTAAGTGTATCTGTATAGTCATAACTTACGTGTTAGCAAGTAGACGTTAGAATTCAAGTTTTAGCGAAAGTGTGGCTCAAACCGTCTGTCATTGTGACGATGTCTTGTTCTGTTTGAATCATACCGATATTACGTGGTCCAAGTTAAAAGACACTAACTGTATTTTTTAAACATCAGTATGAGTCACACACACACACATATATTGCCAGTAATTTTGTTGCTTCCACGTTCCAATAAGGGATAAGTAGGTAAGGACAGTTACTGGCCATTTTCGATTAGGTATAATTCTGTAATCCCATCTAAATTCTAACAAGACAAACCTCTAAAAGAAACTAATTCCGCCTCGAAATTTACTTATTCTGAGTTTGGAAACATGGTAACTTCATAATGCCTTAGTTTCAAAAACCTGCTTAAAAATATTCTTTTATACTAAAATTACAAAGATTAATTGATTGTTTGCATTGAATAGTAAAAGTACTGAACCGATTTTAATTTTTTTTTAATAATATGTACCTTCGTTATCCCCGAGTGACTAAGGTTCCTTTTTATCAGTAATTCGGAACGAGAAAACAAAATCACGCGGACCAAACCGCGGTAATCAGCTAGTATTTAATAAAAACCTATACCTACTTCACCTTAAAAATAAATAAAGTTACAAGGTTTTAAGGAGAAGGTACAATCGCTTGTATTTTATGACTTGAGGCAAACAACTCGACGCTTTATAATTGCAGTCGAAATAATTATTATAGAGTCGATTTCACAAGAGAATGTTGATTTAGGTTCAGCTTTACATCATACTTGCAGACATGCGTGACATACGCTTTTATCACGAACCTAGATACATATTAAACGATTAACAAAGGTGCCTAAAAATCAGTGCCTTGTATACCTACAAACCATCTGTGGAAGCTCGTAGTTGGCATTTGTCTGCATAATAATGTTCTTAACCATTTGGTACTATCGCCGTAATAAGCTCCTAAAATTAAAAAATGAGACTTCTTACGCCCTCATTCCAAAGCTAGAAATGAAGCCGATCTAGGAAACAGCCCGCTAGGGCTAGTCGCTTGGGAAGTTGCCGTAACATAGCTCTAGTAGACTACAGCTGTACTACAGCTACGTCCCTAGCGATATAGTGTAGATTAACGGTCTTTTAATACAGTAGATTGGTACAAACTTTAACCCAAAACTCGAATAGACAAACACACCAGTTCCAGAAGCTATCTGTTAAAGTTTATCATTAAAATAACAGTAAAGTATTATTACCCGTGAACACATGAGCTAGAAAGCTCATAGGATAGTTATTTAATGACCGCTTATATCTTCCTACGCTCTCAATGTATAGGCGTATAAATTATAAGTCTTTATTACATATATCCCAAGATTAATGTACAGAGAAACTCATTAAACCACATACAATACAATATATTAACAATAAAGTTATATCGACCAATAAGCGTACACAGTAAGCACTTTCGCTGTTTTCGCGTGGAAATCGCTTGCAAGCTCCCAGTGAGGTCGAAGCGACAGCGAGCGACGCCCGCGCAACTCATTTCAAATTTTGCACCATCAAAATTCGAATTAAAGTTTCGTAACTCGGTTTAATTTTATGGAGTGTTACAAAGTGCTAGTGTACAATGAGGTGATTGTTTATTGAAATTTGCTTTTTTTAAGAATTTGAATTGAGTATTTGTGAATGTTTTCCCAGATTGATTGTTTTTTTTTTTTTTACTTAATTAAAATTCATTTTGTAAGCTTTCGTAAGTTTATCGGTAATTAATATTGGTTGAAAATGACACTTAATAATGTCCACCCGCCTTACAGTCGGGTGACAAGCAAATTTTTTGGACGGAAGAGCAAGAAAGGCAAGCGTATGAAGAATAAATCTGGCACTTATGGTGGCAGAGAACGGTAAATATAATAGTTTTCTATTATTGCTAAATAGCATGTTTCCAAAAATACGTAATTACGAGTTTAGGACAAAATTATATTAATTTGAATCTTAATATACTCTTTTGGATATTTGTATGGGGTTTTGAATTAAGTTTATTTTAATAAATTCTCATTCGCATTTGATATAAATGCAATTTGATCGATACCAAGTCACACAACAATGTATGTATCAGTGCCTTACAGTGTATTAAGGTATTATTATAAAATTAGAAGTTAATAATTGACATACTTATAAATTGAGCAAAACGTCTCTACCTTAAAGACATTATACCTAGAAAATTACAGATACCTAAGTACTAGGTAAGTCAGTAGTCCTACGAAACGTTTACTCCTACACACACACACACACACACATACACACCCACAATTTGCCAGTATTTTTGTCCCACGTAATAGGGGGTAAGCCTATTGCCGTCACCGGCCACATTTATAATGGAATATTTCCAAAATGGCCGAATGAATTTAATAAAAAACTTGAAACCCGTTGCCTTGCCATGAAATGTAGATGAAAGGCAACAAAATCTTACGTACCAGCCGCTGTGGCACAGCCAATTAAAGTCCTGGGCGTCTGGATATGCCACTTAATCGGAATCTAATAATTGTTTCACCTCATTTTTATGTAAAATTGTTTTAAAAACACTTTCGATTCGAAATTGTTTAAGTTATTTTTACATAACATGTACAACACCGGAACAATTACATAATTGTTTCGGCTACAACTCGAATCCATGTAGCGGCGCACGCGCACGCGTTTGCATTTATTGAAATTAGACATGACGGTGATATTGATTAGTTATCTAAATGCGTAGATTACTCCTCTTCAAGTAAAATAGTAGACATAACATAGGTATAATAAATAAACTATGTAAGATATAGCTTTTTTGTTTCATAAATGTTAAATTAATTGACCATGAAATGAATCGTTCGAGACAGAAAGGTATGAACACGTCTTGTTAGAAAATAATAGCACAGAGTGTATTTTAATATATCTGTCACTGTCTCATACATACATAACTCATAGCTCCAACTTTGCATAGTTTGAAACTGTATGAAAGATCTAACATAAGACTATTGAAATTACTTGAAAGTTACTGATCTTTATAATTTGTTTGCTTACTGTATTATTGTTATATAGGAGGGGCTCGTTGAAGTTGCAAATCAGTAAGGGTTGTCTCTTGTTTGTGACACGGCATTGACCATAGAGTTGATATTGAGGCATTTAACGTAATAATTATTGGTCAAATTATGCTGGTATATATTTTACTTTACTGGACAACCCTAACGTTCGAATGATGTTCTCTGTAAACAAAAGAATGTGCTTTAATTAACGTCGGAGTGCAAGTTCTGTATGTAAGTACTATTCCCTATTCTGTGCTCGTGGTCTAGTGGTAACCGACAATGTTAATATATTGCAATAGTTAAGCAACATCGACTCAGGCCGGTCTTAGGATGGGTGACCATTTCTTAAGACATCGAGACCCCTCCGTGCCTCGTAGAGCACGTTAAGCCGTCGGTCACGGTTGTCTATCTATGGCAGTCGTTAGGGGAAGTAGGAGCCCTAAATAAAAAATCCGTCCTGTCTAACTACAGAACTTCGATATCGCCCATGGGTTGTGGAGATCAGATGGCAGTCGCTTCACGGAAAATATCGAAGTTCAGCCGAATCGCAGTTAGACTGGAAAGCCGACCCCAACTGAGTTGGGAAAAGGCTCGGTGAATGATGACTGTATTATTGTTATACTGTAACGCCATATTCATAACACACGGATACAATCTTACTAAGGAATAGCTTTCAAAGTTTTGCTATTTTAAGTTTTTCAACGTTCAGCAATTTCAACATGAACTAAAGAATCTTCACTTATAAGTACTTCAATTTAACTATAAATATGCTAATGAAACACACATAACTTTACTTAGAAATAGTGAAACACGAAATTGTTTCCGAAGTATTTTGCACATGTCTGATCCACGTAACATTTTATAATTATTTTGAAGTAATCATGTAATAGTTTACGATATTATCTTTGAATGCAAACTGACCCTACGTGACCCAATGACGATGACGTCAGCATTATTGATTAGACACTAACCGCTAAGAGAAAATAAAAGTGAAACTGGAAACGTGAGAGCTCATGATACCGATGTATTGAATTTTACGGTCACTGTCATTACTGTCACTTATGTGATATGTCATTCGAAACTAAATCGGATTCTCAACATGATCTTAGAGGTCCAAGCTGATTTCATCTGCCTGCACTGCACTTATTGACTTATGAAGCTTTGGGAATAGTTTCCGATTGGCGGCAATAAGGGGTGTGTCCTAATTACGTAAAACCAATAAAATAAATGTTTTTATAATTTGAGATTACGTGTTACTGTATAAATGAATATTTTGGACATTTCATACTACGTCAGTCATCTAGCCCAAATTCAGATAATATAAGTTATGTGCTATGGGATGTAGACGACTGATAAACATACTTAAATATTTCTAAGTACATACATACCTATATAATACATAGAAAACACCTAAACTCCGACACAAACAGTGGTCTCTCGCTGGAGACCATGCTTCAAGCCATGGTCTCCAGCGGGAGTAGGTGGAACGCGGCCGTGTCCTTCTGCGAGCAAGTCGTGCTCGCGAAGGAGGCGGCCGAGAGGGAGAGGGAGCGTACCCTCCCCGCCGAGTTCCGTAGTCAGCAGCGAGGGCGCCGCAGACTCATCTACGCCCAAGATCATCGACCTCCATGATCGGGGCCTGAGGACGGCGGGATCGCCACCCGTCGTCCTTACAGTAGCAGGCTAGAAGGGTTGCGTGCTGCGGGGCCTTTGCCCCATAGCACGCAACCAGATTCACTCACTGACGCGGGATAAAACCCTACCCCAAGACGCGGGATTCTCATCCCGACCCAACCCCCACAGAGACCACAGAGGTGGTCAAAGTCCGCCGGGCGCCACTGGAAATACGTTCTGCTTGTAACCAGAGACGCCCGGCAACTACTTTTTACCCCGGGAATTGGGAAGAAAATTCTTTATGACGGGGGGAGCCGCGGGCTTCAATAACAAAATTTTATTAATATTGTTAACCTTTAAATCAGGTGAGACATTCACAATTGGGTACCTACTTGTGCTACATTTACTCTGATGATGTGTATCTCAGCAGGTAGTTATGTATTAATAACAGTTACAACAGTATAAAATGTCTGTCTACACGACGTTTAGTTTCTGCTGACAGTCATGAGAAAAGCTGTATTTACTATGTGAAACATGATTATATTTTTATTAACACAACTAACAATTAATGGTTTAGATAACAAGCAACAATACGTACAAACTTATTATGAATGCCTCATATCCGCAAACCAAAAAAAAATTTCGCCCGTAATTATTCTACTTAGTTAAACTTAGCCATTAATTGTTCAGTCATTATTGTTACAAAGTTCTTACCACGTAATAGGAACAACAACCTCATCTTTAAAAATTTTTGGTGTGACGTAACGCAAATCTGACGGACTATGTAACAATTAAAGTTTTGTAATTGTTGCCAAATGTTTTTAACTTCTAGCCATCTGATATTTCTCAAATAATTTTACAATATGAATGGCCTATACCCCAACAAGCAGACGCGGTCCGTTACAATATATTTTATTATTTTATTTCAAATCTGACGGCCTATGTAACAATTAAAGTTTTGTAATTGTTGCCAAATGTTTTTAACTTCTAGCCATCTGATATTTCTCAAATAATTTTACAATATGAATGGCCTATATCCCAACAAGCAGACGCGGTCCGTTACAATATATTATATTATTTTTTATTTTTTATTTTATTTCAAATCTGACGGACTATGTAACAATTAAAGTTTTGTAATTGTTGCCAAATGTTTTTAACTTCTAGCCATCTGATATTTCACAAATAATTATACAATATGAATGGCCTATGCCCCAACAAGCAGACGCCTGCGGCTTCGCCTGCTTGACAAATTATAAACATAAAACTTTTCCTCGATAACCACTCTATCCATTGGTGCAAACCGCATCAAAATCCATTACGTAGTTTTAAAGATCTATAAGCATACATAACGAATGGAAGCAATGCATGTTTTATACAATGTATAATCTAAAATCTATATCCTCCAGGAACAAAATATACAAATCTAGGATTTTCGCGCTAATTCCCAAGAATTCCTCCCAGGGATGTCAGTAGGATGGCAAAGGCTGGTCATATTGCCACGTGGGAAGGCAATATAGAAACTAAATGCCTTAACGTGTGTCATCTTATCTAACCTTGTATTGACGCGGTCCGTTACAATTATATTATAATATTTTTTTTTTTTTTTTTTTTTTTTTCTTAGAAGACATATAGTTTTTATAAACTATTTAGTGTCTATTTATATATCTAAATACCATTTACGTGTTTTCGCATATACATATTTTGTGCTTGATTATTAAAAACAACAAGAAACTTAACAAGAGTGTAAATACCATTACAAAAGTAAAAAAGACAATTCGAGAACGGATTCAAACCAATGGTCAGATATAGTGCGAGTGTATTTAGATGGATTAGAGTTGAAAAAATCTAAGTCAGTAAGACTTCCTAGCTTGTTTAAGGAGTCAGCCGCTCTAACAAGAAATGATCCATTTCGGTAGCTGGTCTTACTTCTGGGAACGTGAAGTGGATAGTGCAACCAGTATAGTATTCTTATATCTGTGGTGCAACCTAACCGATCTAGTATAATAGGGACTCTTATGAGCAACTTTTCAAGGAGGGAAGGAGAATCTACTTTAGACTGCGCTATTTAACTAAGAACGTTACACCTGCGATTTCCCTTCTTTCGTGTAGTGGCAATAGGTGTTGTCGTAGGTGGTGTCGTCATATACTCGTATTATCTGTGGTTGCACGGGATCAGTTGTATACACTGTTAAAATTTTTTACATAATTCTTGGGCAACTTTCGTTGCCCTAACCTTTCTGTATTTTTAAATAACTATTTACACGACTATTACATAAATTTACATGACTATTACATAATTTTTATGTAAAACTTCATGAAAATTGGCGATTTTAAGGAAAAAATGAATTTAATATAATTTCGTGAATTTTATCACGAAAATTACGTAAAATTTCATATTTTTCCTTAACTTTCCCAGATTTTAAGGGGATTTTACAGGTTTTTGTAATTTTTTGCATGTAAAATTACAGAATATTTAACAGTGTACTGTTATTTATTATTATTTCCATATTATTCTATTTGATACATGTTGCGCACATTTTTATTTGTTCAGTTTATTTGTGTACGGTCTATTTATATATTTAATGTATATTTTCTATTTATTATCGTTTTATCATTTTTTTATTGTTTATTTTTGTTTTACTTTTTGGGAGGGGGGCGCCATCTCGACATTAAATAAAATAAATAAATCATCATTTATTTCAGGTAATTTACCTATAACAAAATTAATCAATTTAAAATAGTTCAGCATTAGTTCATCACTATAATCGCTGCAGAAAAATTATAATTATCGACTAGCTGTTGCCCGCGGCTCCGCCTGCGTGTTACTTTAGATCTACATAACTTTTTTATTTATGAACCGATTGAAAACCAAACCTTAAATGTTAAGTTGAATAAACCAAAACGCATTACTGAAAACCGCAAATTCAAATAAAAAATTCAAATCGGTTAAGCCGTTTGTGAGATTAGCGTGTTCAAAAATTCAGACAAACAGACAAAAGTTCTAAAAACCATTGTTTTGGGTTTTATTGCGTTCATACAACAGTTTCTCTATTATATTCTCTATTATACCATAAAAATTCATCTTAAGATACGAAAATATAAAATATTATTTATTATCTTCGTCGTGTGATAGTCCATGGAATTGTATGGCGAGCGATATTGTATCTTAAATAAAACATTTTTAATCTCATTTTTGGCTTCGGTGTCGGTCTAGTAACACCCCCTGCAATTAATTTTTTTGATATTTTCAATGTACAGAATTTTCACCTTCTCCAGATTTATTATAAGTATAGATATAATAGATATATGTATAGATATAGATTTTATAAAGAAAAAATAAATGTCACAAAAATACCTACTGATTATAATTAAAATGTCTCTAATAAGGAATATGTATTCTGAATGTCATAAAAATAATATGTACAAGTATATGCTGATAATAAATAAATAAAAACGTCACACATAGATATATTTTAAAAGACCCTCTCTGAAAATCAGCGCTTTCCAACAGCATCAAGCTGAGAGTGGGCCTAATTTTTGCACAGATCAGGCACTAGGTTGTTGCACTGGCGCGGTTTCCCTATCTTCACAAAGGCAGTTTTATATTTTGTTTCTGTGTAGAGATTAAACGTATTTTCTTTCTTTTTTTCATTCATATGACCATTGTTAAGCCTTAGCAATATAGCTAACTCACTGTGCATAACGATTACTTACTATATCTCTGCATTTCAAAGCAATGAGTTTGCTTAAACTATTCTTAAAATATTAAGATAGAAATTATTAGGTATTCCATTTCACTGTTGGTACGTAGTAACAATTGTGAGAAATTCCTATTGTACGTAAGAACTACTTAAGACTTACTACTGAAGATAAAGATACACCTACACAATCGATATCCAAATAAGAATATTGAACTTTTATTTTTCAAAAAGTCCTGGTTCGATTCCCGAGCTGAGTACAAGTTTTTCTGTATATCTGTGAATGCATTTTTTTTTACTAAAATCAATGACATGGTTTCTAAGAATAGATCTTCGTATGTCTTATAGTTTCAGACTTTCCCATATGAATATTACATGAACTTATATGATACAACAAAATAATAAAGCAGTGCGACATAAAACTATGCCCCATCAAGGAGGCTAAACTCAGTGCTACGCAGTGGTTGCTCAACTTGACATACGACGATACGGAAGATATACTCACGAGGCATTATCAAGACTGTCTCAAAGAGAACAGAGAGAGTAGGTAGGTGAAACATATGTCGACGTTTATAATGTCTTCTATTTAGCGAAATCATTGCAATTATCTAAAAATTCAACAAGATATTTTCCATTGTTATATATAAGTATGTTTATCAGTCGTCTAGATCCCATAGGACAAGCTACTTCTTCTTTTTTTAAAAACGTGGCTCCATCGATGTTCATCGATGATTTCGCTAATGTCAAGGTAATGCTTGATTAGTTGATAGTCCCGCACAGAAGAACTAGTTATTCCTAACTAGCTCCAGGTGCAGGACAAGAAACGTTGTTCGGTATGTGAGTGTCTGGAAACCCGATTTTTGCGGAGCGCCAGAGGTAACCTAAAAAGCCACCAGCCACGCGCTTAGCAAAAATCGAACTCCGCACAAGCTTATATTAGCTTAATTTGGGCTAGATGACGTGTGAGAATGTAAAAAAAAAAAAATTGTACCACAAACATTATTAACCTACGCTAATCTTAAGCACCTACACTTATTTTGCACTTATCTATTTACATGATTTAATATTGTTATTACTAAAAAGATCTCATCTCGTTAAGTTGGAGTTTAGCAATATTGAAAGTTAATATGGAGGTCGCTGCATGTGGCTTTTGGTTATTATTACTAATCGATTTTAAAAGTGCCAATTAATAGTTTGTATACTACGCAATCTTATACATAAATACATATAATCACGCATGTTTTCTAAGTGGTAGGTATAGGTATGAAAACAGTGAGCTATTATAATAAGTAGCTCAGTGTTTTTTTCTGGCTTTTGTCCATGATGGGCACGTCAGCCTTTACGCTCACTTATTAAGTAAATTTTTTTATATGTAAGTATATACACCTATATACCTTCATGGTAAGTAACAGATAAACGGCCTTTATTGTACTGCGTTGTATAGTACCTATACATAACATAGAACAATTGGCTCTTTTTCGCGTCTTCACGCAGCGCGCTCTAGTAATATGTTCGGTGATTCTAGGGTGTAGCGTGACCCAAAGGATAAAGCGGGACCATATTACTAAGACTCCGCTATCCGTCCGTCTGTCACTAGGATGTATCTAAACCGTGATAGTTAGAAAGTTGAAATTTTCACAGATGATGTATTTCAGTCCTCTATAACAACAAATACTAAAAAACAGAATATAATAAATATTTAATACGTGAACGTGTTTTTTTGCCGTTTTGGTACGGAACACTTTGTGCGCGAACCCGACTCGCACTTGGCCAATTTATTTAATTTAAATTAGGATTAAAAGGAGAACTACTGGCCACAGGGCGTGGTATTCCGTCGCTTCCGCAGATCGTTACCACCGGAACGCAAAAGGACCTAAGTGTGATAGTGAAGTGTTTACTAACACTAGTCTTAAGGTTCTATCACTAACACAACTTTATAATATCTATATGTATTCTTAGTTTTAAGGTATTTATCTATGGGCCGTAGAATAAGTTTATACCACCTGTAACTTTTCTATTTGCTGCCTGAAATAAATAAAAAAATAAAAATAAATAAATAAAAAATATTATAATAAAGATATTTTTGGATTTAATTGTGTACGATATGATGAAGGTAGTTACATTAAAAATAGAGACAAAATGTGTTACACATCGCTTGAAAGTAATGTAACATTGTCGGCTTTGTTGCTAAAGAACATCTCTTCCAGGCAACCTTATCCCCTATAGGTAAGGGCAATCTTTGGAAGCACAAAAGGATCGAACCCTTATAAAAAGATCTAATGGTATTTTGGGACCATTTTCCCAATATTACGACACCTGTACATCGAGATCATGATTGACTACTAATGTTGGCGAAGTTTTACAATATACCTAATCTATGTAATTGTCAATACAATCCCAAGATAGATGCTCATACCTAGTACTAAGTACCTAGTCTAGGAAACCGCATCGTAGTTATTCAAATATTGTATGGAGAAGTCAGAGTAATGGGTCTAATGGTATGTTTCTATCTTTCGCAGTGCCAATACGGCAATGGACAACGATGTGACGCCGGTCTACTTGGCTGCACAGGAAGGTCACCTCGCGGTGCTGAAATACCTAGTCCTGGAAGCAGGAGGGAGGCTGGATGCCAGAGCACGCGATGGCATGCTTCCCATACATGCTGCGGCGCAGACCGGCTGTCTGGATTGCGTTAAATGGATGGTAAGTTTAATGGTTTAAACTTTAAAGACTGTTGGGAATAGCTTAGATATACAAATAGATGAATCAGTCATGTTTCTGGTAGGATTACATCATTCACCGAGCCTTTTCCCAACGCAGTTGGGGTCGGAATTCCAGTCTAACTGCTTTGCGGCTGAACTTCGATATTTTGCGTGGAGCGACTGCCATCTGACCTCCACAACTCATGGGCGATATCGAAGTTCTGTAGTTAGACCGGTCGGATTTTTTATGTAGGGCTCCAATTACCCCTAACGACTGCCATAGATGTTTGTATGACAACCAGGACCGACGGCTTAACGTGATCTCCGAGGCAAGGAGGGGTCTCAATGTCTTAAGAAATGGTCACCCATCCTAAGACCGGCCTGACTAGATGTTGCTTAACCTTTGTAATGTGTCAACATTGTCGGTTACCTCTAGACCACGACCTCTAGTAGGATTACATATGGAAGATTATAGAATTATTATATTATATTTGAGTTATCCTCTGTTACTGTGCAAGTATGTTATTAAGGTCAATGACCATTATTCTCAATCTTTTATCATAGAGTAGGATAGTGCAGAAGCCCCATCGTGTGAAAGGCAACTGTTTACACCTCTGCATGCTTTCTTATGTATTCTATATACTATAGTAGGTATATACCTACTGTTACTATACGAAGCCTAAAACTTCGATATCGCCTCCATAGGCGATATCGAAGTTTCTATCTGACCTCCACAACCCATGTTGTGGAGGTCGCTTCACGGAAAATATCGAAGTTCAGTCGCATCGCAGTAAGACGGGGTTGGGAAAAGGCTCGGTGGATGATGATGATTGATGCCGATGACGATACAAAGCCTGCCTTATCAGGCGTGAATGTCTACTATAATCATTCACACTTCAAGAGCGCAGTTTATTCACATTATGCAATAAAATTCACGCTTTCCATGCAATCTTTGGACATAAAGCACTATTTGTTGTTACAGATTTACAGTATAATGTACCTCTATTAATGCTTACTTTAATTTGAAAAAATACTCAAACTAATAACGCGTTTAAATAAAAAGAAATTTCTGATCTAGTGAAGAGAATGGGTAAAGATTATAGAATGAGATTCGATGTGCATATTTGCTAATCAAACACGCATAAACCATTGACAGAGATAAAAGAATACTTACTGAAGTATATAGTACACGGGCCGTAGAACATTTAAAAATTTTGATTAACAGCAAGCTCATTTTGCGTAAGTAGCTTTATTTTACCGAGTCTCCCACATATATCTCAAATCAGGTAGCTAACAGAGTTATCCAGTTAAAATATTCGGAACAAAATTGTAAGGTTGCATTAATTTGTATAGAGCTGCAAAGTGGAGCAGGTATTAAGTACATCATTATAAATCAAATATCAAAAGTTCCCATCGATCCGACTTGTTCTAAAAAAGTTATTCAAGGTTGAAAAGTTAAAAAGTTGAAAATTTTCGGTGTTTTGGATTTTTCTCGTCAACAGTGAATTATATCAAAAATTATATATAACCTACAAATAAGTCCTTACAACATTTTTCCTAGGAATTATGGCGCATACTTCCGATAAGAAAGGATTTTCCAAAATTCTACTCTTAAAAGGGTGAAAAGGGAGGGACAAAGTTTGTACGGGACAACGTGACACCTCAGAAACTACTGCACCGATTTTAAAATTTCTTTCGGTAATTTAAAGCTACATTTTTAGCCAGTAATAAAACATCACGACAGAGTTAATAGGAGCGGACCAGCATTGCGTGTAGACTATAGCTTGTTGGACGTTAATAACCGCAATCTCTCAGAAATAGTAATTCCTGGGAAAAAAAGTGTTTTATTATCTACAATTTTGTACAAAACCAATTTTTGATATAATTCACTGTTTACGAGAAAAATCCAAAAAACCGAAAATTTTCAACTTTTTAACTTTTCAATCTTGAATATTTTTTTTAGAACAAGTAGGATCGATGGGAACTTTTGATATCTATATATTTAATACGACAATTTGTCTGTCTGTCTGTCCGTCCGTCGCGTTTTTAAATTTACATACATTTGCATGAAATATTAAAATATTGTTTTTTTTTTGAGGCGATACAAAGTTCGTCGGGATAACTAGTTTTATTTATAATGATGAACTTAATACCTGCACCACTTTGCAGCTCTATACAAATTAATGCAACCTTACAATTTTGTTCCGAATATTTTAACTGGATAACTCTGTTAGATACCTGATTTGAGATTTCTTTTTGAGATATATGTGGGAGACTCGGTAAAATGAGCTTGCTGTTAATCAATATTTTTCAATGTTCTACGGCCCGTGTACTAATACTATGTACCAACATAATTAAATTAAATTAACTAAACTAATATATTTTTGGACATTTTCACACAGAGTCATCTAGCCCAAATTAAGCTAGTATAAGCTGGTGCTATGAGATCTAGACCACTGATAAACATGCTTATACATAAAATATTAAGAAAGAAATTATAAATAGACCACAAAAACTGATGTCATCGGCGGGACTCGAACCCACGGCCTTTCCCTAACAGGGGGAGTGCTCTGACCAACTGAGCTACGATGACCACTACCGACGACATCGAATTTTTGCTTCATATCATATTCATAATTTCTACATCGCGCTATTAAGGTTAGCGTTGGATCCACCTACCGCAGTTCTTTTTATAATTTCTTTCTTAATATTTTAAGAATAGTGTAAGCAAACTCATTGCTTTGAAATACATAAATATATGCTTATACATATAAAGCGGAGAGGCGAAGTGCGTAAAGATTGCATACCCAACCATCGAATTAAGTATATTGTAACCAAACACGTGAAAAAATTCCCCGTAAGCAAATAAATAGATAATTTTCTGAATTGATAAAGGATATATTTATCCCGCAAATGTGTTTCTGCGGTAATTGGGAACGGGTCACTCCCATTAGCGGAAAATTCATAACCATTCCATAGTTTAATTCTTAATTCTATCAGTCGGGACAGATGTTACATACCTATAATCTCTGCAATCCGAGCACACCATACAATAATATAATAAAAGTACGATTATAACTTTCGCATTAGTGTGTAAGTAAAGTGAAAATCATTCGGGTGAATAACCCTGATTTATCGCTTCATAAATAGGAAATATATGTAATGGTCACGCGCAAATTATGATACTGATCACTCTGTGACTAACAACATGGTCTATCTTAGACTTAAAATCGGCATTTTAGGTCTAAGACAGACCAAATTTTTATGAGGAACTCGGCAGTTATGAGGTTTCTATCTTGATTGTTGTATTGATTATATATGTATACTTATGATAGGTGATGTTCAAGGCTCTGCCCGTGTACCTTTTTTTTTTATGTCCATTTCCGGGTGTCTGTCTGTACCAGGAGGTATTTCCAGTGGCGCCCCGCCGGACTTTGGTCACCTGTGTGGCCTCTTCGGCGGTTTGGGCGGGATGAAAATCCCGCGTCGTTGGGGTTAGGTTTTATCCCGCGTCGGTCATTGAATCAAGTTGCGTACTGCAGTCCCACAGTACGCGACCCTTAGGTTTGGATTCCAAAATGGCTATTGATTTTCTGTCTGGCATTTCTGGATGTCTGCCACTTCCTACACCTGCAGCATGCAGCAAAGATACGGGTATGTGCAAGTGGCTTAGAGCGCTTTTCCTTTCAAACGTTTTTCCACTATAGCGTTTGGATTTCGCCCGCAATGCATGTCGATGTCAATGTCAAATTTTATACAATAATGAAACGCGTTTCATTTTTGCGCGGGCCGCCCGCACGGCGCGCCGATCGCTATAGTAACGGGACTTAGGTGAGAACTGATTTGACGTTGATACGACACGCATTGCGGGCGAATTCCACACGCTGGTATAAATACGCATGGGTCTTACATACGAGTAATGTTTGTTACATGGACTTTAAAAAAACACATTAATCTAGTGACATCATTTACCTACCTGACATACCTACTTATATAACACTCACGAGCCCTATGCGTGCATTTTAATACGAGTAGCTTCTAAAATATGTTGAACGTACCTACTAATCTAAATAGTCCTTAGTCACGGCATCACGCGTTAAGGGCTAGTCCAATTTGGATAAGGGAATCTTATTTTTGTTGCGTTTGTTATTCTCAGGAGCTGGTTCAATAATAATGTTACGCAGTATGTTAGAAAAATGACGATATCATATATTATGATTATATACCTACAATCTGTGAAATAGTAATCGTTGTTCATAGAAAACAAAATATATCGAGGGACCGTTTATTTTGGAGCTTTTGTTTGTAGTTATGCGTCTATGTTTTTTCTGTTCACTGCCTACATTACGATAGCAAGTAGTCAGGAAATTGTCTGTCGGGTCAGCTAACCCATACTCATTTTATTCGTTTGTTATCGATAAACTCTGAAACTATTTTATGTTTGTCTCTTTTACTCTTACTTTCTACACACAATGTTAATACAACTTTCTCACTTGTGTATATATGTGTAGTGTACTATGTTTCCCAATTTCCAAGCATTATTTAAGGCAAATGAAGCGCATCCTTTTGAGTTAAAATTTAACCAGTAAAATTTCTCTTTTCTAGATAGTGGAACGCAATGTTGATCCAAATGCCAGAGACGGGGATGGAGCAACGCCACTTCACTTCGCGGCTTCTAGAGGCCATCTAAGCACAGTTCGCTGGCTCCTCAGACACGGAGCCAGACTGCACCTGGATAGACATGGCAAGAGCCCTATCAATGATGCCGCTGAGAATCATCATTTGGAGGTAAACTCTTCTTCTTTTTTAAGTGCGTGGCTCCGTCGATGACCCCGGCACGGAGGAACTAGTTACTCCGAACTAGTTCTCGGTGTGGGCCAAGAAAACGTTGTTCAATATTGGTATGATCAATATTTCACTTGCTGCCGAAATGCTCAGGTCGTTCAAATAGGCTTTTGGCTTGATCTTACGACTGTAGAATAACTAGGACTTTGTCATTCTTATGGATCATCTACACAATAGGCGATGATGGGCCATCACAGGCCATCACGATTGTGTAGAGGGTATGATCGTCTGCAATGGCTCATATTACGAACGTACACAAAGGTGCTACGAACGGTTACAACGCCGATGGCGGCAATCATGGCCGATTGTGTGGAGGTACGGTTAAGCACACATTATAAATGACAAGCGGACGCCCACGGCTTCGCCCGTGACAAATTATATACAAAAACCTTCCTCGAGAACCACTCTATCCATTAGTGAAAGCAATATGAATATCGGTGTAGTAGTTTTTGAATTTATCGCAAATAGACAGACGCTGCGGAGTATTCTCACCGCTACTTAGTGATAAATATATGAAAAATTAACTGATGTCGATATCAAATACAATTAATAAAACATTGTTTCCATAACGATCATAACTCTGCATTATACAATACCGGGAAAATAGGAAAAGCGAATGAAAACAGCAAACAAAGAAAGCAATTAATTGTCTCTGCGCTGAGTAATTGTTCTGTAATGACTTGATGTGATTATGCCAGGCTTTCTATGTTGATACGGTAACGTACCAAACTTGTTGGCCTCTGTGAACATAGCTAATGGTTTACTTAGTTTTAAACTTTCGTGTTCATTTTCTATGTTTAACTTCATTCGGGTTTCAACGCAAACATGGCAAACAAACACTACAATAGTATAATAATATCCAAAAATCCTTCATGGCAAAGGTGTGTAACTGTGTAAAAATCTAATAGTTACCTACAGAGATAAGTGTGCACTTTATTACACATAGCTATGTTCATGTGTGTTAGTTTCCGTATATAAACATGTATAGCTATTAGTTAGTCAAATACACAAAACATATTTGTATGTGTATTGTATTATTTTGTAACCAAAGAATAGTTGAACTCGCATTTTAGCTCTCACACTTACTTCAGAGAGGTCAAAAAGATTAGTGATATCTATTCGCAGTAGTAATCCATTACTTTAAAATGTTTTCTTCTTATCAATTGTCAATAATAGTGCGGAAATCGTCAATAAAACTAGAATGTTATGTTACGAGTTTCAATTACTTAGATATTTATCTGGGTCAATATAAATGCAACTTTAGTGTACTTATCAAATCAGCTGTTTCTAAATATTTTAGTAAGTTTAGGTAAAGGATTCAATATCAATAGAAACAGTTTTGCCAATTTAAAAACCAAACCTTTAAAAAAACACCACACAACATACATTAGTATAAGATTTTAGCTTTTAAATACTCATAAATTACTTAGTAAATTTTGAATTTTTTTTTTAACTCCACGAGACCGCGAGACCGCCGTTCCATGCCCTTTGCTGCGGGCGTCTCTCTGGTACACCAGAAGTTATTTCTTTGTACAACAGACGGTGTTTTTTGTTTTTTTCTTTTTTTTTGAACCTTTGTTATCTCAAACCGTTAATTCTCAACATTCATCAAAACATACAGTATGGTGCATACATATTTATTTATCACTAGCTGTTGCCTGCAGCTCCGCCTGCGTGTTATAGTTTTCTTGATCACCAGTTACTGATTTATTATGTATAGCTGTTGCCCGCAGCTCCGCCTGCGTGGTACTTTAGATCGACATAACTTTTTTATTTATGAACCGATTGAAAACCGATTTAAAAACCTTAAATATTAAGTTGAATAAACCACAACGCATAACTAAAAACCGCATTCAAATCGGTGAAGCCGTTTCTGAGATTAGCGTGTTCAAACATTCAGACAAACAGACAAACAGACACACAGACAAACAGACAAACAGACACACAGACAAACAGACAAAATTCTAAAAACCATTGTTTTGGGTACTATTGCGTTCATAAAGCCCCCCTACAACTGTTTCTCTATTATATCTTCGATGTACAGACATCGACCACTTACAATTTTATTATATGTATTGATAATGATTATTGTCATGTCGTCCATACTAATATTAAAAAGAGGAAAGATTTGATTGTATGTTTGAATTGAATATGCTCCGTAACTACTAAACCGATATTGAAAATTCTATCACTGATATGTAGCTACATTATCCCTGTGTAACATATGCTAGTTTTTATCCCGGTAATGTGTTCCCACGGGAATCGAGAACGAGAAAACTATATCACGCGGTCGGAGCAGCTGATCACCGTTACTCCACCCTCCATCTATTTATTTAACTAGTTAAATTGATTCGAAGTTTAACTACAGTAATACAAAATTTAAAAACAAAATAAATTCACGCTTTTTTATCGCCGAACACATTTCAATAGATAGAAATGGGGAATGTACCCCCCACCCCCCTTAGCTCTCGAGAACTACTTATGCTCCAATGATGGTTTACCCCTCTATGGATAGCCCTCGAACTGGAGGCAAGCCAAAAAATCGATAATTTGACCTAGCCCTAAGGGGTCAAAAGTTATAGGCAAAAACCTATGGAGTGGTGCGGCGCGAAGCACCGCGCAAGACACTGTTCACTAGAAAATAATTAGTAACTCAACACAGTTCTCAAAGTAATAGTAAGTAAGTGACTCAATAACTAGTTATTTATGAGTTAGTGCTCACATATGAACACTTTCGTATCGAATTACTTAAGTTACATTCGAATGACTTAGCAAAAACTACTGCGAGCATAAATGCACTTAACAAGTATTATTATAGAGCGTCTAATCGGTCTACATACTTTCTACGTCCATGTATATGCGTGGTTGTTATAAAGCTTACATTTTGAAAGTATCAGTTTTCACTGGTCACACTTCGGTGGTTCTTTTTCGGCGTATACGCATAATTATATTAATTACTAACTACGTTCGTTTTTAATACCGGTCAAAGCCAAGAAAGTAAAACTCTATGTAGGTACTTATTATGTATATTTTGGCTAGTGTGGTACTTATTACATATAATATACAAAGACGTATATAGATAGACATTACGTTACCTTCTTTGTGTATGTACACAAAGAAGGTAACGTAATGTCTATCATTTCAAAAAAAGGAGGACTTCCCAAGTGACCCCATTTCAATTTGGTCCCATTCCGACAACTATTTGATCCCGTTTCGGTAGTTTGAAGTCGGCTGCTGTGCCAATTTTTGACGTGTATTTTTATTAGGGTTGCTATCTACTTTTGTTTTGTTGCTAAATTATTAAAGAGTAACCTGAGAGGTCGCTGGGGCCCTTCTTACATCTATCGGGCCCCAGCGACCTCACCTGCTAGTGGCGCACCTGCTGATTAACGGACGAGGTTCGTATATTACGGTACCCATGTGGTGGCTTTGGCCCCTACGTGGATACCAGGTGGTACAACAGTGTTGGTCCGGGGGGGTACCACCGTGCAGCTGTGCTAAAGCCCCCCAAGTAACCCAGCCCAGGCTGGGTTGCGTTAGGGGTTCAGCAGCTGCACTGCCGGGCCCGGGGCGGTGTATGGTGCGGCAGGCAGGGGTCCAGTGGGGGCGAAGCTGAGTCTAGTGTGGGTGGTGTGGGTCGATTCGCCGGCCAGGGAGACCCTTAGCAACGGCGTTGCCGCGGCCGCCCGCAACATAGTCATGGGGCCCGCCTGGGACCAACCACCCCAGTAGGCTGCCCCACATGTTGCGCATAATCCTGTTGTGGGGTCGCCGCTCCGGGTGGTAACCGGTTGTGGGGTAGCGGCGGCCTTGCATCAGGGGGGTTTGGGAGCCCTTCCGTCCGGCGGGTCGGCTCCGACCTAACCACACGGTTCTAGACGAAGCTAGCCTATGCACTTTGTCACTTACTGCCGCACCAAATATCGCCCTGTCTTCACGCTTCCCCATATTTCAAAATGACAGTGCAACAAGAGAATAGACGGTACACAGCGGCCCCTAGAAACCCCACAAAGTTGACTTCGTTTGAGGTGGAGTTCGCGAATATCCGCGGACTCCATGCAAACCTCGATACCGTCCACCATCACCTGGAGTCGGCACGGCCTTCTGTGATGTTCCTAACGGAGACACAGATACGCCGCCCTGACGACACGTCGTACCTCTGTTACCCGGGCTATATCATTGAAGAACAATTCCGCGATAAAGCCGGCGGATGTTTGCTGCCGCCGGTTGCGCTGTCTGGAGAACCCCTCCTACTCCGTCCTTTGGCTGCACGTGGATCATGGCTCCATGAGCCAGATCTACGTGTGCGTCTACCGCTCCCACACAGGGGACACTGGGACAACAAGGCTTTTCGAATACCTCAGCGAGATGGCTGACGATGCGCAGGTGCGGTTCCCGAACGCTGACCTGGTTTTCCTGGGGGACTTTAACGGTCATCACGTTGAGTGGCTGGGGTCCCTTAGGACCGATCATGCGGGACGAACCGCCCATGCATTCGCTCTCTCCCACGGGCTGACCCAGATGGTACGGGGGATCACCCGGATACCTGACAGGTCAGACCACACGCCCGCCTTGCTGGATCTACTGCTGACGAGTCGCCCAGCCGAGTACAGTGTGTCGGTACGCGCCCCACTGGGCACATCCGACCACTGTGTGGTGCACGCCAGCTTCCAAGTGCCTGCTCGTGCTGAACAAATGACTCGACGACTATGGCACTACTCGTCGGCAGACTGGGACGGTCTCCGCGATTACTTTGCGTCCATCCCGTGGAGCCAGCGCTGCTTTGTAGGGAAGGCGCCTTCGGATAGCGCTGCTGCCATTGCTGGCGAGATCAGTCTAGGGATAGAATATTATATCCCTTTCACTGATGTCGCCAGCATCCGCAAAGCTCGCCCCTGGTTCGGGCGTGAATGTGCCGAGGCTGTCCAGAAAAAACAGTCGGCATATCGCGCCTGGGTCAGGGCTCGGGCGGCACGTGACCCGAACGTGAACCGCCTCAAAGCAGCGTACAATCGGGCCACTAGGTTCAGCAAGAGGGCCTTCAAGAGAGCGGATGCCCAGCGCGTCGCGCGGCTTGGTCAGGAGCTCACATCCCATCCCACGGGCAGCCGTGGATACTGGCAACTGGCCAAAGCCGTACAGTCAAATTTTTGTCAACCCTCGCTGCCACCACTGCGTTTTCCTGATGGATCACTGGCTCACAAAGCCCAAGAGAAGGCGGACATGCTCGCAGACCTCTTTGCGGCTAATTCCCGGGTCGATGACCGTGGCCTGCAGCCCCCCGCCATCGCCAACTGTGGCCACACTATGCCTGATATTGTTATCAGGCAATGTGATGTACGGGCAGTGCTGCGGTCACTCGACACGCGGAAAGCCAGTGGCCCTGACGGCATTCCGGCGGTGGTGCTACGAAAATGTGCTGCTGAGTTGTCTCCAGTATTAACGCGTCTGTACCGCCTGTCATACTCTACAGGCCTCGTGCCGGAGGCCTGGAAGGAGGCGAACGTACAACCGATCCCCAAGAAAGGGGATCGATCCGATCCAGGCAACTACCGACCCATAGCTGTCACCTCAGTCATTTGCAAGGTGCTCGAGCTTCTTATTAATAAGCAGCTCATGCGATACCTGGAGGATCACTCGCTAATCAATGATCGGCAATATGGCTTCAGGCCAAAACGATCAACGGGTGACCTCCTGGCATTCGTCACGCATGTATGGGGTGAGGCTATGGAAAAGTTTGGCGAGTCCTTGGCTATTAGCCTGGACATCGCCAAAGCTTTCGATAGGGTCTGGCATGCTTCGCTCCTTTCCAGGCTTCCGGCATATGGTCTACCTCCTCAACTGTGCAGCTGGATTGCCAGTTTTTTAAACGAGCGCCGAGTGCGGGTCCTCTGCGATGGCCAGGCTTCTCGCTTTTTGCAAGTGAATGCCGGGGTACCGCAGGGGTCCGTACTGTCACCAACTCTCTTTCTTCTGCATATCAATGATATGCTTTCCCTCGGGAACATTCATTGCTATGCAGATGACAGTACATTGCACGGGAGTTACTCGGTTCGTCCGACGGCGGGGCGATCTGTGATAGAGGAGGAGAGACGACATCTCGTGGGTGATCTCGACCGAAGCCTCGACAGTATCTCCCAATGGGGTGCCGAGAACTTGGTCGAGTTCAATGCCCACAAAACACAGGCGTGTGCATTTACAGCGAAAAAATCCCCTTTCCTTCCCCTACCCACTCTTCAGAATGCAATATTACCAATGAAGGACAATCTAGACATCCTTGGCATAGACGTTCGTCGAGAGCTCAATAACACAAAATACATTGAGAGATGTATTGGGCTAGCTTCGCGGAAACTAGGAATACTGAACAAGGTAAAGCGATTCTTTACACCGCACCAGAGGTGTCTGCTGTACAAAACGCAGATTAGACCCTGCGTTGAATACTGCTCTCACCTCTGGGACGGCTCCGCGAAGTATTTGCTGGACGCACTCGACGCTATGCAGCGACGCGCTGTTCGCATTATAGACTGTCCGGAGGTAACGGGAAGCCTTGAGCCGCTAGCCCAGCGCCGAACAATTGCTTCCTTGGCCGCGTTCTACCGTATTTACCACGGTGAGTGTTCTGAAGAGCTCTTCAACCTGATCCCACCCTCTCCCTTCCGATCCCGAACAACGCGTGCCGGGCAGAGATGTCACCCTCATACCGTGGAAACCGTCTTCGCGAGAACCGAGCGTTTTAAACGATCGTTTCTCTGCCGAACGATGGTGGCTTGGAACGCCCTGCCTGCGCACGTGTTTCCTCCTACATATAACCCTGGGCTCTTTAAGCGAAGCGTGAAGAGGCACATTACAGGGTCGTCAAGTTGAGGGCCACTCTCTATAGTATTCCTGTGTACTGTGAGAGTCGCCCTCAATTGCCAGACGTCGCCTCAGCTTACCATCAGGCGAGTGGCGTCAATTTGTCGACCTAAATATAAAAAAAAAAAAAAAAAAAAAAAACCTTATTAAACTGTCGATTTACGGACTTGGTTGAACTTGCTACACATATTTAATTGCCATATTTAGGATAAATACTCGTAATAATCAATCTATGCAGATACTCGTAGATAAATAAAATTGTCTGTTTGAAATTATAAATACGGTACTTTTATTTATAGTGTATACATATACTCAGATATAGATAGATACAATTTATAGATCATTATAACATGTTATGTATGCTGTATGCAAAAAAAAATACATAAACTGTATTACATCACATTGTAAATACATAAAATTTGGCGCCATAACACACATGAACATTCATTTAACTTTTTAAGTAGGTTAATTGTATGTAATGTTATGTTAAATTCACCAATATAAAACAGTTTCCTTATGTATTACTTAGTATAATAGGAAATGGATAAATTATGATAAATTTGTAGGCTAGTAAAAGTGCAGAGTTAGAACTTCCTAAGCTAGATAGATTTGTATTCGCTTTCACTTTCTTTAAAACGACAAAATCAATCGTTTGCAATATTTTGATGGGATCAATAGAAGTCTATTAAGATAATGCTCAATCATATAGAATTCTGTTGACTCCATACCACAATATCAGAACCATATCCATTTGGTCAATATGGTACGCAGATGGCATAGTGATTCGAGTTTTCCTTCTCTAGCCACTGCTAGAGATTCGAGTTTTCCTTCAAAACTCGAAACAAATCCCTACATCAACCCAGTATGTAGGCTGAATTCTTCCGTTTTTGGGGGAGATTTATGGCCAGCTCTTCTTGGTCTAAGAGATGACGCACAGGTGACCGAAGTTCGCCGGCGTCATATGGTTACCCGGACCGCCTGGCAATAGACGCTAGGGCGGTAGTTAGTAAATAGGTTCTTCGTTCTTGGTCTAATCTAATGGAGTTATACTTAGGTACCTACTCTATCAGCCCTGTGGGTTACTTGATATCCAAATATACGGCTAGTTCGCTTAAGAAAGAAAGAAATAAATACTTACTGACTTAAATAGGTTTCATGTAGGTGGAGGTCAGATGTCTCCACGGAAAATATGGAAGTTCAGCTTCATCGCAGTTAGTCTGGAAAGCCGATCCGTAAATCTTGTCTAAGATCATCATCCAATGATCCTTTTTCCAACCCACTTGGAGTTGGTTTCGTAATCTGACTGCGAAGCGGCTAAACTTCGATAATTTCTGTGAAGCGACTGTGAGCTCTACCACCCATTGGCGGTATCGAAGTACTGTAGTTAAACCAATCCACCACAGATAATATAATTTGTACCTACTTTAAATACTAGGTATGCAATGCTGCTAATTGCAAATATTGAGTGGAGCAAATGTTTTTATTACATATAAGAATCAGAATCGAACACTTAAATTAATTAATCGAATGAAAAAAAATCTATTTTCATTGTTGACGCACGTGTTTCCACGGCAACCATTTAATCATCTGGTTTTCCGGTGATGTCCAGGATATTTTCGGTGATTATTCCTCCGTTGTCAGCTCTATTTTCATGATTTCAGAGATATGGACTCCCGGGTATGATGTCGACCAGCATGCCAAATTTAGTCAAAATCGGTCGAGCCGTTTCGGAGGAGTTGGCACACAAACGATTTACACTTGTCGTCTAAGATAGAGCTTCGCTTCGCTCCGCTCAATAAGTATTTTGTTTGTTTACAGTGCTTGAACGTGTTGGTGGCTGCAGGCGCCGCGGGCGAAAGTAAACAGCTCTCCGCGTACAAAACAGTCCACTCTTGCGCATGTTCGCCCGGCGAGGCACGAGTAAGTTTTCTCATAATTTTTTATTATTATCTCATGGTCTATTGCAACCCGGACTTAATTTTTTTATTTATTTATTTATGTACACACATACGGTATAAAAGCGAGAAGAAACGAATAGAGAAATATCATTTATCATCATCACACTTAGATACATACGATACACATGTACATACATATTATACTTACATAAAATATACATAATTATAAAATAAATAAATACTTACACATATTAACATACAAAGTGAGTGATAGACATACGGACTTTAAGTAGGGTACATACAAATTTTAGTTTAATATTCCTTAATAAATGCACCTATTTAAAACTGTGACAGTTCTTTTAGATAATTCCAATGATTTATCAAATTGCCAATGAATAATTAATGAACATGATTTTACATCTTACTCATTCATATATCTCTGATATAAAGAGGAAATAAGATGCAAAGATAATATTAAAACTAGCAATTCCGGCTAACTCGCATAATTAAGTTTGTGTAACACAAAATTTGGACCGATTCCATTCGTATAAATACACTTAAAGATTATACGAACCGATTGCGTAATTATTCCAAATGATTGCATGACAAAATACATTCCACAAGCTTTGTAGTTATATTGGATAATAAGTTACGGCTGAGATTAATAGAAACTTATAGACTGTTGGTGAATGAATTCGAGCATATTGCCTACTGCCGATAGTTAATGAGGGTAAAACCATCGAATACAGCTAGTTCTTTGCATAAAAGCGGAGTTCTTTTGAACCGATTTCAAAAAAGGAGTAGGTTCACAATTCGACTGCATTTTTTTTTTGTTTTTTCACCTCAGAACTTTAGAATGGATTTTGATGATTCTTTTTATATTTGAAAGCTGATGCTTCGCATTTTAATTTGGTCTAGTTTTGACAAATTTGAAGTGGTTTTTTTGGTAAAATTATTTCATCCCCTATCACACAGAACATAATATCAGAGGTTGTCAAATAAATGTCATCATCCACCGAGCCTTTTCCCAACGTAGTTAGGGTCGTCTTTTCAGTCTAACTATGATTCGACTGAACTTCGATATTTTCCTCGAAGCGACTGCCTTTGACCTTCACAATTATGTGTGATATCGAAATTCTGTAGTTAGCGGTCGGATTTTTGTTTAAGGGCTCCAACCTCTAACGACTGTCATAGAGTGCGTCTTAAAAAATGGTCAGTCGGTTACGTCTAGACCACGAGCCAATCCCACTATAATATTAATATGTATATTTTTTTCTAATTCCAGTGTGCTCTCCCAAACTGCATCAACGCGAGCAGCACTCGTTCTCCCTTCTACCTGCATGTACCCGAGCGAGACAGACACAGCTCCGCTCAGGACCGCCGTGGCTCGTTGCCCTCCACGGTGGGTTCAGCCAGGTCTGGTCCAGCAGACGGGCTGTACGTCAACCCGATGCAGAGGAACGTCAATACTACGCTTCATAGTTCTTCAGGAGAAGAGAGCTCAGGTACTTTTTACTTTTACAATGTAAGGTGGCCTCTGAGAGTGCCTCCGTACCTCGGAGAACACATTGTCGGTCCTGGTTGTCACACGAACGAGCATTCGAGCGTACAGAATTTCGAGCCCTAAAACAAAAATTCGACCGGTTAAACTACATATCTTTAATATCGCACATGGGTTATGGAGGTCAGAGGGCAGTCGCTTCACATAAAATATCGAAGTTCGGCAGTTAGACTAGAAAAGCTAACTCCAACTAGTTTGGGAAAAGGCTTAGTGGATGAATCGCAGAATGGGCCATGATTGCCTCATCGTCGTAATACGTTGCAAAGTCGCCAATCATGGCCCATTGCAGACGATTATGCACTCTACTGTAGAGGGTTTAATCGATCACGAATGTGTAGAGCCTCTATATGGCCCTACATGGCCGATTGTATAAAGGCCGCAGAAGTAGTAAGGTTTTTTTAGGAGATAAGGAGGCGTGAGAGAAATCAATTCAATTGTTTTTATTATATTTGTTACCTCATATCTTAGTACTGGGTGAACCGATTTTGTTTTTTTTTTACATGAGAGCTACTGGTTCCCGAGTGGTCCCATCTCAATTTGGTCCCATTCCGACAATCATTTCGTCCCATTTCGGTAACAATGGTTGAAGACAGTTTTGTGTCAAATTTGACATGTTTTCTTATTTATTCCAATCGAACAAACAAAAATCCGATTTAACTCTATAACTCTCAACCACTCTAATTAAGTAGGTATTCCACTTGTCCAACCTGACCATAGACAATAATGAAAACGAAACTCCTTACCATAAAGCCCATAAACTTTTGCTTTCCATCACAAAATTATAGGCAACAGTTGAAAGTAAAAGCGCTGTTACGTATCAAGGTAAACTTGTTACCGTCAGTGGACCTAGTAGTGGTCTAGCACCTTAATGTGATGCGAGAAAATATACGGATTATGTATACGGTATTTAATGACGATTGATAATAATGATATCAGAATAATATATGGAGGTGGCTCGTGGTCTAGTGTTAACCGACAATGTTAACACATTGCAAAGGTTAAGCACATATAGCCAGGCCGGTCTTAGGATGGGTGACCATTTCTTTAGACATTGAGATCCGTGCCTCGGATCACTTTAAGCCGTCGGTCCCGGTTGTCAGACGAACATTTATGGCAGTCGTTAAACGTAGTTGGAGCCCTAAATCAAAAATCCGAACAGTCTAACTACAGAACTGATATCGCCTAAGGGTTGTGGAGGTCAGATGGCAATCGCTTCACGGAAAATATCGAAGTTCAGCCGAATCGCAGTGCCTGCAAAGGCTCGGTGGATGATGGTTGATACATAGATTCATGCGTCGATACCTACTTGTTTATACAAATATAGTTGAAGTGGTTGGCTTGATTTTGATGGGACTTTAGCTGATATTTTATTAAGTAACATGGGCGAATTGAGAACCATAAAACTATTTCGGTTGTAAACTGTAATTTATACCAAACTTAAATGAACAGACAGCTGAATCGAGATCATTTCATACAATTGGTATGTAATTGTTAGGAATATGAGTTTAAATTGCTGTCAGTCAAAAATAATGTAAAAACCTTAGGCAGGCAATCTATCCCCGAAGAGGCCAAAGTCCGCTGGGCGCCACTGGAAATACCTCCTCCCAAAAAGGCAGGCAATCTGGTACATCTACATCTACTATTATAAAGAGGAAAGATTTGTATTTTTGTGTGTATGTTTGTAATGAATAAACTCAAAAACTACTGTGCCGATTTAAAAAATTCTTTCACCATTGGAAAGCTACATTCACCCTGAGTAACATAGGCTACTTTTTATCCCGGTAATGTGTTCCCACGGACCGGAACCGGGAACGAGTTAACTGAATCACGCGGGCGGAACTGCGGCGATCAGCTAGTAAGTAATAGTGCTATTTTATTATATATATTTAATAATAATATGTGCTATTTTAACCGACTTAAAAAAAGAAGGAGGTTTTTAATTCGACTGTATTTTTAATCCGATTTCGTTTTTTTTATTGAAAACTGCGTTCTGTGGGTTCTATATCAGTTTGATCCCATTTCGACAATTATTTGGTCCCATTTCGGTAATTTAAAGTCGGTTTTTGTGTCAATGTTTGTTTGCTCTACTTTGTTTAGACGTCATACTATTCACCGACGCGGGATCAAACCCAAACCCAACGACCACCAACGACGTACCAGAGACGCGACGGAATTTAAAAAAAAAGACATACTATTACAAACTTGAGAAACTGGCAACCGTGGCATAGACGTCTTACTAAAATGTTAGAGGCTCAAGCATACATTACCTTCAAGTGGTGCACCTGTCGTTCAACGTTCGATTTAGCCAGAGTAATACCCGGTTAGGTGCAATAAACTCGTCCCTATGATGTGGAGCCATAAAAGTTACAAGACTATCCGTATCTAATGAATACACAATAGCTCTCATAATCCAATCACAGTCATATACCGAAACATGTTTATGGTAAACTTAACCGCATCTAATAGGCATCAATACGACGGAAGTGAGTAGCCAGGAAGCGCACGCGCACCTCTATGTAACGTACGTTGCACCCCATTGCGCAGTTGCTTTCCTGCTGCCGAAGCGAGCGGACGTATTCTACCGTAACAAATGTGTATTAATAATGGATGCTGTAAAGAGATCCTATATACAAGATTGGTTGAATGTGATTGATACAAATTCTGATGGTGCGTTTTATTTGTTACTAGCCGACATGTGAGATAGTTTTATGGTTCCCAATTCGAGTGGGAACACAATCCCTGTGGAAGAAGTAACCTATATTACACCTTATTACATCAGGTATCTGCCAGTGAAAGTCTTGTTAAAATCGGTCCAGCCGTTGCAGAGATTAGCTGGAACAAACAAACAGAGATTTATTTTATAATTTTTGTCTTTTATGTAAGTACCCTACCGTTTAAACTTTCAGATACATTAGGTAACGTTGTTAATTTGAAATTCTAGTGAGCAACATGTGCTCAATAATTTAGTTCTTATAATCAATAAGGGACCTGTTTACAAAATCCCTAATTCTTCATACTTATATGGGTTTTTTAAGTATACATTTTCCAACAGCCTGCTCAGCTTCAGACGCGGACACAGCCACAGCAGGAGGCTGGTTTCTACACAACCACTCAGGCTCCGGAGCTCCGGCCGCTTTGTACCAGCGTGTCAGAGATCTGTTCCACAATCGCTCGCCTGGACCGAGGGTACCGGCCGAAGGACAAGAGGCTCCGGCCATGACTGGTGAGTTCTGTCAGAATTGCTTCTAAAAAACAAAAGAGTATTCGTTTTAGTACTAGATTTTGTTATTCGTTTTGGTACTAGACACCCAGACAAAATAGAACTTACCGATGTTATCGCCAATAAAGAAGTTGCCTACGTACGACTAAAATAAATAATTTAAATATGTTGTTAAATAAAAACTTTCTTATACTTATTTATTTTTAATCATCAATCGAAATATTAATATTGTGTGACGTCATGGGCTAGTATTTTATACAATTTTCTACGAGCCCGTTTTGAAATCTATACTTTTAATAAATCAGTAGAAGTGAAAATTCTGTACATTGAAAATATCAAAAAAATAAATGGCAGGGGGTGTTACTAGACCGACACCAAACCCAAAAATGTGATTAAAAAATTTTTTGTCTGTCTGTCTGTTTGTTCAAGCATCACGCAAAAACTACCGGTTCGATTACGATGAAACTTGGTATAATTATTCTTTAATATCCTGGGCACCACGCTGGGTACTTTTTATCCCGGAAAAGTATATACAATAAAAAACAAACTTAATTTTGCGGTTCGATCCCTAGACCCGATTACTGTACCAAACGCAAATAATAAGTTTGTCGTAGGTTACGTCACCCGCAGTGGAGTTCACTAAGGGGCGCTGCACACGGCTAAGATACTATAATATTTTATCTTAAGATACAATATCGCTCAACAGCTATACATAATAAATCAGTAACTGGTGATCAAGAACGCTATAACACGCAGGCGGAGTTGCGGGCAACAGCTAGTTTAATAATAAGAAGTTGATTTGACTTTGACAATCTACCCGTTTGCCCTATTGTAAATAGTATTGACATGTTTGAGTTAGAACAATAATTACTGTCCAGGATCGTGGATGTCAGATGAACTAGAGGACTCAATAATGACCGGTAAGCCTGAGAAATAACTGAGGCTGCTAGCACCTCAATACTCACGGCTTCCACACCATTTCTTTGTGTTTATTCACTGCATATAAAGTCCACTGCAATACATAAACATCATAGAGAAGTACCATGCTTAGGTACTTAATTGATGTTTAATAATGGAAAGCTTGCTACAGATTGTTTTATAGCGTCTGATCGAAGGCATTATCTTATATCAGTTAGTGCCTATTGAAAATATTGTAAAAAAACTGAGTTTCATTATTTTTCCTGTATAAAGATAAACATTTTAATTAGAGCGTAGTTAGAGTGTAGCGAGTGAAGTTCTCATGGTGCAAGAAAGTTCAATCCTTTCTTATGCGCGATCTCTGTCAATACTTTACCGATTTCAACAATTTTAATATCAAATTAAACTAGATTTAACTGACATCATTCTAATGGAGCCCGAGTTTTCAATTTTGGCCCCCAAAATTAAAAAAAAAAAATTTTACACTAAGATATGTGATGCTTGCTGCGCTCTAATATGCTGCCGCGAAGCAGGTGGGCGACCTAGTGTATTAATATCTTTCAAAGTAAATTGTATATAGTTATCCACATTAAATAATAGATATGAAGGTTATCATCATGTTAAGAACCTTTACAATTTTGAAAGCTAGGTATAAGATTCAAAATAGACTTTTAATAAAAATAAAAGCTTCAACGTAAAGGTTTTGATCAGACAACGTACGTACGCGCTTTATCCGCAAAATGAATGCGCTGAAATATAAATTGTCGTAGAAAAACTTACAATGACGTATAGTCTATGAAACTTAACGCGTAAATACATAAGAACAACTCTAGATACGGACTGTAGACTCAAGATTCTACTAAGATTAGATAAGAATCTAATCTTGAAATAGTTATGTAATACAAAATAAAGTCTAGTAAATAGACCTATGTCATCTTACTCATGCCTCGGCGAAAAACATTTAATTATTTATAGAACTATTTTACCATTGAATAGTTTTATTTATAGCTACTTAGAATGACTTTACTATATTAGTCTATTTTTAAACTTTCTCGATTTTAACTCTTAATAATCGATATAAAAACGGGACTTAATCGAGATGTTATCGAAGGTACGACAGTCGTGGTTGATGCAAACCAATCCAATCGTTAACTAACCATAATGCGGCCTCTATAATGACTCTATACAACCGGCCATGATGGGCAATCGCAGAATGGTCCATGATTGCCCACATGATCGTGGTGCTCTTCACTACTAATAGGGCATCTCACATTCGTTGATTGTCATCCATAAGCTATAGACGTCGAAACAGTAAGAGCAGCTGCGATTCATGAAACCTCTCTTCAGAGGAATTTCAACCTTATTTCATTTAGATGGCTTGGCAAAATGAGTTTATGGTAGGTCATGAATCAATTGGTTCGACTGTACACCCCTTGCCCGAAAAACTGACACATCGGCGATTAGGTTCCATCATCACCGGTCATGGGCCATTGCAGACGATTATGCCATCATGGCCAATTGTGTATAAGACGCATAAGGTATCGTACCTTCAATTTGAC
Organism: Nudaria mundana; assembly: GCA_963556515.1. Lineage (NCBI taxonomy): Eukaryota > Metazoa > Arthropoda > Insecta > Lepidoptera > Erebidae > Nudaria > Nudaria mundana. The sequence continues at coordinate 3,273,236 of OY748305.1, read as the reverse complement.
TATCTTATTCATTGATACGATACTTAACGAGTCACTATATTTTCTCTTGCCTTGAGCTATCCGTCTCTTTGTCACTTGTATAGTTGAGTCAGATTCCTTATTACTGTCCAGGGTCGACGCTTTCTGAAGATCTGGAAGACTCAATACTTACCGGTAAGCCTGACAGTATTGACGTAGTGACACTTGGCTTTCACAAAAAAAATTCAGCCACAGCCTTTTCAAATCTAAATTTTTCAAAAGAATTCGGTTTTATGCACTGCTTATGAAGTATTTATAGATAAATAAATAAAATTTATTGCTTCGGTGGCATAGTGCGTATACGCCTGCAGTATTGTCTTGGGATCAGATCGCGTCAAATATTTGTGTGAACCACCGAATTTTGTAACGCATCGTTATCTAGTTCTGAAAGCCCAAACTGTGCTTTTGAAGCTTAATAACATTGTGTGTGAATGTCTCAATTAATATAATAATAAATCTTATACAAAGCTTATTCATGCTTTCGGTTCTCCACCACGTTGTCATCTAGTTACGCTAAGGTTGCAAAATTGGATGATTACTCTTTTAAAGAGACAGATAGAGTTTAAACTGCACTTCCGCTTCAAACTTGAAGTTTCAATGCAATTAGAAGGACTGCAATAAAACGGCAAACCAACCGTGCAGCCCGAGTGAAGTCGGTGTGTAAGTAGAAGGCGTGCAATTCCGCTGAATGCAAGCCAGCTGCACAGTCCAACTGCATTTCAACAGCAATTTTATTTTTGCTAACTAAATGCAAACTGCAAATTTGCAGCCCAAGGGCAGTAAAAATTACGTCCGTCTGTCTGCCTTACTTCTGTTAAAATCGTTTTTTCAATTGATATTTTTTCATCCAGTGAAAGCTGAAATTCACGGTTCAGCTGAGACGACGACTGCGCAAGAGCAGTCGGATAGCGACAGTGGTGCTGAAGCGACAAGACGTGATCATCATTACGAAGATATTTACCTGCCTCGGGACGCACCATCTAATCATCAGAGGCGAAGGTAAGGAGGAGTATTTATCTCTAAAAAGGTAATACAGAGCGTTCATTATGCCCATAATTTAGCCAGTTAGGTACTAATAGTCTCACGTAACAGAGGGTGAGCTATTGGCGGTTCCTGAGCTCTGTGAGTATTCTTGCCAGAGCCTCAGCCCGCGTCAGTCTTTCAGCAAATGTACCGCGTCCAGATGAGGTGGCTTATGAACACTGGAGATGCTGGTAGAGTCCTTTTGAAAAAATTAAAAGCAAAACATCACCTTGACGCAAAATATAGATTCTAATTCCGATGTCATCGATTGTAATCTTAGTATTTCAGTTGGTCATAGCATTTTCCCTGAAAAAGTGTTCGCATGCAGATAACTATCTATCGTTTCGTAAAATAATATTAAAAACCATATCAAAATTGACTCATTTCATGGACTGCGCACACAATATACACTCGTGGAAATTTCGTGTCTGTCACAATTATGTTGACACCAAAATAACATCTTTTGCAATGAATGCTTCCGTAGGTACTGCGTACAATATAAGTCTGCGATGTCATTATAATGCAACTTTAGACATAATTGCGGCTACAATATATAAAACATTAACCGCATATTACATTAACATTTCAAAGCACCTGATTCTCTATATATTATATATAGACAAAAGTTAACTTAATATTTTTAAATAAATGCCACGCCAAACGAGTCTACAGAATCGCTACTGAGTATAAAATTCAAATTACGAGTATCAATAGCTTGTGATTCAATAGTTATGGGATTAGATCTGTAGGTATGTAATAGGTATATGACAGAATAGATGCATCAGTTTCGTGATATCATAATATAAACACTTATTCTTGGTGAATGAGAACAATAACGTATACACGAATAGCTGCAAAGATATTTTCATAATTGTCAGGGTATAGTTTGGAACTAGTCATTCCAGGCAACTCATAGAAATAAAATGTCTGTTCAATGTGAATTTTCAACAAAAAAACAAGACTTTTTCGATAATTTCATTAGTAATTTATCTTTAAGTAATTATTTTAAGAGTTGTCGTGTAAATGTGATGTTTAATAATAGGAGCAGTTCCCGCGACTCCGGGAGCCACAGTCGTCCAGGGAGCGCCGCCCTCATCGTGGAGTACAACACCAAAGATATCATTGAAACGTAAGTACTATTTATTCTGGACTTCATATTACCTTTTGGAATTTAGGTGTGGGTTACAAAATGGCCCATCATTTCTTGAATATTCTTTCCATGCCAAAGTTGCCTGGAAGAGATTCCTCTTTAGGGATAAGGCCACCTGTTCTTAAAATATTAACTCCTGCCGATGACATTTCAGTTTTTGTGATTTATTTATAATGTCTATCTTAATATTTTAAGAACAGTTAAAGCAAACTCATGGCTTTGAATTACAGAACTACAAAGGCCACCTGTTGTACATCATATTTAGGACATTAAGACCTTTGATTATATACATATATATATACTAGCTGTCCCGGCGAACTCCGTAACGCATTTCTTTTTCATAGGGACTGTCGTGACCAAGGGAAATAGGGATTGTTAAAAAATAGGGGTTTATCGTAGAGGGTTGAAAATTAAGGGTTGTATGTATTTTCTAATGCTGTACCATAAAAAAATTAAAAACTCCTAAAATTCTAAAAAAAAATTTGTGTGGGACACCTTTACATTTAGGGGGATGAAAAATAGATGTTGTCCGATTCTCAGACCTACCCAATATGCACAGAAAATTTAATGAGAATCGGTCAAGCCGTTTCGAAGGAGTTTAACTACAAACACCGCGACACGAGAATTTTATATACGAGTATTAGATAATCAAAGAATCAAGTTTTAAATTCTTCCGCATCTTTTAACATAATGAAGATCAAGGCATCCCATTCAGATTCGGCCAACCAATACCTATAAATGTTTAATTGTTGTCTATTTCTAAGGGGTCCTATCAAGTTCTCCAGGGCCCAAGACCTGCTCGTGGTGTACCTACTGATAGACGGATGAGGCTCTGAATAATTATTCAAAGTGCTCAGAAACGGCTATAGGCTAACCCTTTATTTTGTGGGATCATTAAACTGACTGGCGCAGTGTGGGCTTATTAAACGCCTCTATCTACTCTTTATAAAGTCGTGATTTTATGATGAATGTTTTCTATTCTTCTCTATTATTTTTGTTGAATAGGGGAAGCAAGGCATACGAGGAAGTATCATCGGACCCTCACTCCAAAACCACCATCGCCAGTAAACTGGCTGCACTCACACATAAAGCCCAAAACTTTGTAAGTACTCACACACACACATCAGAACACATCATACAAACATTATTTTATACTCTCGATTGATGACTCTTGGTGGATCTTGCTCATATTGAACATAACGCATCATCATCCAATGAGCCTTTTCCCAACCCAGTTGGGGTCTGCTTTTTACAGTCTAACTGCGATGCTGCTGAATTTCGATATTTTCCGTGGAGCGACGTCCACGACGTTGACGATATCGAAGTTCTGTAGTTAGACCTGTCGGATTTGTAGGTCTCCATTGCAACTACCCATAACGACTGCCAAAGATGTTAAATATAACTTTAATGAAGTTCAAAAATGTATTGAAAAGATTTTTGCAATTCTAAGAACCGAACTGTTCAGAATGATTCTATTGACCTGATCGGAGGCTAGAGAATGAATTGCATATCGACGTGAAAAAGCGAAAATACTGTATACAAAATGAATTTTTGAAAAGGGCTTGGATGGCCAAATCCGAAACTATAAGGAATAGCGAAAAATGCTCAAAGAAGTCACGAGCCCGATTTTGATGAAACTTAAAACCTCATCATTAGGTTTTTGGAAAACCAATAATCCTAGCTGGGAATCGAACCCGTTGATTTTGAAGAAAAAAAACACATCCTTTATTATTACACCATACGATAGTGTCGCTGTTAAGGATCAAATTCTGCGAAGTAATGATATACGGCAAATTTAAGGAAAAAATTGAATTTTAATAAAATTCATATTTCATGTACAAAAGAAAAAAAAATAAGAAAATATTTTTTTACATTATAAAGAAATTAAAAGCAAGATTATGTTCTACTTTAAAATTTTACCAGCCTGCCAGAATCATTCAGAACAGAATTTAAAACACGTAATAGTTACGATCTTTTCTGGGATTTCGAACGAAACAAATTATGATACAAAATTTAGGTACATGAAATATGAATTTTATTAAAATTCCAAATTTTCCTTAAATTTGCCGTATATCATTATTTCGCAGAATTTGATCCTTAACAGCAACACTATCGTATGGTGTAGTTTTTTTTTTTTTTCAAAATCAACGGGTTCGATTCCCAGCAAGGATTATTGGTTTTCCAAAAATCTAATGATGAGGTTTTAAGTTTCATCAAAATTGGGCTCGTGACTCCTTTGAGCATTTTGCGCTATTCCTTATAGTTTAGGATATGGCCAACCTAGCCCTTTTCAAAAATTCACCTGTATACTCAAAATTGTACAATGATTACCAAAAACTATTAAGAATTCAGAAATTGAATCCTTAAATCTACAGTATAAATTGTAAAACATCATATTCCATCCCAGGCCAGCCGTTTATCATCAGCAGCAGGCAGCCGGCGTCCCTCAGTATCTGAGGAGGCAGTAGTCCAAGCGTCCGCCTCCTCGGGAGTGTCCTCGGGAGGTAGTTCCGGTGACGAGGCTCCTCCCCCGCCCCCTCCACCGCCCGCTCCCCCCGCGCCTCCCCCGCCGGTCGTGCTCGAGGAACCTGCCTTGAGACCCTCAGAGTTGAAGTGCAGGCTAGGTAAGTTGACTCACTTTTGTACAAAATTTGAAAAATCCTGGGGTTATTCTAAAGCTACTGAAATGGTACGTCAGCAGATGCCTCAGCAGACGGCACGTGCGGGCTCCATCTGTCAACATGACTTGAGATGTTGAAGGGGGCACCGAGGGTACAATACCAAGCAAATACCGCCCTCTACACGTTGGCAGACGGCATCCACTGGATGTGGAGCTAGCATTACAAGGCGGCTATCCCGCCCGGCGTTGGGCGGTTCGTTTTTACCACAGATAAAAGAATACTAAACTAGTACAGATCATGCCCCATTCCATAGAGTATTATAAGTATACAGGGTGTAACATTGATATGGGTCAGTGAGGGAATCTAGACAACTGATAAACATACTTATATAGTTCTAAATACATACATAATATACATAGAAAACACCCAAACTCCGAAACAAACATTTGTGGATCACACAAATATTTGATTCGACCCGGGAATCGAACCCGAAATCGACATCGGAGTCGAAAACCGATGCACTACCGACCATGCCACCGAAGCAGGTAAATTTGGTCCTACTCCGACAATAATTTGGTCCCATTCGGGTAAAAATTTCAAAATCGGTTCATCCAGTCCAATGATATGAGGTAACAAACATAAAAAAAAAAATAAAGTCGAAATGAGAATTCTCCTTTTTTTGGAAGTCGGTTGAAAAGGTTACGAGAAGTTTCAAAAAACTAAAATAAAAATCTAACTACTTAAGTAGTATTAGAGGGGGCAGACCTCTGCTTGCTCCTTTAGAACACAGCCGTGGTTATAATGTACGTAGGACGTAGGTATAATAAATTTGGAAATTCCAAAACATTTTATTCGCAAAACAACAGAAAAAAAATTGCACATTTCATTTTAACTAATTCTGTCTTAATTAGAAAATTTGACACTAACTATTTAATATTTATACAAAGAAATTAAAATTTTGCCGCATACGTAAATGAGTTTGTTCACTTTCTACGCATAATGGGCAGTTAGTAACGTTCCGGTTGTAATCGTAAAATGCAGTCGAAACCTCGGATGATACAATAAAAGCAAATATTAAAAAAACTACTTGGAATACAAACTTACATTGTACTTTCCATTTTTACAGAACTTGTTTTGGAATTATGTGAGTTCAGTGTGTTAGGACGGCAGTGTTGTTTACCTTTAACGAGAGTGCTTTTAAACATTTGGATAAAGTCGAACTTTAAACGTGCAACGAACTTCATGACGTAATATTTTAATAACAGTGACGCTGACAAATAATTGTGTAGTTGTAAAACAAGTTAAAATGTACACTACATATTATAATACCAAGACACGCGCAACTTTTATCAGCCCTTCTATTCGCAAACTCGTAGGTGCTGAACGAATTTTCATGCGATTTTCACATGTCGACAGTGTGCTTCATGAGGCAGATATAGGTGTGTATTAATAATTTTTTGAATATGTACTGCACTGTAAAATAGGATCGATGTGGACTAGATTACTCACAAACTCTAACACACTTTTTTGTACAAAAAAAATTGTACAAGCCCTCGGGAATTGATAACTTAGAAAACTACATCTACAAGCTACAAACAGGCGGAGCCGCGGCTATAAGACAATTTTCTAGATTCTTATGACCACGGGAACTCATTATCGTGATGAAAAATAGCCTATAGCATAGGGATAATACAGTAAAACAGTGAAAGAATTTTTTTAAATCGGTTCAGTACAACTATATAGTTACTACATCCGCAATCCGACTCGGATAGCTCAACTGTAACAGCACTTAGGATTTTAGCCGTAACAATATAGGATTCAGAAAGATTCACACATGCTTTCAGATTAATAAACTGCTTCACTGGCGTGGTAGGTAGTGCATCGGCTTTCGACTCCAGAGTCTCGGATTCGATTCCCGGGTCGAATCAGATATTTGTGTGATCCACGAATGTTTATATTATGTATGTATTTAGAAATATATAAGTATGTTTATCAGTTGTCTAAATCCCGTAGCACAAGCTTATAGCTTAGTCTGGGCTAGATGACGTTGTGTGAGAATGTCCAAAAATATCCAAAAAAAAATGTGAAGTGTAAAAGTAACACCAGTATTATGGCAGTGGAGGGGGTTAAATAAATACTTAATCATTACACTAAATATATTTCTGAGCAGCAAATATTGTGTGTGTTCATAATCTTTTAAAATTAAACTTTAATTTTTAAGTTACTCTGTTATTATTATTAAGGTAATCTGTGCTTAAGTTGTAACCACGACTAGAAACTTCGGTAAGTGTAAATTTTAAATAATTTTCTATATTAGTTTTATTAATATTAAATACAGAAATAATATAACATAAACTATTTCAATGGCGTGTATAGTAGGTTGAACATACAAGCCGCAACTGCCACAACAAAGGTCCCAGGTTCGATTCCCAGATCGGGTTAAGTATTTGGATGCAAATATTTGTTTTAGAGTTTAGTACTTTTACTACTATATATATTCTGTAGTTTAGGTGTTATTCGTTATGTATTGAGTAGGTCTAGGTATATTTTTAACACACACACACATATCACGCCTATATCCCCGAAGGGGTAGGCAGAGGTGCATTATACACCCACAATTTGCCAGTATATTTAGTCCCACGTAATAGGGCGCAAGCTTATTGCCGTCACCGGGCACATTTATAATGGGTTATGCCCAAAATGGCCGAATGAATTTAATAAAAAGCAGCAGCTATATATTAATTTTGGAAAAAAAAGTAATCCCGTTGCCTTGCGATGAAATGTTGATTAAAGACAACAAAGTCTTACGTGCCAGCCGCTATGGCACAGCCCATTGAAGTCATGGGCGTCTCGGACTATATATTTATATATTTTAAACCGGTTTATTATTCTTTTTTTAACTGAAAGCTACTACTTCCCAAGTTGTTCCATTTCAATTTGGTCCCATTGCAAATGGAGGTTGATTTATGTCTCAATATATGAAGTGTTTTATAAAAACTAGATTTTTTTTAAATAATTCCTAGGTACATTTATTTACAAAAAGAATTACAATATACGTAATTATTTACTAAAATATTTCGATTTAACTAGCATACTGGTACCCTTAGATTACTGGTTGATGAAAACTAAGGACCTACCTTTAGCAGGCACTCGCCACTGTCACTCGCCTAACAACCGCAAAAAATACGTGACGTCAGCGACAACTTTAAGTTGTAAATCAGTAAGGGTTGTCTCTTGTATGTGACACGGCATTGACCCTAGAGTTGATATTGAGGCATTAACGTCATAATTATTGGTCAAATTATGCTGGTACATTTTTTACTTTACTGGACAACCCTAACGTTCGAATGATGTTATCTGTAAACAAAAGAATGTGCTTTAATTAACGTCGGAGTGCAAGTTCTGTATGTAAGTACTATTCCCTGTGCCTATACTTAAATATTTAACTTTGTTTTAATCATGTGTAAGTACTGCCATGATTTGATGGTAAGTACGTGATGGTAGAAGTGTGAGGAAATGAGTGGGCAACATTATAATTATTCATCACAAAGTAGCGCAGCCGTTCAACGTTAACTCCAGATGTGGAAAGTGATCGAAACTATTAATTATTGCGTGAAAGCTGCGCCGGCGCATTCAGTTAAAGCCGGCGTGTGTTGCAGTTGAATCTAATTTTATACCTGGAACTAGCTGAACTCGCAAACGTTGTTTTGCATTATCTCGTAGGGGTTTAAAAATGGATTACGACCGATTCTCAGACCTACCAAATATGCATAAAAATTTTCATAACAGTTGAAATTTTTACCGATGATGTAGGTATGTAACAAACGTGATTTTTTGTCGTTTTGGTATGGAACCCATTGCGCGCAAGTCTGACTCTCACATGGCCGGTTTTTTTAAGTCTGAACACTCAACGGAGGTTTTATGTACACCCGTATGCATCCAAATAAACGCGCCAGAGAGGTATTTCCGCATTGTTGAAAGCTATGACTAAATGTAATATTCAATAACCACTTAGGTTAGAAAGCGACCATAACTTCACTATTGAAGCACATGTTTGTAAACATAGAATCTTAAACCATAACCATGCGCATACGCAATTCGTTTAGTCATAAATTATAATAACATACAATACGGTTACCTAATCTATGGTTTGTCAACAATATGGTTATTTTATTCAATAAATATTCCGCAACTACTTGATTCGCGCAACTTCGATCACTTGGAATAGTTATCTCGTATTAATGTTGGGATATAATATGTATTAAAACATTGAAAACTCAATATCAAAAGTATCTCAATTTGTATCCTTATAGATTCGGTCTGGATAGAGTTAGAAAGTCTAAATTATTAGGGTATGATGTCGTTAAGGTATAATTTTTTTTTTATAAATAAAATAAATATAAATTAATATTTTTGGACATTGTCACACAACGTCATCTAGCCCAAACTAAGCTAATATAAGCTTGTGTTATGGGATCTAGATGACTAATAAAACATACTTATATATTTCTAAATACATACATATTATACATAGAAAATACCCAAACTCCGAACCAAACATTTGTGGATTACACAAATAATTTGATTCGACCCGGAATCGAACCTGGGATCTCAGGGATGGCAGACGCAAACTCATACCACTGCGCCACCGAGGCAGTTGTGCAACAGCTATATTTAAATAATGTTTATTTATGTATAATTATATTTAATTAAACACGTAAAATTTCAAGTGTAGGTATAGCTATATTTAAATAGAGATGTAAATTATCCCGATTTCGTCAGTGACTCACTGACTTATGCTCAACAAAACCTCTAGGGTACTTCCTGATGACATTGAAAGCTGAAATTTGGTGTGAATGCTAGGATTAACAAATAAACAACTTAAAAATTAAGAAATCATTACATTTTTCTGCTTGCCCTAAAAGGGAGGTATGAAAGTTTGTATTGGGTTTTATATTTTTAAAGAGAGTTAGAAGCTAGTTACTTATTTTTTAAGCTTTTTATTACGTAATCATTATAAAACAGGTATGTACATTTTTCTTTCCATCCCCTAAAATGGAGGGATGAAAGTTTGTAAAGGAGTTACATCATTTTTAAATATTGAAATTTTGATTTGAGACAGACATACATTACGCTTACATTCCCGACATACAATCAATAAGTACTTGACGTGCTTTAATTTACATGGAATGTTTATAGTGTTACGCAATTGTGTAAAAAAAATCCTCCCAGACTTCACTCTAAAATCTAAAGCACTGAAACTAGTTAAGTTTAAAATAGCTGAGGAAAGCCAAATAAATCATGAGACCTTTTTTTTTAATTCCGCTGCCCAAGGCTGCGGATTCTCTCACGTCCGTTGCCGGGCGTCTCTGGTGCACACGCAGAAGGTATTTCCAGTGGCGCCCGGCCGATTCCAGTGGCGCCCGGCGGAAATCATGAGACCTGCATTTAAAATAACTAGTTATCCTGGCGAACTTTGTATCGCCTCAAATATAAAAAAAAAGAAAAAAAAAATCATGCAAATGTATGTATTATTAATTATAATTGAAAAACGCGACAGACGGACAGAGACAAATTGTCAAATTAAATATATAGAAGGCAGTTTATAATATAGGCAGGATGCGCACGAATTAATACAAAATTATACTTAAATAAGGTTTATACTCGTATTTATGATTTTCTACGAACGTCGCGTCTAAGGCAAAGTTTTATTACATTTGCTCAATAGTGATACCCACTGATACCACGTGAGGGTACTTTCAATGTTGCCTTGATAACATTTTACTCAATGAAATGGAACGGAAACAATAAATCAATGCAACCGTATGTAATAATTAGGCTCACCTATTACTCAAAATGTGAAATAAATTAGCATTGTTTAACAATTAGTTTTTGCAAGATGCAGCAATCAAACTATTAGTGCGTTAAGTTTTAGCATGAGATTAGGGAGAAGGAGGCTGTTTGTTAAGACGGAGCTTGAGGAGTCTTCACAACGATGGGCTCAATCAAGAATGTATGCAACATGATAGCGGGCGCATCTCTTAACCTATCAACTTGAAATTTGGCACAAAGATATAACATAAGCCTGTGGTTTGCTGTATAGTTTTTGGTGTATGTGGCTCTTATAGTTTTTGAGTTATTAAGCATTAAAGAAACCTGCCTTTGACAGTGCTAAAAAAATGTGATTTTTACCTCGCGCGCGAAATTTAAATTTTTAAATGCTACAATTGAAATTGGCTCGCGCCATTGTTGAAAAGTGAATTTTTTGACTAAAGATTTATTTTTTAGCTTAGGTTAGGTTAAGATTCCGCCAGCTCCGTCTTTATTATTACGATGTAACCGCCCGCGGTCCAGCGAATACCTAGTTAGGTCCCTACCGAATCTAAAATAAAGAAATGAAACGCGAAAATTAAATTTTAAATCTTAGTATGGAAACTTTACGAAATCTTTCAGAACATCTAGCTATTTCTAACTGAATTACAATTAGAAAGCACACAAAAATTACACTAGGTCATTTACAAAACAGTGTGTGTATATATAAAAGTAAAAATAACGTTCAGACAGTGAGCTGAAATCGTCTCAGTCTGTTTAATGGTACCATCTCGAATTCATTAATTAATCGCACTAGTTTCTCTTGCAAACAGCTGAGATTAATTTCGTTGTCAACTTGGGAATAGTGGCTGTACACGTATAAGTGCACTTATATGTTCTTAGTTAATTTTCAACCTCGACTACGGCGGAACAGTTTGAACGTACCGCGGATTTTCGATACCCGCGGATTTAATCGTAGTAATAAGATAGTTTACTGACTTTTCCCGACATTTCAATGGGTTTAGACCGTCACGGGTTGACGAGGTATAGTTTCCGACTAGCGAGATGTGGTACACGGTATTGAAGAATATCGTTCGAGGTACCTATTTGATTTATTTGGTAACACTTGCGTGTTATGCAGTTAAACTTAGGTACAGTCTAGATAAATTATATTTTGTGATCTAAATTTTGTCATTTAAATACCCCTTAATAATAAATCAATGAAGTCTAAATAAGCTCTAATTTGATAAAATCTTTGATAATTATATTAATATACATTGTATAAAAGGCCTACCCTAAATGATGACCTATGACTTAAACTCAACGACAAATCTATCCTACAATACTTACTAAAAATAAAACAATGTGTAAGAAATACATAATACATTGTGCAACCGCAACCAATCCAGTTACAAAACAGTATCCGACCATATAGATCAATGCAAAACTGAAATTATCAATATAATGAAATAATTACGGCTTCGATTGTACAGGCAGGCGCGGGCGCATCACATATATCGCGGGGTGCGTGCGCGTCGAAGCGCGGACTTTCTCTCCCCCCTAATATCCGCCATCTTACAGCGCGGCGGCGCGGTTCTGCGGCGTCGGCAGACGACGAGCGACCACGCGGCCTCAACCTCGTGAACAAGCAGGCGGCGCTCCCGTTCGTACCTCCCGCGTTCCCGACCAACGCGCCCGACCGCCTCATCAAACCCTCGGAGTATTTGAAAACAATCACGGCGCCGTGCAAGCGAGACGACAGCGCGGCGGAGGCTCGACCTCCGCCGCCGCCTCCCGTGCCGGCAGTCAATGTGCCACCGCCACCTCCCCAGCCGCCTCAGACCACCCATCAACCCCTAGCCATGATCAGCAGCGCTGAACTCACTGCCGTCAGACTGAGGACCCCTGCCACCAAGACCTTGTCTGCACCACCCCCGGCACGATCGGTTAGCTTGCAATGCTTAACCAGCGCGGCGGAATTATTCAAAAATGCAAAGACAGATCTCATTGAGGAGTTGAAAATGTCCAAGGATATCACAGGGATAAGGAAGCTGAAAGTGGAACGTGCGCGACGAGAAAGTCTTCAAGACAAGGAGACGTTCACGGAGTTCACAAAGAGATTCACAGCGGAGAATTTCGTTGATCAGGTCAGTGAACTTTTATTTTTTTATGTTTAACTTAATCTTACATACTTATTTGCACGTTAACTCCATTCAAGTGTGAATTCTTGCAGTTCTTTTGATCATTTCTGTTGGTCCATATAGTGGCTAAGCGAAATCTTGACGTCAGTTTCAGTAACGTCCGTTAATGATAGATCGCGGAGAAATTTTATATAACAATTTCTCTGTGCGTGCACCGTCAAGTCTTAACTATAATCTTAACACATCATGCCGACACATGACACGAACAACTGTAACTGAGATGTTATTGCACGCCAAAAATACTTTCACATATCGAGTAAAGTGAAGTACAATAATATTGGCGACATGATCGAGAAGTTTATACTCCATAAGCGATTGGTCCCGGTTTCGCACAGACAGTAATATTTTCTAGTAATACTCTGGGATAATGTAGCATTCTAATGCTGAAAGAATTATTAAACATACGCCCATAACCTTTTAATTTTAATCGTTACAAATACCAATCTTTCCTCTTAGTGATATTAGTATGGGCATGTGGAGATAATTACAAGAAAATGCATACATTCGCGATGCATTTTCTTACAATCAGATACAGTAACCCAGTGAGCTACTTGTTTCTCCCCCACTGCTTAGCTATCTCTACGAATGCTCTGATATCTAACAGCCGTGAAAAGTGACGTATCGTATGGATGAGAACGTGCAGTCATTGAAAAAAATTGTTTGCAATTATAGATAATAGATGGCATTTAATGCCTTAAATATTTTTGTGACGAAATATAATGTAGTACTTTGAAAAATAATAATATCGTTACGTGGGTGTATGTTTTATTGCCAGACCACGTTGCTCTGTTAGCATTCGTTTGTTCTTAATTAGGATTTCATTTAGAATTCAAGAGTTTAGATGTAAATTTCTAATCAATTTCCCTTTCCTCGCAATCATAATTGCAAAATAATATAAGTACCAATCAACAGATAAGGTAGTTGTTGTTATTAAGTGGTAAATAATTATTTTAATACCAATTGCTTGATTCATTAAGCTTGATGTTTAAAGGTCAATGTACCTACTTAGTGTGTAATTTAACTGATTGGAACGACGACGTTTATTTATTTATACTTTATTGTACGCCAATACAGTAGGTATTCATTAATATGTACATGGAGCTTATTAAGTCTAAGAGCCTAAGAGCAATACAATGGGCGGCCTTATTGCTTAAAGCAATTTCTACCGGGCAACCTTTGGATGGAACGATCCTTGTAGGAAGAAAAGGTAGTAGTGGCCGTAGGTAAATAAACTTACAATCTAAATACATACAATACGACGTTATCTGTCTTAATCATTGTTCAATCTTCTTGATGCTCGGACTGCTGAAATTAAAATGTGTGTTAGAATTTGGGTTCAGATCTTTCATATATTGCCCCTTATACAACTCACCTTTACCTCGGAGATACAGGGATTCAGTTTTCTTAAGTTCCATGTAGTATTTTTTTCTTTTATGAGAACCGTTTCCTGTCACACTAAGAGCGAAGTTATGGTATAGCCTTTTTCGAGATTCTAGAGATTTTATGCCCTGCAGTTAATTGCACCTTTACTCACCTACTCACCTATTAATAATTTCGGAGGAAGCCGATTCGTTCGTGCCGGGAAAAACAACGATATTCTTCTTTCTCTCCCTTACAGCTGGTTTATACCTAAAGCCATACAAGACTTAAGGTGCCTTTCGACAAGAAATGTGCTATGCTCCGTCCTATGGATACATCTGACATCCACCAATCATATTAATTTATCCATTTTTTATTACAATTATTATTAATAATAATTGTCGCAGCATAGGTAGATTTCCATTTAAGTAGGAACGATTCCTTTCACTAAAGATCTTTCCGAAGGAAATACAAGCTCCAGTGTTTGCAACAATAAATTAAATAGACAAGCCACGACAGTGAAATTATATAAGTGATTTTAAAAGGTAAATTCGAAATATCAAACAATAGTTTTCTCATCAAAATTATACAATGCAAAGATGACACGACTCCTGTAATTACGGATCACCAGGTCTACCTCCATTATCTATACTTACTATAATAAAACATTTAGAAATCGTGTGTATTGATTGTGTGATTTTCTTGCGGTTTCACAGATAGATTAAAGTCAGCTTTTGTTTTCAAAGCTATTTATAACTTTGTTTAATTAAAATCGGATGGTACAAAAAGTTAATGGCTGGGATTAAAAAAAATCGGAATAGCTTACTTCCTCCTTAGTCAACATTTATTAATACTGAATTTGGTTACTTCAAACTTAAAATTTGAAGTAAAGTTTGCTCTCTGTTTATTAATAAGACAGATACGGCCAGTTCCTGAATTGATAATTTGAAGTTGGGCATCCACTGAGTACTCCAAATTTCAAAATGTCTTGTCTATTCCTACTATTTAAAATAAAATATTCGTTTGTTTTTATTCGATGAACTCTAAACCCAATGAACCAATTTCAATAATTCTTTCACGATTCGATATTTCAATAAGATTCAAAACATACCTCTATGACTAGTTTTAATCGGATTATTTAGGAATTTTTTATCAGACTACTGAGATCGCTTGGACTGCAGAGATTCAATTTAGTAGTATGTAACAACTGTCCTGGCTGCTTCAATTTTGGTTTGAATTACAGGTGCCCGGTAACAGCAATAGGCTTGCCCACTATTACGTGCGACCTACGAAATTGTCAAAATGTGGGTGTGTAATGCATCTCTGCCTACCTCTTCATCCTGAAGAGGTAGGCAGAGATAAAAGAGATAAAGGCGTGATGTTTGTCTGTCGATCTGTCTATTTAGGAGAAAACCTTACAGGCGGTTTTACAGAGATAAACTGCTCATATTTATACTTCGTAATGGTCATTGACCTTGGGTTCCGGTTACCAAGCAATTCATACAATCGTAAGAAAAAGCATTGAATTTGGCAACCCTAGCCGACCAATTAATGTAGGTACATTAGAATTTTAAGAGTGAGTTTACTTCCAAAACTCATATGTGTTACGCTTTCACTGTCGCGCCGTGCCAATGCGGTCGTTATTATTTCATCTTTTCAAAATATTGTACGTAATTAGCTTCATGCTGTAATAATTTCACTTTAGAGGAAAATGTTGTTTTAAAACGGCAACCGAGCTAAATGTATGCTATATACAGAAAGTTAAATGACTTACGATGTCTTACACTATTATAAGAGTATAAAATTAGACACGTACGTCGTGTCTTGTTTTTAATCGAGTTCAAAAAATTGTGGCCCCATTTCGTTACCTAATTTGAAGTCGGCTTTTTGTAAGTGTTTTTAGAAACAATGGTAAGTAAAAATTTTAAGAAAAAATCTGTTTCTATCCAATATTTAAGTGTTTTTAGAATCTTAAATTTTAGAAAAAGGTCGTATTAAGTAGCTCTGGTGGTATACTACTTATAGAAGATACCCCATCCTATAAAAAGAAGTGGGGCCGTTTTATTACGCTGACTCATTAGGACTGTTTCCTTATTGTTGACGAAAAATTCTCAATTGATGCAGTTTACATAACCAACCTACATCGGAGTACTTAATAACTATGTAATTATTTAGTACTATTCCCATCGCACTATTCCCATCCCGTCCCGATGGACTCTAAGATGTAGTGGTGAAAGAAATATTCACTCTGGCAATACACACGTACCAACTTTTTTAATCAAGGATGGTCAAGGGCTCAAACCACGACCTCCAAAACCCAAAATCAACCTTGCATAATCTTGCAAATTACGGTTGTGTAATTTCGCTAATACATACAATTCAAGAGTAGGTAACCTCGTGGTGTACCTGCGGACATACGAACGAGACTCTGATAAACATACCCATAAAGTACCATGATAAAAGTGTCTGGCTTGAGCATGGTGCAGGTGCCTCCTAAAATGCCGTAATTGTAGCATATTTTGTACTTAGGCGACTATAATAATTTTTTTGTTGTATTATACACTCTTTTTGATTTTGACACGAGACCAATGTACATTCGTGCACATTTAGTCTTAAGAAAATGTGTAAATGAGTCAATTATTTGAAAAGAGTGACCGAGAGTTTTATTGCCAGGTTCTTTCTCTCGGTTCTATTTATTGCTTTGCGAATCTGGCAGTACATGTAAATATAGAAGCAATGACATTTTTTATTTTAAGTACTTACTGACTTTTGTAAGAGCCATTTAGTGACCTATACAAAATAAATAAATCATTTCATAAGTGCCTGAGAATGTCAATGGGACCGACTAAATGACTGACCGAAATGTAGGCGGAATAAACTCGTTTATCTTCCTCTTAGGGGATTATGACGTGATTATATTATTAAGGATTCACACATATTATCAGCCTCCGCCACAGTTCAATATCAGTGATTTAAGAGTGCGCGTCCCGTACATGTCAGTGTCCAATACAACTCAGTCAGTGACATGTTCATAGAAAATGTTTGAAAGAATATTTTGCACTGATACTGCCGTGCCTTGGAGAGCACGTTAAAGGTAAGCGTCCACATGTCCGCATCGTAAGGATCGAACGTATCGCATCAAACGGATTAATTTTTCACAGTGCGCCCACTGTTTCGGAAGCGATCGGATTTGCCGACGCAAGGACCAGCAAATGCAAATGGCGGACGATGCATCATCCGCACGCATCGCAAAAGTTGCCTCTTGGGTTGCCGATGAGCAGATTCGTGCGATGCGTACGAAACGTATTGGTGGACGCACTCGTTTGACTTTCTATACAAAGAATACACGATCCGTTTGATGCGATGCGTCAGTTGCGTACGATGCGGACATGTGTACGCTTACCTTAAGTCGTCGGTCCCGGTTGTCATACGAACATCTATGGCAGTAGTTAGGGGTAGTTGGAGCCGTAAATAAAAAAATCCGACCGGTCTAACTACATAACTTTGATATCGCCCATGGGTTGTGAAGGTCAGATGGCAGTCGCTTCACGGAAAATATCGAAGTTCAGCCGAATCGCAGTTAGACTGGAAAGCCGACCCCAACTGCGTTGGGAAAAGGCTCGGTGAATATTACTGAACTGTGCCGGTAGGTACTGTGTCGGAAGTTCGGAACTGAGGCTTCACTGATATGTGTGAATTGATATTTAAGGAGCTAAGGTGCTAGGAGGCCCTACCAACATCTCTGCTGGTAGATACAAGTCATTCTCACTAGAATGTGGTGCACCAATACACGCACGGTAATACGCTCAACACCCTTTTGCGTGGGGTTATCAAGTTGTCGAAATGTAGGCGAATTAAGCACTTCTGTCCACTGCTTCGAGCCTTCGAGATAAAGACGTCATTTGCATCTTGAATTCGTCAAGTAGTAGGACGTGTTCGTTCAATAGTAGTTGCTAAATCCAGTGATAGACTTTCGAAAGAAATTCATATCATTCACAGATATGCTTCGTAATCACAGAATAATGGAAAGTTATTGCTGTGCTGTCGACAGCGTCATATGAATTATTTAGGCTTTAATAATCTTGATTTTTATGCATGAAAAATTAGGTAGGAACCTATTTGCTATAAACTTCGTTTTACAACAGTAATTTTCGAAAGAGCAATGTACCTATACAATTTTCCCATTTAAATATTAGTGGGATGATCCTACTCTTGTACCCTATTAATTTCTTAAACTCGCTATCCATCCAAAGGTTGTCTGGAAGAGATCGCTTTCAGTGAGGCCGCATTTGTACTGTCTTTAAGTTATGTCTCCTAAATGTATGTTTCCTTTTTTGTGTACAATAAAGAATATTTGAATTGAATAAATTTTCACATACGAGCACAATCACGCTTGTTACCCCGAAGACGTAAACAGAGGTATATAATACGCCCACATTTCGCCGATAGGTAATTTGTTCGTTCCACATAATGGAAGGCGAGCCTAACCGAACTTGAGTATTGTTGCCAGAGCCTGCAGGAGCACCGCGTGCAAGCGAGGATAGTAAAGGTCCTAGAGATGTTGTTAGCCCCCTTTTGCACACACGCACACACACACACACACACACACACACACACACACACACACATACCACGCCTATATCCCCGAAGGGTTAGGCAGAGCTGCATAACACACCCACAACTTGCCGGTATTTTTAGTCCCACGTAATAGGGGGCAAGCCTGTTGCCGTCACCGGACACATTTATAATGGGTTATGTCCAAAATGGCCGAATGAATTTAATAAAAAATAGCAGCTATATTGTAATATTGAAAAAAAAAATTAAACCCGTTGCCTTACTATGAAATGTTGATGAAAGGCAACCACATCTTACGTGCTAGCCGCTATGGCACAGCCAATTAAAGGTCTGGGCGTCTCGGACTACAAGTTTTAACGCGCGAACTACTTTAGCACACACCTTATAATTTTGTAAAAATAATAGCGTCTTTTAAACAAAATTAACTTAAATTTAGAATTCATAGCCAATTGATTTCTTTTTTTAATTTCCAGTACTGTAGACTGTAGAGTGACAATTAGGTACACAGGTTAGTACCTATTATATTGTTAGATATACTCGTAGATGACTCAAGATAATCATTTCTTCCGTAACAAAAATTAAACCTTATTTACGTCATATATCCGTTATGGTCACGGTCAATGCCCCTAATCGCGTGTACTGCACTCGTTTGCTACAAGTCTAGCTGTAACTTAACGCTACCTTACTTATCTTTGTGGTTAGAAGAACTAGGTATCTCTAACTATACTTAGTTAATCTGTGAGTAGGTACGTGTCTCTCTCCGCATCATAACATAGAATAAAACAAAGTCGCTATGCGTGTATGCTTAGATCTTTAAAATAATGCAACGGATTTCAATGCGGTTATCACCAATGTATAGAGTGGTTCACGGGGACGGATTTTGTGTATATATTTAATTTGTCATGCAGGTAAACCCGCGGGCTCGTCTGGTAGTAATATATTAAACTGATGCACCTGTAGTTCGGCCCGCATGGAATAGCTTACCTAACTTACCAATATGAAGATACCTACTTTACTCTAGCTATCTGATATTGATGAAACAAAGGATATAGATACGTTGCCCTGAGTTGAGCTTAGTCTATCTGTGAAAACTGACAAATCAAATCAAAAGGCGAAAACAGCATACAATACCTATAGCTACAAGGGAAATATACAAACTTTTATGTGTCGAGAATTGTCGAAGACAGCCCTACGTGTTTAGGTACCTAGTTATCGCTGTACTGTGTTTTATTTTATTTATTTGGGACAAAAAACAGTTACATGCTATATATTTATCACAATATTAAACAAAAAAAACTAGGCAAACATAAGACCCACATCATTGTCCACGGATTGTACTGTCAGCATCAATAACTTGACTATATTTCTGCAGGTTGGTTGTATGTACTTGTACTTTTAAAAACGTGGCGCCATCGATGTTCATCGATGATTTCGCCAATGTCAAGGTAATACTTGATGTTTCCCCCACAGAAGAACTAGTTACTCTGAACTAGTTCGCGGTGCAGGACAAGGAAACGTTTGATTTTTGCCCAGCGCCAGAGTTGAAAGGCAACCTGGCACGCGCTCCGCAAAACCCCAAGTCCGAGTAGGTACTTACCTATGAATAGAGACAGTGTTCGGCATAAATTTTAAATGTTCACGTTTGACGTTGAGATTCATCTATAAAACTTCCGAAAATCAAAAGAACCCACACAAAGAACTGCATGGATTTTACAATGTTTTAAATATTAATCTATAACATTTGCATGTATTTTTTTTTTATTCATTTCTGGATGCAAATTCAACTTGTATCTAAACAGTACCAAGTCTTAAATAGTTCATAGTTAGTGTAAGAACCAATATCTATATCTATGCAATCGAAGCCAGCCAACATAATTATTGGCTCTACAGACACAAATAAGGATTGTGTAGTTTTTAAGGTAATTTGTCCTGAATGCAACTGGCATTAACTATATGAAGAAGAATGTTGGCAATCAATCAAGAATCGTCCGTTAATAAGCATTAATTCCATTCAGATAGGAATGTTTGTATGACCAGATTTTGATACATTTATCTTAGTAATGTATTCTATTTTAAATTAGGATTGAAAACCATTCCGCGTGCAACAGCTAGTATATACGGTGAATTTATAGTCGTTTTGGCAAAATAATATTTTAGGCAAAGTTTCGATAACAGTAGGTACCATGGATTGTTCCAAGTAAATCCCCTTTCGGGTCCAAAACGATTGTAAGTTCCCTGTGTATATTAATTTCTTTATTACAATCTTGGTGGTATGTAGGTATTTGAACTGCCACTTTATTTTATTGTAGGTCTATCATGATAATGAAATCATTCAACTTAAAAAATCATACCTATTTCTGTTAAGTTTCACAGTAACAGTAAGTTCAGTTGGAATCGAACCAAATTATCATGATAGACCTCTTAATTCACTAATCTTAGTTTCTAATCATTTTCTAATCATTATTTACTAATTAATTAATTAATCTTCTATCTAATCTTTCATATGGTTGTTGAATTGATGACGTAATCATTCTTTTTGTTTGTCATGCGATGATGAACTAAAAATATTAGTTTTCCATTTAATGTTTACAATTCTTGAAGTTAGCTTTCTGTTGTCTCATGATAAGTTCTCGTCAAATTAAATATTTGAAATGAAATTTAAACCAGAAATACCCTGTTAGATTTATGACAGAGCCTAGATAATTATACCTACTTAGATACGACAATATTATTGAAGTATAAGAATGTGAATATCTTGTTTGTGAACAAGTTTCAGATGCTAACTCTACCGTAATCAAACAAAGTAACTTTTGTGTGTTTTGGACTAGTTTCGTTACTAAAACCACTAATCTTTCATAGTACCTCCTACCTACCTATACGAGAAAGTGGCAACAAATCGCTAATTTAAGAGGTATATCTGTCTACTCACATTTACCGAACAATGATTACGTTCAACATTCAAAAACCTAGCACTTTCCGTGCAATCTAAAGATCGAAAACGGCTGGTCTGGATTGGCAGAGTGATGTACAGGTTCCGGAGCGAGACGGTGCAGGAAATGTAATTCCCGCATGGAAACGACAGATGCTGGCACGTAGAGCCGCTGAAAAGGCGCGGAAGGACCTTGAAAAGGAGTTAGCAGGAGAAGCGGAAAGGCGAAGGGCAGCCGCTGTACCAGCGTGGAAGAGACAGTTGCTCCTGAGGCGAGAGGAAGCCGAAAATAGGTTGAGGTTGGTATTGTCGATTTCAATATTCAACATCGATGCTGTCAAGGTCAACAATTTAATTACTTTCTGTCAATGTCACATCAGTAATTTCTAGATTTATCAATCCCAGATAATAGCAAAATATGGATCACGATTGAATATTGAAATTAGCAGTTAAAATAACCTATCAAATTCTAAATATGACATGGTTACACTATTTTTGTCAGGGTTTTATTTTCAATGTTTAACATTCATTGCCGGGCGTCCCGGGTACATACACACTATTTTTTGGGTCTCCTGCTTATTTCTGTTGCCTCATAGTTATTATTTGTACATTGCTTGCCTAAATAGGTAGGACATGTGTTCCTTATACATCAAAAAGCACCTAATATGTAGTTATGTAACATGTTCAGCAATAGAATTATTGATTGATTGATATACTTACTAGCTGACTAAAATTATGAATCACCAGGATTACTATGTTCACCAGAGTCTCATCTATTGATCAGCAGGCGCACAGCAGATGAGATTCTGAATCCTCTAAGACAGTCTAAGATCTTCTTATTCTGTTCGTTCTCTTGGTGTCGTCTTACATTTTTGTGTTGTCTATTTATTTAATTATTGTGTTTCACTCTGTGCAAAAATAAATGTCTCTTTGTCTTTCTTGTTGGTTTAAAGTTCGTGATGTTGACTTCCAGACAATCTATATACACACCTAAAGTGGATCACCACTCAAACGGGCCCTCGAACGGTGAGTGGCGCCAGTGTCAGCGCGCCGTGTCCATTGACAATATATCCATGTGTTACGACATTCCCGCGCAGCCGATGCGGGCGCCCTCAGAAGCTAAGTTCTCAACAGAACATTGCAATGGTAAGTAACAACATCATCCACTGAGCCTTTCCAGTCTAACTGCTCGCGGCTGAACTTCAATATCTTCCGTGGAGCGACTGCTATCTGACCTCCACAACCCAAGGGTGATTAGAAGTTTTTATTTTTAGGGTTCCTAATACTCGTAACGACTGCCATAGATGTTCCTATGACAACCGGGACATGTTTTACGAATTTTATTAATTCCTCCCCAACACGGGAACTTTACACAATACCTGGTCCCTTTCTAAATTCCCACAGAAAACAGGCTTATCGTTTGACATTTAAAAAGATGATTTGATTTGCCTGTCATCTATACTGGTGTTCACGTAAAAATAACGTTGGGCGAGAGTGGAATGGGGTGTGTTTGCGCATCGGTCGGCATTACGAGGGGCATTGTCGCTGTTACTCGCTGTTACCGCCATATAGATCGACTAGCGGTCGCCCGCGACTTCCTCCGTGTGATAATTTGGAACATACATTATACAGAAATGGACTTTAGTTTGGTTTCCGTCGCCCGTATTAACATCTAGATTCGCAAATAATTATTTTGTATTTGATTCGCTATTGTGAATCCAGAGTATTTATCTTTTAGTTTACCTTAAAATATATGCCATAAATGTATGCCATCGCTTACTTCTTTTTAACATTTAAAGAAGAACAATTGTTTAGTACTTTATTTTAACATAACATTAACCGTTTGGCCAGCGCACGCAACGGAAGTTCGCAAAAGAAATAAATTTTCCCCGTTTTTTAAACATATCTCACTGCTGCTCCGCAGAATAGGCTATATTATAACATCATACAGGCTATATTATAAAATCATGCTACGATGAATAGGAATTCATCGTAGCATGATGTTATAATATAGCCTTATTTGATAAATGCACTACTCAACAAAAAAAAAATTCAAATCGAACCAGTACTTTCTGAGATTAGCGCGTTCAAACAAACAAACTCTTCTTATTTATAATATTAAGGATAGATAAATCGTCTACTACGCAGCTTGAAGGTCAACGTTCTTTTTATGTGACGCGAGGTATATTATGATTAGGTAATTATCGTTAGTGATGTTCTACATTGGAAAACGTCAAAAATGAGATTTCAAAACAATATCTCCATACAATTACATTAGTTCCAATTTTTGCCACGCGCCAACTTATACTTGGCAAGTACACCCTGTCTAAAAAGTCGTGACGCGGAGCTGGAAAATGTAAGCGTTGGCGGCAATCATATGGGTATCGGTGTCGATTTAGCTGGTTGTCAAAAGTACTATTGGATTCCAATTTGACGACTGGGTGAGATTGACATTGTGACTTAAATTATTGTTGCAAACGTTTAAATTTTTTAGCTCCGAGTCAAGTCTTTTTAGACAGGGTTTACATAGTAATTACTGTAATTACTACCCTTTACTTAATTTCCAGGGCATTCGACGTCAAATGGAAAGCACGAGCCAGAGGAAGATAATGCTAAGATAATACCGTGGCGAGCACAGTTACGTAAAACTAACAGCAAACTTAATTTGCTCGAGTAAGGTAACACTAGGCTTAATGTTGCCACAAGTCGGCAAAGCCGCGAGAACCGCGAGGCTGTAACCGGCCTTATTCATAGGGTTGTCACATTATTAGTCAATTGAAATAAAGTTGTGAAAAATTAATTTAAATGTAGTTGATAAGTTTCATAAACTATTTATTTTTGTTGAAATGACATTAAAACAATAGACTAATATTAACACAGTAGTAGAACTAAAGAGCCACGCGGTTTGCGGAGTTTTGAGGCCAAAAGTAATGTTATTTTGATTGAAGTTTATATGGTATAACTTGGAGTAGCGACGCCATAACGTTTAGTATATGTATGTACGTTGCCCGATAAATATAAACTTAATTAAAAACCAGTCCAAAATATAATTTTTAAAAGTGATTTGTAAGAGATTTTTATCTTATTTAATTAGAAAACTGACGTCTATGATAAGGGAAATTAATGTTTCCCAAGTCGACTAGATTTAAGTTACATGTAGTACTCGTAATACTCTGAATGTTAACATTAGTTACGTGTTTATACATTTCTTAGTCGGAGTGAACTTTTATATACTATTTCCTTAACTGAATTTTCATATGTATCTGCTGGAATTAGATACATATTTTAAATTTGGTATTTAAAATTATGCTGACGATGTTGAAGGTGAAAAATTTATGTAGGTACTTATTTTTACTATAGTCGTGTAAAAATGTAAATCTACTTATTATGGTTTTAAACCAGTTTTAAATTATCTAAGTTTTATCGATTTTTATACGATCTTTACTACTTTTTGTAAATCTATACAAATGGTTATGTTATAGCGTCAGAGATTAAGATACTGAATGCGAAGAAATGAAATCGACCATAAGAACTGGAATCTTCGCACTACCTAGAGATACGAACTAACAGTGAATTTGCTCAAACTTACTAACATTACGATTAAATCAAATCAATAATACAACACACCACCAGCCCAAATATTAAAAATACTTATCGAAAATGTATTTTAGTTTTGTTAAATGCAAGTGATATCTTTGTTGCAATATTAGTGTATAAGCTTAGTGGGCTTTTGCAATCGTATGAGCTAAGTATTCATACTGTGTAAAATATACTACGATATGTGGGTCGATTTAGTTTAGTACTTCTGAATCTTATTGTAATGTTGTTAAATAAAATGCTGTTGCTTAAAATGTGTTTTTGTCAACCCTATTTATAAATAAGGCTGTTTACAAACGATTGAATTAAATAATCTAAGCATGATTATAATCATGTTTATTATGATTTATTTTCAGCCTACTCCAATAGGAAAGAGGTGTGCCGCCAGCGTGTCGCCGCTCCCGGTGTGAATTGAGAAGGCGTCTGTGTACAGTGTACATACAATGGAGTACCGAATTAGATATTTGGCAGACACAATAATTTACTGTCCTTTTTTTAATCATTCCGATGGACTTCTATTGCCAATTAGATGGTCATATAACAAGGTACCTGCTATGACATTCTATCAAAGGTATATTTAAAAGTAACCACGAAGGACAATGCCATAAAATGTATAAACCGAAAAACCCTGAGTCGATTAAAATAATTCATGTGCTGTGTGATAGACCAAATATAGTATGTTACAAATGTCATATTTCATTTCCATAAACAGTCCCCTAAAAAAATGGTACATCCCTAATTCCCTACACGACTGGGCATGATTTTTTACAACCCCTTCGTGTGGGGTCTCATTAGATAAGACTTTTAAAAATATTAAGAGATTC